>JAYRBT010000082.1:119070181-119096337 GCA_036023395.1 Myiotriccus ornatus | reverse complement strand
TTCTGAAAGTCTGGAGAGATTCTATACTAACATGGGCAAATTAAGATGGCTCAGTTTTTGCACAGTGGATTTCCTCAGCATTTCTTCCGAGGCAGATTAGATTAAAACAGGTGAAAACTTAGTTTATGGTTTTATTATTTAGAAGGCTTAGTAAAGAGTTTGGGTTTTTTTAAATAAATACTAAAAATTCTTCCTTAATTTTTTTTCATGTATAAATACAATTGCACATGAAAGTCTAATTACTTACGAAAGCACAGTCAGTTATAAATACCTTGTAAAGCCACTGAAAGCAACAAGTTTTGTAGCTGCTACTGAGATTTGACAATGAGACTTTATTCTAGGTTCTAGGAAGGAAAACAAGAAAGGGTAAAATGCAGATTAGTATTCGTTTCCCATGTCAAGCTTGCTGGGCTGGTAGCTGAAAAAAGTAATAGATTTTTTGCTTTAATAATACTCTATTATTTAGTATAATGTTATCCTAATCTATTTTATATGCAAATATATATTTGCAATACTTTATCTGTTATCTTTACATCATTTCTCACAGTATATACTTCAAAGATTCCTAAGTTGTGGTATGTTAGAGATTCAGTTTATTACAATTTGAAAGCAAGCTATAAATACATGTGTACAGCTGAATTTATTAAAAGAATTAAGGATATTGGGTAGATGTAGCCTTTGCATGAAGTTTTAATCTGGGGTTTGAAATGTTTTCAGTACTTGGGAAAATGACGATGAGTTCCTTTACAAAATTTTCTACTGAGGACTTTAATCATATTGCCTTACACTGATTGGATAGAGATTTGTGAATGTCCAGAGGAGATGAAAAATTATGGTTTTAGTATGAAGATGAAACAAGTTATATTCATATAAATCTTAAGTGGATATTTCTAGTGGGGATTTGAGACTTGTGTGTCAAGCACTTTGGAAAACATTCAGTTTTTTATTTAAAGTATAAAAGTTGTATGAAACAGTGATTTTGTGGTTGTGTTACATGGTCATGAAAGTGTAAACTCTCCTATTATTTTCAGTCTGTGTTAAGTTACTTTGAAGGAATAATAGTCATATATGTTGCAGATGTGTTCGTAATGTACACAGATGTGTACAAGCACAGAAGTTCTGATCTGCACGTGCTTAATTTAAAAAACTTGCTTTAGGCAAGTCTAAAGACCACTGGGAATTAACATTCCTTTATATGCCAGACACCCAAGGAACTATAAAGCCATTTGATTGTAATTAAGAAGTATGTTTAGTAAAATAATGTCTGATTGATTTTAGAATCCTGTCTTATTTTAAGAAGAAACTTCAGCACTTAAGACATTTATTTCAGTTGTATAACTACTGCTAAAATTGTTTTCTCATATCTGAAGACAACAAAACCTGATAGCAAATAAAAGACGTGAATTTTCTTCTTCCTTAGTTGACAATCAGTTGAACTGTTTCACATCATCTCATTTGATTTTATTCCAACAGTAGTCCTTTTCATTGTCACCTGCCTGACTCCCCTCATTACATAGTGGGGTTTTTCTCATTATTTTTTGATTGCTTTGTCTCTATTTTGCTCTTTTCTTTTCTTTTTTTTCCCCCCTTTAGAGTATAGACCAGGTTATAAAAATTAAACCATTGCCCTTAGTTTAAAGCTTCTTTTGTCTGTCATGCTAGCCTCAGTCTCAGCAGGTAAATAGCTCACATTTTAAAGCAGAGACTATTTTTTGCATTCCACTGTTTTAACATCTCCTGGTTCGGGCTTTAAGACCTCCTTTTCTTCATTATCTAGTTGTGCTTTTACTCTGTTCTTTGAATATCAGCGATGCAGCAGGTACAGAGGATACTGAAGATCACCTTAAGCTTCTTCAGCAGTTTCTCTAGCTAAGCAGTCTCCTCTGACCCCTTCAGTTGGAGTGCTGAAGAATGTGTCCTGACGTCAAGTACAAGACATGTTTTGGGTTTTTTCTCAAGTCCCCTGAGTACCTTTTATTAAACTCTAGGTCTCCATCTCATATTTTTCTCCTTCTACTCTCCATGCCTGTATTCTATAACCTTTTTTTAAGATGGCATCCACCTGTCTCATTTAGATTCACATATGGTGGGATATAACCTACTGTGCTAAAGTATCCTCAAATGCAATTTTATGTCACTTCCATTTTCCTGCAGAGTCCAGTTTTCATGTGTCACCAGTTTCTGAAGAGGTTTTGTGTTCTGTAGATCAGCTTTTCAGTAGTTCAGGGAAGGCATATCAGGGTGATGAATATCAGTCTAGCTATTAATGTACACTTCTGAGTTGACAGATCTAGTTTTCAGAAGAGCCTTAAAAGACAGACCTTGGATTAAATGAATCACTATATGAAAGCTAAATGATGTTGAGAGAAGTACTTGATGAAGAGAGACATTCAAGAGCTGTGGAACCTGTGTGAACTTTTACAGAAGGCTTGTTGTTAATCATATTTGTCATCTTTTCTGGTTTCGCATTTGATAGCTAAAACAGTTTTGGCTTCCCTGTAGCAGTACTATGTAATCACAGGGTCACTCCAGCAGATAGTCTATTGTTGCCTCCAGCGCCAGTATGCAAGTTAAAGCGCTTGCTAAATGAAAACAGCCTGGCCTTGCAGCTGTAATGAGGTATTGCTTTGGCTGCTGCTACTTTGAATTTGTCAGATCTGAATTTAGATCTATATTTCACAAGGTATTTAAGCAACTGCCTAACTTTAAGCAGATGAGTAATCCCTGTTAAGTCAGTGGAACTACTTAAAGGTTTAAAATTATGTGCATAAATATCTTGCCAAATCAGGATATTAAGACAAGAGAGCATATGCAGATTTGGGGTTTGTTTGTTGGTTTTTGTTTTGCAAATATTTTACTGGGTCAATGTTACTGTAATTATATTTTTATATTAATCCTGTTTGAGATGGACTATTTAAATTTTATGCCAATTTTTAATTTATTTTTTTCCAAGGAATTCTGCATGGCTATCATTATTTGTATATTCTGTACTTTCAGCCTGATAGGATTTTAAGACTGAATTAAGTGTCAGAGGAATTTGTGCTGTGAAGTCAAGGAATTTATGCAAAGTATTTAAAAAAAAAAAAATCTATTACTGAATTTGCTTTGCTGTCTCCCCTGCCTACAGCTGAGAGTGATGCACTGGAAGTGTCTTTGATCTTCCTCTGTACACGGTAAAGCTTTTTGGCTAAATATCCAGTTTATGTTGACTTTACTATTTGCATGCCTCCAGAGAACTACTGATTCACTGAAGAATTTAAACTGGTTTTAGGTAGTGCGGACCATCAGTTTCTTTTCTGACTCTGATGAAAAGTAGTTGTTAGCCAGCAGACCCATCAAGTGGGAAACCCTGTGGGGTTTACTTGTTTTACTGGAGTTGCATATCATGCAAAATAGTTGACTTAGGCCTCATCTACACATAAGGCATTTTAACTATTCTAATAGTTTCCTGTGGAAGCAGTGTTATAATTTAATTAATATTACTTATGAAAGAAGTAGCTGAAGGCATCTTTACGACTTAAAGCTGTGTCTACACTGGGCTCAAACTATTAAGATAAAGGGATTTTTCAGCCTAGAGCAGAGAAGGCTCGGGGGAGACCTTATTGCAGCCTTTCAATATATAAAGAAGACTTAGAAGAAAGATAAAGAGGGACATTTTGCTGAGACCTGTGGTGCCAGGACAAGGGACAAGGGTTTTAAGCTGAAAGAGAGTAGATTTAGGTTGGATGTAAGGAAGAAATTTTTTACAATGAAGGGCAGTGAGGCACTGGAGCAGGTTGCCCAGGGAAGCTGTGGATGCACCATCCCTGGAAGTGCTCAAGGCCAGGTTGAATAGCGCTTTGAGCAACCTGGTCTAGTGAAAGATGTCCCTGCCCATGGCAGGAGGGGTGGACTAAGTGATCTTTAAATCTCCCTTTCAACCCAAACTAGTCTGTGATTCTGTGATTCTCTTGCTTCAAGAAATCAGACAAAAATCATCATAAAACTGGCAATCGGAATTGTGAAACCAATGTAAAATCTAGATACTTGAACTTTGTCGATGGTGGATGACTTCCGTTCTAGAGAAAGTTTCCTTGAAGTTTTAGACTAGAAATGTCTGCTCTGACTCCAAGTTATGGCTCAAAGTTGAAGCAAAACTAAATGTTATTCTTTAACTGTTAAGATAGCGGCCTTTTTCAAGTAGAAATAGTCACTATTGGCAGGTGGTATAGGATAACTTTCTTGTTTACTTTGCATCCTACTTGTATTTTGCTTTTCTTTGATCTTTATTTTGTTTTCTTTCATAACTTGTAAATGGCCAAGAGAAAAAAAGAATTCAAACTAGCAGAGCATGGTTGTTTACCTTATATTCTATAGCTGCAAAGATGATTGTGGTGTAAGTGGTTGTGGTCTATAATACCAACGCTGGGGTATGCTATAAAGGATTGAGCTGCTTCTCCTATATTTAACCTAATTTGGGGCATATGTGTCAAGTGTTCCCTCTTTTTCTTTCCAGGAATATTTTCATTAAAGTTTTGGGTTAGTTACTTTAGTATTTAATGATCATATAATGGTCTCTGTACTCCTGAGAGCATAAAAAAATGTCTTGCATAAGAGAAATGGAGACATCTGCTCCTGAAAATTGGAATTTTGGAAGCTGCCTCCTTTCAGATAAATGTATTGTTCTCAGACTTCATTTGAATTGTCACTGAACACTTTAAACCTCAAAATTTTACAGGTTTGTTTGGGTTTTTTTTGCATTTAATCATGTAATCTCTTATTAGCTGTAAACATCATAAATTCATTTAGAATTTTAATTAGAGAGAAAAATAAAATACAGAAATACAGACTGACAGCCAGCCCTTCACAATATGAACTAAGCTTTTGAGTCTAGTGTTTCTCACCAGCTGCTCTGTCTTTAGAGGCATCTGATCAGTAACAAATACTGAGTTTAGGTGCTAAAAAATAAATACTGAGCTTAGGTGTTAGGGAAGGATTAGAGCCTTCTGTTTCGAGTCTTAATTATTGTGTTTGTAGTCTCTTGCAGCTGGAACTTTTGCATCTAAAAGGTGCTGGCTGTAGAGCACCAAATCTTGCTATGTGCTTTAGGTTAGTGAATGCAATGTACTAATCTCAGCAGCATGTAAAGCAAGTAAAATTTATTCATTGAGAGTAGTGATGATACTTCAGTCACAAAAAGATAATCTATTATAAGAAATCTAGCTTTTGTTACACAGCTTTTATATTTTCTTTTTAAAGACTGCAGCCTGAAAAGCAATAATATAATATTTACTTACAATAGGATGCAATGCCTTTCACACCACGTTTGAATCCTGACAACCTGTGGATTCACAGCACATGGAAGAGGTATTGATCAAAGGCTCCTCTGTGTTCAAGCTAAAACCAAGATAATTGTATCTATTCTAAGTCATGCATTTTGTTATTGCTGTAGAAGATTTTGTGTATGGACAGTTAGTTAGACATAGGGGGCCTTGAATGTGAAATCACCAAGAATATGAAAAATAATTGCTACTTCAGCTATCAGGTTTTTTTTCATGAAAACCCACAGTGGGCAACTAGGAAAAAAACCACGGACTGAAGATTGAAGGATGATGTGGCAAATGATCAGTTGCTTTCTCTGTCATGAACGTTGCTGAGATCCTAGTGAATGTCCTCAGACAGATAGAGATCCGAGACATACATGCCTTCTGTTTCCTTTCATTGTTACAGTCTGTTGGCACATCTCTATGTGTTTTACAAGACAAGGGGTACTCCGGTGTGTGCACTAAACATTTAAACACACACATACTTTCTTTCCCTTCTTTCGCTCAACACAAGATCAGAGCAAATGTCAGAAGGTGAAGACAGAAAAGTACATAAGTCTAGATTCTGCTAAAGTAGATAATTCCATAAACCGTAAATCCACAAAATAGACACTCCATAACTGGGGATGCTCCAGGTATTGCCGTGTTGTCTGAAATAGTATGCATATGCCCCTTTGGTTGAAGTAGCAGTGTGATACCACCCTTCACTGAGGCCCTAGTTAGAGCAGAAAGGCATGTCCCTGCACATTGCCTTGTGCTTACTGGCACAAAATGAAATGGAGCTGTACAGTTTGCCTGCCACAGAGGACACACAAAAGCAGGATACAGCCTAACAGTTAAGATTTGTGACCAAAGCCAACTCATACATAAGGTGCAAATTGTTAGTGGAAAGTAAATTGAAATTTGGAGCAACTTAATGAAGTTGGTAGGTTCTGTCAGCCCTCCCAAAGAGATCTGAATGGTCTTAAAAACATTCGGTGGAGGTTCTTGTCATGATACAGGAGTTGGTGAAACTAGACAAGTAGAATGGTCCCTTGTCATCTTACAATGTGTGAGCATGAAGAACACTAGCTTTATACTGGTACTTTTTCTCCTGAGGCTCTCTTTCCTAGAAAGATTTGGAACAACCTGCAATTCCCATGATCCTTCTGGGGAAGATGTTTCCAGAGACAAGTTATTTTACATCAAATTAGGTCTGGGCCTATGTTCCACACTGAAAAGGAAGTGTGTTTAAATATAACGTTTCGTTCACTTGGAAATTAAAAAAACAAAACAAAACACAGACAAAAAAAAAAAACAAACCCCAAAAAAAACCAGAAGAGGAAGAGATATCAAGGTTGTAATTTCTAAATATGGATTGGAATACTCAGAGGAGCCTTCATTTAGATTTTTCCTGGTTTGTTTGTTTTGGTGTTTAGTGGAAAAATATGAAGGTGCTGTTTGCCAATAACAGAAAATTCTTCCTTGTCTTGCTTCTTTTGTAGAAAAACTTTCACCGTCTTGGGTTGGAGGAAATATTTAGATGTTTGGGGTTTGGTTTTTTTTTTCAATTATTTCTTTGTATCCCCCTTGACTTTTCTGAATGCAATGCTCCCTGTCACTAACTGTCAAAAGTGTTTTTTCATGTCAAATGGATTTTCTGTGTATTTCCGTATTTCTCCCCTTTTTTTTGAAGGGCTTCATTTTTAAGCCTTTGCTTTTTTCTCTTCAGTAACTGTCCTTTGGTTTGGTTTTCACTTCTTTCCCAATTATGCCATCTCTTGCCTTCGGTGTGGCTTTAGCCATAATTTTAGGACCAGTAACACCATACCTATAACAGTTTTATTCCATTCACTATTGTCTCTCTAATACTGTTTTTACTCTTAGTTACTGCAGTAAGAAATGGTTTAGGGGATGTGACAAAACTTACTAATGAATTCTTGAGTGTTACACTGCTGAATATCAAGGATTATTGAGATTACTATTGAGCTTGAAAGTTGAGCCACCATCTGTTTAGCTGCTACAGGTGCAGATTTTAAGTGAACATTGCAATACAAATTTGTCAAGCAATTGTACTTAATGTTCAAAATATAATTATGTGTTTGCAATTGGCAATCTAAAATGTGAAGATGCCCAGTAAGCTTTTTTCCCTTTTCTGTATCAGCGATGTAGACAGAGAAGCCAGTCTGTAAAACCTTTGTCGTGCAAGAATACTTTTCCTTTCCCTGAGCTATTTGGAAGTCATGGGCATTGCCATTCGTTCTTTCTTTGAAGCTCAGACAAGGAGCATATATCCTTTATTTCAACAGCTTAAACCTTTTCCAAAGGAGTGGGTTTGGTTTCTTCTGTTGTTCTGCGGGGAGGGGTTTTAGTTGGTTAGTTGGTTGGTTTATTTAATAAGGACTTTGGCCTAGGTCTGCAAATGTCTTAGAATTTAGAAACAGCTCAAGACCCAGTATCCTGAAATGTTTATACTGAGGTGCACCTGTAATACTGTGGAAATAACAACTGTTAATTAGAAAGTCTCAGCTGTTGGTTCTCTAATGGGTGAAATGAGGAGCAGGGGCACCCTTGTTCTTTTTGCAAGCAGAGAAGTAAATTGCAGACTGCAGGAAAAGGTTTTGGATTATCACTTCTGATTTGATGCACGGGCCTGGCTGCAGACCCGCATTTACCAGCCTTTGAGCCGAGCAGGGACATGGTTGAGGCCAGACCATCACCTTCAGCATTTCCTGGTTAAAGCCACATTTGTTCAGCTTACTCAGTGTGACAAGTGCCAAACAGGGGCCCTTCACTCCCAGCCTGTGCCATGTCAGTTTGGGGCTGGGGAAGAGCAGCAAGACTGCGGAGCTGGCTGTGGCAGCACCCACTGGCACAACATGGAGTGTCCTTTCCACTGAGATGCTGGTTGCCCATGGTTAAGGGAATTGTTAAGACAGCTCAGAGTTTCTTCTAAGAAGAATACTGATAAATCTCAGTGAGAAAACAGAGAAAACAATACTATTAGTGTTTAATCATTTTTCTGTTAATGGATTGTACAGACATATTTAAGACTGGGTGCTGATCACTGCTTCATGAATCTGAATTAGAGAAACAGAAACGGTAACACATAATTAATTAACTTTTAAGTATGGTTTGGTCTGTTGAAGGCAGCCCATTTGTACCTATCAGTTCTATTAGCAGGCATTTTAAAATGTCTGCTAATTAATGTGTGACGGAACAAATTAATGCAATTGAGGTTAAAAGAGACTGTGTCTGGATGTAAATCTTAGCAATGAGATAAGCAAAGATTTTCTAGGGTAATGAAAAAAAGATCTTTTAATTTTAGAGAATATTTTAAACAATGCTTGTAATAATCATTACCATCCTTCAAACAGCCGTACTGTATTCATAATGTACCTGAAGTAATGTAACCGCTATTGAAATATATGAAATTAATCTTAAACAAAGTTTCGTAAAGGATTTTGATTTAAAAAAATCCCTTTAAATAATAACATGCAGAAGTAAACAGTTTCTTTTAAGAAGCGTTTGTTTTTCCTAGTGCTTTTCTTGCAGTAAATACGAATGTTTGTGTTTCTAAATTGACTTAAAAGTTTGGCGAGGCCTGTGATGGTGCAAGAAGAGAGGCCCAAGCTTCTATTTCTGAACTCTGGGCTATTATAGAAGAAAACTTTACTTGTCCTTAATGATTTAGAGCTTTTTGGTAAAAGATTTATCTACCATAGTCTGGACTATTAGAAGCAGTAGGAGCCCTGATCTCCATGTTAGCATGGACACATTAAATTAAAACTGTTTCTGTTCTCCCTTAGCTGTCTTCAATTATCTGTGCTCCATTTTGGCCTATGCTTTATTGTGGAAACTTCTTTTTGTGGGCTCATTGGGAGCTCATGATCCATCATATTTCTTTTTGGTGCACCATATTAGGTCTCTTGAAAACTTTTGCAGTCGTCAATGGCAGTTTATAAAAGCAAAAAGATCTTTGCCTGTTGTTGTGAATGATCTGATGTGTCACAAAGATTTATCATCAGCATCCCAAAATAAGACAGATATTTTGCAATCATAGCGATGTGACATTCAAATAAAGGGTGTCATCTGTTTCCTTTTAGCAGCTGGTTGACTGCATAAGAGTAAGGCTTCAAGAAACAGATTCTGGCTAGATTAATATTCCTTTCCAGTATGTTATTTTGGCCTAAGTTTTTAAAACCTATAACTTTAATTAGCTTGGCAGTTATATCTACAGATTCTAGTCTGAAGAGTGTTAACCCTTGTATCTTTATTTTAAAAATCTTGCCTGTGTTTTTATGTGTCAAAGAACCAATTGGAGAGCTGTTAACATTTGTAAAAGCAATATATTATTTCTGAGACCCTGGTGGAGCCCTGTTTTGAACAAAATTGTCAGATCCTGCCATGTTTCTTGTCTTTGAAAACATTGTCTAAGCCAAAATGTTAAAGAACATTGGGCTCCCACCATTTAGACGTTCATATTAATATTGTTTTGAGAGATGAATTATCAAAATAAGATGAGGTTACTCATTGAGTAAATATCTAACACTTATAAAATTGCAAATGCCAAAAAATACAGTAAAATTTTCTATTCTAATTCAATACATACCAAAGAAAATAATTACTTTGTTAACTGAGCAATGCCAAATACTTGTATCTAGTATTTCAGTGCAGAGGTCAGTTAGCTTGGCTCTTTCTTTTGAAACTCAGCCGTATAAACGTAACAAGATTTGAAGTCAGTGCTGATGGATGTGTGGTGTTTGTTATCATGTACAGTTGAGCAGTTTACGTGACTGTTTTGAAATCATGTAAATAGCAACAGATGCAAAACTTTTTGTTTGCGTCTACAGATACATATATTTGAGTCTGTTTATCTGATTTTAGCATAGAATAATAAGTGACTGATTAAATTGAGGATATTTTGGAGTAAGGAACTGATAGCCAATGCATTTAATCTATCATGTGTACTCCTTTGCTATTTGAGTACTGTATTTTAGGCACTTATTAAATAAATTACACTAAAATCAATCAGAGATTTATGATTATGCTGGTTACTAGACATTCTTAGGAAGTGTAAATGCAAAAAAGAACCCAAAACCCCAGCATTTTAAACCAGTGAATATTATAAATTCTCAGTGTCATCCTGGATTTTGGCCTTTGATAAGGAAGTCTCCTGGGCAGTCAGCACCTTTGATGTTTAATTTATTTATGCTCTCTCTCTAATCAGTCAGTATACACTGGAAAGATAGCATTGGTGGTCTTTTGGAGAAAAGAAAAAGAATATAGCTGTAAAACATAGGAATTTATACATGCACACTTGATTTTTCAGTTTGCGAGTTAAGCACGCCCTTTCATTTTACATAAAGTATGTGTTAAATATTTTAGTGATCTAAAACCTGTCTAAAAATTCATCAGGATTTAAACTCTACCCTTTCCACTTTTTTGAAAACTTAGTGGAAAGGGTTGATGTTGCAGCATGTCCAGGGATTCAACAGGTGATGGTAATGAGGGAAGCTTATTGCCGTGCTCAAGAGATGAAAAACAATTTCCCACTGACAATGCGGTAGTTTGACATATTCTCTCAGTTGAAAATAAGGCATGGAGTGAGAAACACTTTCTGGATCCAAGGTTCCTTTTAGTCTTAGTTTAAATTTCACTTAAAGGGTAGCATGGCAGTTGTCTTTCTGTGTTTTTACTGATAAGTAAAAATACTAGAAATAATATTAGCAATTATTTTAATTGTTGTGTTGTTTCATATTTTTATTGTATGCTGGGGATGGATCAACCCATTGAAAATTTGGGTCCCAGATAGGATACTTTGTTCTTTACTTCAGCAGCAGCAAGAGGGTTGTTATTCTGGATTTTACTTCAGTTCCCAGGCCTTAATTTACCAGAAACTAGTGACCTTCTGAGGTAATCTCAGGTGAGAATAATCTCTGCTACTGCATTAAGTAGATAAATCTGGCAATAGTAGGTACAAATTTATGTAAGTAACATCACTTTCAGCTGTCACGGTTAAATACAAGGTTAGCAATCTTCAGAGAAATTATTTAAGTACACTTATAGAAGGTGAGATTCCACCTTGGTGCTCTGAATGGGGGCATGTGCCAGGAAGCAGCACTGTGAGACTCCAGCTCACGAGGCTTGGAGCCAACTGGCTCCTGGGGCGAGTGGAGGAAGGAGTGGGCACTTCCACTGCTGCCACCTGTCTTCTCCCTCACTTTGAAGAAGTAAACCATTGAGTTTTGTGATAATGAGAAGAAAAAGAGGTCATAGATGCGATGACAGCAAAGGCAGGCAAAATGAGAGGGAGAGGAAGAGAAGAAACCAAGGAAAAGGTAGTAAAATGCCTATTGAAGTATTTAGCAAAAAAATACATACAGAGGTAGATAATAGGCTTCTTTCTCTCCAGCAGTTAAATATTATTCTTGGTAAGTTGAATTTCATGATTTTTGTCCTTGTTCCAGTTTAACTGAGCTGGGAGCAATTATTTCTCAGGCAGTACTTGTTACAGAAGTTGTATCAGTGACAAAAATGCTGACTTTACAAGAAAAGGATGATGGCAAAATGTGAAAATTATTAAGAAACATAAAACTTGTATTAATTTTAGGTAATATTACTGCCATTTGTTGCTATTCCTAAATCCATCATTGGTTTTCAGTGCTTGTTTTACTTTCAGTGTCCATGAAAATTTTATACGCTGGCTACTGTTACTGAATTTTCTAAGAGCGGACTTCACTCAGAGCTTGAAGAACTCCATGAAAGTTTATCTATATTCAAATGGTTTTGTGAGAATGCAAAGCTTTTTGTAGAGCTAGTGCCTTACTGATTCTTCTTTACTGTGGGAAAGTGGGGCAGGTATGTGTGGGATGGGAGAGCAGCTGTGCCAGTTAGAGGTTGAAAGCACTAGAGAAACGTGATGTTGTAAGTGCTGTTACTCCTGAGCAAGTAATTGAGCTTACAGCTTTCCAGGGGCTTTTAGCTTAAGCCCTGGGGTCGTTTACCATTTAAGTGTGCTTCTACCAGCACTAGTAAATATGAAGCTAAACCATGTGGGTGTGATGAGCTGAGCAGAGCATGGGGAGATGAGCTGGGCTGGAGAGTGTGCAGTGGGAATGCAGCCCTTTCCAACCAAAGGGGAGCTGGGCTGACAAGAGGGCTGTGTGTCAGGGAGGTGGGCAAAACTGAGCTCTTAGGTTACTCTCAGTGAATAAACGTGCTGAGAAAAAGTGCAGCTGTGCTTTTTTAATATGCACTGCAGGAGATTTCAGCAGCCTGATGATATATCATGCATTAATGTTGAAAAGATAAACACATTTGGAGAGCACAGGAAGGCCTTGTGTTTTTATGTTAGCAGAATGCTTCCTAATGAATAAGAACGTGCTGCTGGCTTCACAGAGCCATATGGCAGCTTTTCTAATTTTAGTTCAGTGCAGATGCATAATTCTCCCTTGTTTTACCTCCTAAAACCTTCCTGAGATGTTGCATAGTTTTTCCCGTAGTACTTGATCTATAGTTTCTGGGGGAAAATATGTATCCAAGAGTCTAATAGCTTCTTTGCTCTGGACAGATGTCTGCTGTGTGATGAAAGAGCAACCTCACTACATAATTGCTTCCCTAAAATAGTAGCTAACTTTATTCACAGGGATGGGATAAGCTGGTCTTAAAATTGATTGCTGAAATAGTTGCTGTTTCTTATGCACTGGTGTTTTGAAAAATTACTTGCTTTCAGGGAATAAAAGCAACTTGTGTTCAGGCAATGGGAACTGGGTAAGAACACGCATGTGGATATCAAGTTGCATGTGAGCCATGCGTCGTAGTGCTTTGAATTACGCAGCTACAAGGCAGAGCTGCTTTCCCTGTGGTTAGCCAACCATCAAAAGAACTTACATGTTCTTTACTGCTTTGCTTCATCATGTGCTGTGATCTAAAACTACTCAAAGTTACCAAATACAAGCTCTTATTCCCCCTTTTTTATTTTTTTTCTGTTTTTATTCAATTTGATAAATTTGAAGGCAGTTTCTATACATCCCTATTCATGTTAAAAACCCCCTATCCATTACCACAGTCAATATAATTACTTAGCAATAGTCACACACAGATATTATTACATCTAATAATTGAAATGTTATTTAATCTAATATTCAAAACTGTAAGATCAGCTGTAATTGTTGCCTTTTCCTAGGTATACTTACTATTATATGTTAGCATTAGTTTTTAATACTGTATCTACAGTTACATACTTCTGCTGTTTCCTTGAATGTTTGTTTGGATGTTGTTTTTGCACAGTGTAGTGGTTTGACCCTGGGGGTTACAGTCAGTTGTTGTTTCTGCTGCTGCTCGGGGAGAGGAGTTCTTCCCCTGCTCCTGTGGGGTTCCTCCCGCAGGAGGCAGTCCTTCATGAACCTCTCCGGTGTAAGTCCATCCCACAGGCAACAGTTCTTCACAAACTGCTGTCCTGTGGGTCACCCCTCTGTGGGGTGCAGTCCTTCACCAATGAGCTGTACTGACATGGGTCCCCCAGAGGAGCCACAAGTCTTACCAGGGAAAACCTGCTCCAGCGTGGGCTCATCCTCTGCAGGACCCTACTCCATCCTGGGCCTCCCGTGGCATCACAGCCTCCTTCATGCATCCACCTGCTCCAGCATGGGCTTCAGGGGGGTCTCTGCACCCCAGTGGTCCTCCATGGGCTGCAGGGGCACAGCTGCCCCACCATGGTCTGCACCACGGGCTGCAGGGCCACAGGTCCGGTGCCTGGAGCAGCTCCTGCCCCTCCTTCTGCACTGACCTTGGTGTCTGCATTGTTCACGTTCTGACTCCACCCTTCCCTGGCTGCAATTTTCATCTGAGCAATAACTTTCCATTCTTAAATATGCTATCACAGAGGTGTTACTATCATTCCTAATTGGCTCAGCCTTGGACGGTGGTGGGAAGCCCATCCTGGAGCCGGCTGGCATTGGCTCCACAGACAGGGAAATCTTCTAGCATCTTTTAACAGAAGCCAGCCCTGTTGCCCCATTGCTACCAAAACCCAGCCACAGAAACCCACTACTCTCAGCAATTCAGAAGGATCATATGTGGCAAATTTACAAATATGGATGAGACAAGACAAAAGTAGTTGGCTAATGCATACAAAAAATGGAGAGGATAAGTTGTTTTCAGGGTAGTTCGGTGTAAAATTTAATTGCATGTTTAAACTTTGTATAGCATTTATATTCCCTTTCAAGTAAATTTGCTGTTACTGTTACAAGGATCTTGATTTGTATGTTTTTTTGAATGTGCAGAGTTGAGCTTTCTAATATCCCATGTAATAAATCTCTTAGCTTATTTTTTTACCTATTATACAAATGAGAGTATGTGATTTGAGATGGGTGTGGCATTTCAATAGCAATTTTCAGAAAATTATGAAAAGCAGGAATTATATACAGGGCGCTTGAGACAACCTGTTTTAAACAATACTGGGTAATAAATTTGATTTTACCTGTTACAGGGGGTTTTTTTGCTTAACCTCTTTCTTCAGCAGTTTTTAGAGTATTGGTACTGCCCTGCTGAGGATTTGACTAGCATCTCTTTTTTTCTTTTTGTGTTCTGTGAAGAACTTTAAGTGTTTCTCCTATGAAAAATAAACTAAATGTGTGTAGATGTACATTTTCTCTTTAAAGTTATTTTGAAATTCCTGCAGAGACTACAGTTTTGTTCTTCAGTTCAAAAATGCATCTTGGTTTTCCAAAGAGCATCAAGGGGGAAATATTTCTGTGGCAGATTTCCTTAAGGAAGCTGGAGTAGAGCTTGAATACAGACAAAGACAGCCTTTTAGGTGTTTCAGCTGGTTCTGCCTGTCCCCATCTAGGAAAGTGGGGTTTAAAATACAACCAAGGGAAGGTGATGCCCATCAGTAGCACTTCTGAGTCTGCTGTCAGAAATCCAGAGAGAAACAACGTAACTTGAGTTGGGAGGATGGAAAAGGAAGACTTCCTAAGTTAAAATGTAGCAGGAGACTTCCAGCTATTGCTTTTGGCTTCTCTTTCTCTGACTTAGGAATTCCTGTTAAACTACTGTGATTTCACAAAGGTTTGCTTTCAGAATCTGGAATGAGCTTCAAATAAAGCTTGAGGCTTTCCCACTCATAAATTTGTCAGAAAATATTTTTGAGGACTTTTTTCCCCTTTTTTATTCTACATGTTAAATGTAGAAAAGTAAATACAGTTAATGATCACTAAGAAGATGCCCAATTGAAAATATTCATATGTATTTTAGTATATTAATGCTTATGCAATTGTAAACATGCCCACTGTTTAAAGTCTAAATTACAAACATCACTAAAATACTACATAATTGGATGTATATATTCTTTGTAGTATCTCTCTCAGGGATACTTCTATGTTATTTAAATTTTTCTCTCTCTGTAGGCTAATCTCTTCATTGAGCAGAGATAATAATTATTTCATGTGCATGAAGTTTATTCCACTATAATTTGGATAAAATATGCTTGATCCCTGGTAGCCATATGCATAAGGATGGAACCAGTTTCTAATTTAACGCTCCCTCTCCAGTGGAGAATTGAGGAAGCCATGGTAAGCCCCTTTCCACCCAGCTCACTTCCTCCACCAGCACAAGGCTGTATTTCTCTTTCCACATTAGACCTGTGCTCTGCTTTGGCCACTGTGCCCGTAGGATGCCTGGTAACACTTTGCTGACGTTTGAACAGGGACGTGGCTGTTCCAGGAGGCAGCAGTGCTGGAAGGTGCGAGATCAGGGAACTGGCTCCCACCCTCCATGTGAGTGGCTGCAGTGGAAAAATCTAGCAGCTGTGGTTAGTCACAGGGCAATACCTGTGATTCCCACGGGGCTGGAGAAAAGGCTTCTGAGAGGCATTGCAAGGTTGGACCTGTACAGATATTTTCCTAATCCGTAACTTTCAGAAATCATTAATCTTGTGTGGAAATCATATAATTTTTTACTCGTTTGCAGGGGCCCCAGTGAACCTAGAAAACATAGGAGAAGTAAAAAAGGGAAAGTCAACTTTACATTTTTTGCACCATTACTTAACACCATAAGCTGTAACTGTTAAGAAAAATTAAAAATACTGGCTTGTGATAATTCATGAGTGTTGTCAGCATTCGAAATTTGTGTATCAATCATTGTTTTTTCCAACCTTCCTGGAACAAATTTTCATTGTTAATTAGCCCCATGTGATATGTTGCTGAAGGAAAGATTTGCTTTTCAAGACATTCCCCATGACTGACTGTCAGGACAACACTGCTGACAGGATTTGGACTTACTTTTCCTGTATGTGCTGATAGAGTTTTCATGAGGGCTTTGTAGTTCAGTCAAAAATGGACAATTCATTGCATAGTTGAACATTATCAGTAGCTGCAGTTTATAACAATGACCTGAGTTACAGCTGGTCCTACTCAGAGGCTGTCTGAGGCTGTGGTTTCCTATAGAATGCCACTTTTTTAAGTGTGGCTTGTGGCCTGAACATGTAACCTCTTCTAAGCTCTCCAGTTACTTGAATTCTTACACATTTAAGTTACAGATCCAATTATGAAGTCCATAATTTTGGAGCGCTTGTGATTTATAATGCTTTTCAGAATGCCTCGCCAAATGTCATCAGTAATGCAGGGTATGTTGTCACTTTCTGGGGGTGAGGTGGACAGGTAGCATTTGTTTCTAAATAGCATTTTCATATTTTCTCCATTCATTACACTCTTCCCTTGAGCAAGCACTGTGTTTATTGATCCTATAAAGGAATTGGGTCCTCTGAGGAAAAGAATGTCAAAGGGAAAAGAAAATGGACAGGTCAAATGGTTGTGAGGGACAGCTGGTAATAAAACAAGCAGTTAGGATTCAAAGAGTCAAAATGGAGAAATGGGAAAGCAGAGAACAAAGCAGCCACTCAGAAATTGGGTGTGAGGTTTGAGAGATCCTTGGTATTTCAGATTCTGTGGTGATTACCATTATAGTAATTAGAAACATTCTCTTTTGCATTTGTATAAAACCCTACCAGTGTGTATAAAAGACAACAATTGTTTTTATAGATGTTACTGGTGGTTTGTATGAACTCCAGAGTTGTAAGAGTGAAAAAAATCACAGCAAATATTTTGTATTATGTGTAAAACAATCAAGATGATCTCAATGGCTGAAGCAGTGTGAAGGGATGAGAGCAGGAAGCTGGTATCCCTATCCATTATAACATTTTACATTGTGAAACTAGAGATCACTTTATGCTTCCAGGAACAGATGGGAAACAGATATCATCACTGACTTTATTAATAAAGCTCAGCTCTATTTTTAGAATCCTTTTAGAATTTTTAGAACATGTTTTCAGTTTTGTATCGTCATATGGTGCCAACTCTGCTGTATTGTAGTATGGGAAGGATTGTACAGTTGTTTTCCTGTTACACCTAATTTCTGCTTTTTGCCAAAAGAGGAAAGGTAAGGAGAAAAAAAATATTTATATATAATATCTCACTGTAGTTGCTAGTCTAAACCAAAAATACTAATTTTGTACCCTGATGAATTTAAGTTGTAGAGGAAGTGTAAATAGTTATTTCTAGTGTGTTTATTTCTATGAGATTATGCTAATAAGAGTGATTTAAAATTAGTCCAGTAGTTGAAACAGTCCATCTTCAGAGCAATTTTGTTTCATCGTTGTTCACAATGGTGTTATATAGTGTAACAACATACCCTAAGAAGACACCTAAGATTTTCATGACTCTTTTCATGAAAGCAAGAAACTGTAGAAATCTAGGATGAGACAGCACGAGTGACCAAAGCCTTACTGCCAGTGGGTGATCGCTGACAGGAGAACACCCAGGGGTTCTCAGAAGCAATTTCTTTACTGTATGTCTAACCAGCATATATTCACACTGACTGTATAACCTTTGCCAAGGAAAGTTCAGAAGAATTTTGACTGCAGTATTGCAGATCTACAGATAGCAGAAAATACTGTACCTTTGGATACATTTCAATTTCTATGACTGATGCTGTAATTTTCACTAAAGGTGATTTTCCAAAGACCCTTTGTGCCATCTGTACATTGTACTTTCAGTAATTTCTAAATTCATCTTCTGGTTTATTGCTGTAGAAGGTATAATTTCTTATTATTGTAATTTCAATGTGCTTTTATGTTTGTTAAAATGATCTATTGCATCATACTAAAAATAAGAAATCTTTAACTATTTTTAATGTTCTAGATTGCAGGGTGGCCTTACTTTTACATAGCTGCTGCTTGAAAAATAATAAAAGAATGCTTTGAGTATAGAACTAGCAACAAAAAGTTACTAATTTCATTAATTTACAATGTACAATATGTATTAGAATAGGTATTTTGTATAGTGATTTTATTACTTCTGTTACTTCACCCTTAAACACCAGAATCATTCTTGGAGTAGAAACATTAATACAGTCCATTACTTGATATGAATTGTAAACCCACTAGATTTGAAAGTTCTATGAGCATCCCATACATTTGGAGTTGGGTGTGATCTGTGATACTATATATAACATGTTGTAATGTCAGGCATTGTGTTCCAGAAACCTTCAATCATTATTTTCTTGCCTGTAATTTTCAAATACAGCACTTGAAATTGTATGTAGTTCTAATAACATATTGGTAAATAAGGTGGTATGAAAATTGTGTTAGAGTAAGAATGTGGGTGGAGGCATGGGAACAGAACCGAGATGGCTGTTTCTCAGTACTGAAACAGTAGATTGCGGACTTATGGTTTTCCTTCTAAATATAGCAGTCGTGGAAAAGTTGTGCAGCTGTGAGCTTTGCATGCTGTTTTGGATCAGTCTTTTAATACACCTTGATCCTAGCTTTTGCTCCTTGCATCTTGATATAAGGCCCTTGTCTTTGCCCGATGTTGGGTTTTGTAGTTCAGTAAAATGTCTAGCAGAGAAACAGCAGAAATTATTTCAGTTGTGTCATAAAACCTGAAAACTGAGAAGCAAATAGGCTGGTTATGTTTCTGTTGAATCATTTTGGAAGACTGTTTAATCTCATTTTCAGAACTGTTGCACTGTAACCGTTTCATAGCTGTTCTCAATTCTCTGTGGGCTCTTGGTGTATCGCTGAGAGATCACTGCTCTGTCATTTAAGACATAGTTTTCTTTATTGCAGAAAAAGCAGCAGCGGCTAATGAAGATGAAGTGCAAAAAGCAGATGTATCATCTACGGGTCAGAGTGTCATCGACAAGGATGCACTTGGACCAATGATGCTTGAGGTAAAGAGCACAAAATTTCTTTATTTAAGGTAGTTCTGCTCCTCCTAGAATGAATTAAATGAAAAGGTATAGTCAGAGATCACCATAAGAACATGGTCAAGAGAGACAAGCCATCTTTGCTACTTGGGATTGTCATTTAAGAGCAGGCAGTGTATTTCAGTTGGATTCAGTGATGAAACTCTTTAACCTGGGGTGGGGAGAGGCAGAGGAAGAGAGTTCTGCTTCTTTGGAATATGGACAACTTGAGGGGCTTCAGCTGGTAGCAAGTCTTGGGTGTCTGCTTGTGCATGTTTTATTTGTTCTAAACCACAACAGCTGCAGAAGACCTGTTGTACCTAAACATTAACTTATATATACATTAGTATACAAGTGAAAAATGCTTCCTCTGGAATTGCATGTCGTTGCTATACTGTTAATATTTTGGCATTTCAGCACTTACCGAAGGACTCTTCCCTCTAAAATATAAAAATAATCTAGAGAGCTTTTCAAAATGTGTATTTCAGTTTGTTCGGTTAAGATTTCTGTCTGATTTTAGCTGTTATTTTGATACCCCTAAAGGCTGTGTGGGTAAAACCTGGCTTCCAAATGTATTAATAGTAAAGTTGGGTAGGTATGTTGTCTGGGATCCTAATGTCATAGGCTACTGTCCTTTGGCACTACTGCTTTATCTGCTTAAGCTCACTTGCAAACTGTTTATTCCTGTTCTGGCTGTAGACTTTATCTGTAAGAAAGAATAAATGTTACTTTAGATAACATAAAACACAAACTCTGAATCAAGCTAAAGGAACCAGCTTTGGCACAAGCATAATTATTGATCATTTCTAACTGCATTTATAACAGCTTTAACTATTTGCCAACACTTTGCCAATATGCCAGTTATTTTTCATAATTTGTTAAATGAACACATAGTTTTCAATACTGCATATGAAATAAGGGCTTCAAATACAGAGTACTAAACATAAGAAAGATTAGACAGGTTGGAGCGAAAACATTGTTCTTTGAAAAGTGGGGCTAACAGATTAATTGATTTAATTTAATATTTATTATACATACTCACTGAATTGAATGTTGTTGGTTTTGCTATCAAACAAGGTTAAACATTCATTTCTTACATTGCTATGTTAAAATTTATCTGTAAAGTTTCTAATAATTTAATTATAAGAACCTGTTTTAATCACAGGGAAAGTAAGAATAAGGCAGTATTTTTCCTGGCTTATCTTGCATGATTGGCTATTGCAGCAAACGTGACATGTAAAATCACCTGTTTATTCCATTATTCCACCTTACTTAGTTTTTCTTTGCATTAAAACCGTTGCATATTAATAGTGAAAGATTGTGGAACTCGATTAATGAGCCATGGTCCTTTTGCACCAAAAAACTTGAAAAGTACTGCAAGTTGTTACATGTTTTCTGTGAAAAGACCACAGATACTTTCTTTGTGTTTTTATCACCTTAAGGAAATGTAATTAAGTTATTTCATCTTTACAAAACCCCTTTATACAACCTCTTCAAAAAACCTACCCTTTTTCATTACCAAATAAAAGCAGCAATGCTGATAAACAGTTTATTAGTTGATTTGGTTTAGAAATTTAGTCTGTTTTTATTAAAGAATAAAACTGAAGAATCCTTAAAATAACAAGTGTTTCCAGCTGAAGAAATTGAGTAATATTCAGCAGCAGCTCCCTCTGAGGAATATTTTAACATATTTCTTGGTTAAAGCATAAAGTAGGTAGCATGAAAGTGTGGGAAAATAGTCAAGAGAGAACTGACAACACCTCAGAGAACACAAATGCATTTTCCAGTCCAGTATGTCATCTAAAACAATATTTGTTTTCTTGGTTTCGGTTCCATCATGTTGTCCATTATTTGTTAATCCATTGTCCCAGTAGCTGTGAAGAAAAGTTATTAATTGTGGTGACTCACATCTGGACACGGAATTAAGGAATTATTACAAATGTGGAAGCTTCTAGAATATTTAAGTAACTTGGTGCGCTTGCTCAAAAGCCTGCTGCTGCTTATCTGCAAGATTATTTTATTAATAGAACAGAAAGAAATGGAAGACTGAAATATAAAGCCTTTTGTTATTCTAGGCCCAAAAGACCACTTCTGTGGTCAACCCAAGAAGCATCTGTGAGAAAACAGCACAGAGCACTTCCTTGCCAAAGAAGTTGCCACTCTAGAAAACAGTAGGGAAAACCGAAGATTATTGTGGGATGCCAGTAACTCTCAAAATCTCTTGCTTGCCATCTTCACCTTTGAAAATTTTCTCCTTAGGACTCCAGTAAACATCTGTGATGGCTTTGGTTTTGCAATCCCTTTGAATTGATGTGTGGACAGCTGCCAAGCAGAATGGTTCAGCCAAACCCACACCCTTCTGCCAGCTCTAAACTCCATGTGGTTCCATGGGGGGCCAGTTTAGGGGACTGATGTGGCTAGCATCTTTTTTTTCTTCAATTAGTTTTCAGCCGGCTCAGTTCTCTGGTCCAGCTCTTCATATCCTCACATAGTATAGGGTGCTGTCATCATGTAGAAAAGCCTAAATCAAAGAGGTCATGCTTACATTGCTTTCAGATGGTGGTGAAATGCAGTCTAAAACCCTAATCCATAGCAGAGATGCTAAAAAAAAAAAATTATATTAGAGCCTCAATTTATTAATAATTTGTAAATCTTTGCTACTTTAGCTAAATAGTATTCAGCAGGAAAACATAATGAATGTCAAGAAAGCACATAGAAAGGAGGGAGCTCTCCAAAGAAAGTAAATTAACAGGAGAAACCAAGAGTTATCAGAAAAAAGGAGGCAATGAAAAAACAAAGTCAGACATTAGAATTTATGAAAATAGGAGGAAAAAAGACCTAGTTTATCTTAATTTAGAGACAGTCAGGAAAAGTATACGCTTGTACATTTATTTGTGGGTTTTATTGTGTTGTAATATAAAATAGAACAAAACCGTGTCTGTCAACCATTGCCTCAACTGCTCTGCTTGAGCATTTTGCTTTAACTGTCCCTCTCCTGGAGCAAAATCATTATCTAACTTAGTTTGGGAAGAACCTCTGAAGCCTGTATATTCCTACCTCCCACCGCAAGCTGGACCAAGTACAGCAGGTGGCCCAGATCCAAGTCCAGCCAAGGTTTGAATATCTCTGGGGAGAGTGGTTTCACAGCCTCTCTGGGCAGCCTCTTCCCATATCTGACCCACCTTCATGGTGACTTTTTTTGCCTTGTTTCTCTGTGAAGTTCCTTGTCTTGCAACGCATGTCTGTTGTGTCTCATCCTTCCCTTGTGAATTTCTGACTAGAGCCTGGCTGTATCTTCTCCTTAGCCTTCTGCTAGGTGGCTGAAGACAGGAGTAAAGTCCATCCTTAGCCTTCTCTTTTACTGTCTGGATTTGCTAATTGTTCAGTAGTGTACAATATTTTTAACTACCTGCTAAGACCAACGCACAAGTTGTACACAATACAAATGCGGCCATATCAAAAATGCCACATGCTTGCTATGGCAGCTCCTGCTTGTTGAGCTGTTTTGCAGTGAGCTGTGTTCAGGTTTAGTGTGGATCCACTTGGTTTTGACCCATAATGAATCACGAGTTGCCTGCTTTTATGATTTCTTTCTGTCTCTGGAGATACAATAACTCACAACTCTTCTAGTGATTTCCTGCCAATCTTTAGAGAGGTGAATAAATCAGGCAAAGCTGAAGAAGTCTGTGTAGGTTGTTACTGGAATGCTTTGGTGCTTTAAGTTTAAATGTATGTAAAATGTATGTAATTTAAATGTATGTATGTAATCTAAATGTGTGTAAAAGTTAGATGGATGTATTCTGACATTTCTACCATCCACAGTCCTGCTTGCATCTTAAGAAAAATAAAGTTTGCATGAGAATTTCGTACTAATACTCAAATTTTTACATTATCCTCATTGGGTAGAAATGATACAGTATTTGGCTTAGGCTTCAGATAGCATAGGGGAGGTATCTTGGAAAGAATGCTGCAGCTAGATTGTCACTGTCACAAGAGATAAGGGGGGAAATCAATCAGTAGAAAACACTAATGTAGACACTTCCTCACAGAAACTTTAAATCCTTTGGAAAACCATGAAGCTGAGTTGAAGAGGTGAAAGTCTGGTTCCTGTTCCCTTGATCATGTGTGGACTCAATTAAACTGGTGTTAAATTTAAAAAAAAATTTAAGCAGTCCTGGCAGTGGAGACTAAAACTCCCCCATCTTTGCCGCTCACTGCCTGCTCTCAGCTCCCTTTGCCCTTCTCTGCTTTTAATCCCTCATATTCCTGGCTGCACGGGGCCTCGCCTCTGTGAAGATGCACTGCTGGGGATGGGGAGAGAATCTTTCTCTTTCTGCTGGTGTTCACCTTGCCTTGTGACAGCACGTCCTGTGGTGTTTTCCTGGGCTCAGTCTTCCTGTACTGCATGGAAGAGTGAACAGGCTGTGGGTTTAGCAGAACCATCTTCTGGTCCAGGTTTTTTTCTTCATATGCAGGCAGATAGATAGCAACCTCTTCCATTATTTATGTTTGTTTGTTTGGGGTGGGAGATTTGTTTTTTTCCGTGGGTGGGTTTCATTATTTTGCAAGGTGTGCACCTTTCTGTGCTTTTACACTAGTTTGATATAAATAAGACTAGATTTTGAATCTGAAATGTGTCCACTGCTATTACAGACAATAATATAGGAACTAGGGTTGATGTGGAAAGATTCTGCTGTGTCTTCTGGGTGGAGTATTTATTTTCTGGGTGTCTTGTTAATCAGATTGTTTTATATTGTGTTTCTCTGCTTTTCTTTTTTTCCCCCTTTAGGCCCTAGATGGGTTCTTCTTCGTAGTGAACCCAGAAGGTAATGTTGTGTTTGTTTCTGAGAATGTGACACAGTACCTGAGGTACAACCAAGAAGAGCTGATGAACACAAGCATATATAGCATCCTCCATGTAGGGGACCACAATGAATTTGTCAAAATTCTGCTGCCAAAATCTTTAGGTATGTAACTTTTCCTCATATCATACCATTACTTATTAAACTTTGTTCTTATAAGTCAGTGTTTCAATAACTGAAGTTAATGTCCTTCTATTACTTACAGTTTCATCATATACTCTATATATTTTTAATGTATATATAGACTATGAATGATTAATATTATTCTCAAAAACGTCCTCCACTCTTTTCAGATTTTTCTTTGTTAAAATTGCTCTTAGTAACTCATGTTAGCTGATACTTTTTAATGGATCTCCGTAGTGAATCACTAAAAGACAGCATTAGCTGTGTGAACTCTCTGTTAGTTCTCTGTCTAGACTGGCTATTCCAAGAATGGCCCAGGAAAGGGGAATATAAAAGAAAAATTGGAAACCTGCTTATACTAGAACTCTTATTTGAATGTTTTTATTCTCATCAGTATTTATGCTTATCTTTCAAAACCTGTTTTTTTAGTTGCAGCCATTTTTTGATCCATATTAGTATTAGTTTTAATGTGATTGCGTTTTGGAGGAGGTGAAAAGAAGGAGAAAGTCAATACTGGGTGCCTCACCTACCTACAACAGTTTTTAAAGTATTGTGCAATCACTGTAGCATTTTAGTAGTGTACTTATGTACTCTGAAGAAGCAAAAATGTAAATGGCTAAACTCAATATATTGCTGCCTTTATTGCATTTTATGACTCAAGAGGGCAAATGAAGAGTATTTTAAATATGACCCTACTGTTTCCTTATGTCGTGCTACATTAATTCGCTCTAATGTCCAGTACCTATATTTGTGTATCTCAGGATTTTGTTTCTTTTTTTACTTGTCTTAAGCACTGTGTTAGGCTTTAATTTTATCCATCACTCCACCCAGGTCATTCTCATCCCTCCAGTCTTTCCCATTGTAACTGAGACTGTGTTTCAATATATTCCCTATTGTATTGCTTCCTGTTTTTATAAATGCATATTAGTTCCTTTTCTTTCCCTTTCTAATCTGGACACAGATTTTTGTACAATGCAGACATCTCTTTTGTATTAATTCCTTTTAAGTTCACTGGAAAGATCCTACATACTGTCTTATACAGTACTGCATAGATCAATTAATCTGTAAGTCTGAAAAAAGATAACTTTTACATGCACCAGTATTTGGACTTTTATCCTGCTTTTCTACTATGTCATTCTAAGTCATTTGAAAAAAACATGATAGCTGAACAAATTAGCAGTGTTCTCAAAATCTGATAATTTTGTAAATCACCTTGTTATGTGCTGGTTTGGACTTGAATATTAAAATTAGATTGTTGTTGTTAAACGAACTTGTTTCCCGACCAATCTGCAAAGCACCTTGATTAATTTCCTGTGGATAAGCAGCAGAAATGCCTGCTACCAGATTTGTCTCACTACGTGATCTCTGCTTTTGCTCAGTGAATGGGGGATCTTGGTCTGGTGACACTCCTAGGCGTAATAGCCATACCTTTAATTGTCGGATGCTGGTAAAGCCTCTTGCTGATTCTGAAGAAGGCCATGATAACCAGGAAGCACATCAGAAATATGAAACTATGCAGTGCTTTGCTGTTTCTCAACCAAATTCCTTCAAGGAGGATGGTGAAGGTAAGTACCACTTTAAATTTGTGTTATTGAAGTTTTGGGGCAATTGATAAAGTGATCTCTAAGTCCTGAAAGAA
>JAYRBT010000082.1:118900458-119070081 GCA_036023395.1 Myiotriccus ornatus | reverse complement strand
AAGGTAAGTACCACTTTAAATTTGTGTTATTGAAGTTTTGGGGCAATTGATAAAGTGATCTCTAAGTCCTGAAAGAAGTGGAAAAATTGTAAGTTTTTTTTCTTTTTTCATTTAACTGTTGAAAGATACTTTCATCTTGGCTATGAGTGTATACACTTGCATGCACCCATTTGTTAAACCAATATAGTTGAAATTGAGAGGAACTGTTTACCTGAAAGAGATATCCTAGTTTTATATTGCTTCAATTGTAAGAAGAATGTAGCTGACTGGGAAGAAAGTTTTGAAGGGCAATTTTTTGAATTCTTAGAATTTGAAGACAATCGTGGTTTACCATTTCCTTTACCGTTTACTACTTCAGCAGGTAGATTTCCTCAGATTGTATTCAGGTAACTACAAATGGTTATTTTGAAACTGCTTTCTCAGAGACAACACGCATTTGGGGCATGTTTAAGAAATGTGGCTTAGAAGGTATGAAACGGTGCTTGTTGAAGAAATGTACTCTTTGTGCCTGCAGTGTATTCTTGTTTATTAATCTTGTTAATTTCTCTCCGGAGCTACTACAGGTATATGAAAACATGTGCCAGTACTTATTGGCTGTGCTGGAGTCCTTGATAATTTTTCTTCAAAAAGAGAAAACAAAGCCACCTTTTCTGTTTTGTTTAATGTTTATAGGAAATAATGAAGATATCAACTCACTGAGTTTTGTCTATGCTTTTTTTGGGTAGAAGACCTATTTTTTGGTTCGAATAGATTAAGGGATCTTTTTTAAAATATTTCTGAAGTCTTTGTGTAAACAAAAGTCTTCCCCTTCTATAAAAATTAAACAAAGTAACATTTTTCTTTAAGATTTGCAGTCTTGCTTGATTTGCGTTGCAAGAAGAGCGCCACCAATGAAGGAAAGATCTCTTCTTCCTTCATCGGAGAGCTTTACTACACGCCAGGATTTACAAGGTATTGTGAAACACGAGTGGGATTTTTTAATTTTGATTTCTTTTCCACAATGGGGAAATTGCTGTAACAAGCGTTTTCTAATGTATCTAATACCAGGCAAAATAACTTCACTGGACACAAGTACCATGCGAGCAGCCATGAAACCTGGCTGGGAGGATTTGGTGAGAAGATGCATTCAGAGGTTTCATTCACAGCATGAGGGAGAAATATCTTTTGCCAAGAGGCATCACCAGGAAGGTTAGGTTTCATATTTTTAGCACTTTCTATATTTAAACTCTTTGTCATTTGTATCTCTTGGTTGTTGCTCTCTTTGCTATGTTAACATGGAAAAATCAAGGGCTACTGACAGTCGCCTTCTCAGGCTGATTTACCTAACACACTGATGGCTCTCTGTACAGGTGTTGCACTTTTCTCCCTGTTTGTTTTATCCTGCTTGTTATAACTGTGCCACCTTGGAATGTGCCTTAAGGCTTCAAAATGTCATTTTGGAAAGAAAGGCCCTTGCATGTTGCCCAATGAAATGTTCGCTGCCCATCATAGTTCAGAACCTCAGCTCACACGTTGCAGATCATTGACCTATATTCCTTTTCTCTACAAAAATGGACATTTACTGCCACATTTTCTGTGAGAAACACTCGGTGTGAATTGCCAAAGCTGCAGCACTTGTACTGTTTGCAAACCTCCATTGTTGCACTGTATCTAGCTGATAAGTGTTATAGAATATACCACAAGCACATCTATTTAGTCAAGATTATGGTAGGTAAGATGTAGGAGAATACTGTGCTGTGAAAGGTTCCCCGTGAGGTTTCTGTGGCAGTGACTGGGTGGGGATTTTTGATAAAACCCTTATACTGCTAATTCCAGTAACACAGATCCAAATTAGTAAAAACAAATGACCCTTTCTAGTCCATGGGAAAGTAATTTCAAAACCAGTGGGGAATAACTGGAACATTTCCAGTGCAGGAGCATCATTCCTTGGGTTCATGTTTGTAGAACAGAGTTTACAGCCAGCCTGTAACAAATAGTTACTATGGTCATTAAGCAGCAGGCATGCCATCTTGGAAAACAAATTGTAACTGAAATATCAAATTATTCTACCAAATACACACAAAAAAAGAGCTTTAGTCATGAGGCATTAGTTAAATAGTCTTTAATATGTTCTGCTTTAATGAAACTTTCGTATGGCGTTTCAGGAATGTGGGAGCACAGAAATACTGTGGTATTTTAGATAACAGTTTTTGGGGTATATACAGTAGAAGTGCTAAGAGTTCACAGCCTTATGCTGTGTTTTCAGACAGAACTGAAGAGGGTAGTATGCAATTAAATTAAACCAGGGGTTTAGAGAGCAGTTTCGGGTAAGACCCCATCTGCACCAAACGTGATTTAGGAGTATCTGTAACTGCTGCTTACTTTGTCCTCTTCAAGTTATTCCTGACCAAATTAGCAGCTCCTACACCTAGTCCCAAGGTTTGAATGAGTCCTCTCTACGCTGTCTGTGAAGTGATGAAAATATATGTGCTTTGGAGTTTACACTGTATCATCTTGCAGGAGAGGCTTCGGGCCATGGTATAAGCTGTACAATTAGTCTAAATGAGAAGGCTCTTCTCTTCTTGTGGAATTGAAGAGAGTGAGTGATAAGAGGAGGAGGAAAAACCTCTGGAATTGCTTTACTGCAAAGGATACAGCACTGGAGAGGAATAATGGCTGAAGTGTTTCCCTCCCCTGTCCTTCAGTGTGGAGAAGAAAAACAAGGCATATCTTAGGCCGTACCATCTTTGTGCTTGACTGAGAAATGCTTTTCATTTTTTAAGCTGTTATGGTTTGAGAATAGAAGCAAAGAACGTAATGGTCTCCTGCAAGTACTCCAATGTTACAGTGTGAAAAAAATGCAGTATTAGCTTGATAAACTGTAAAAACCCATGCTTTGAAATGAAATGTCAGTATAAAATGCAGAATATATGGTAAGTTTTTATTGGCCACAGTCAGAAAAACAGCATTTCCTCAGGAGGAATACGGAAACATTCTTGTTTGCTTAAAGAATTGGTTTGGAAAATGATTTAAGTAGAGATTTCACTTGTATCCTGTTGGCATTGAGTACTGGAATTTCCTGATGTGGTATATGCTAAAGTTAAGAGCTTTGGACCTTCTGGTGCCCAAAGGTTAAACTGAAACAATGACATACCTAACAGTGAAATTTTGCTTTGTATTGTTTCACAGTTGTAGGTTTTTGTTTTTCTTTACGTTTTTACTCTGAAAAAAAACTCTTCTGGTTGTTTAAATTGTGCTTCCTGTTTTCTCAGTGCCTAAATAATACTTTGAAACCTTGCAGAACAATATATAACAGTGGGGGACAGGGAAGGAAAGCAATCATACCCAGTCTTGCAAAGCTGAAAATGTGGTAGCTCTGTAGACGAGACAAATAAAGACCACCCTTGGAAAAACATGTTATTTCATTACAACAGGAAATATTGAAAGACAAGCAATGAAATTAAGATCGGATTATACTATTAATTAAAAAAAAAAAAAAAACCACAGAAAATATATATGTGTAAAAAAAATAGGAAATTAAAAGTATTTTAGAGGTTGAATTTCTTGAAGTTCAGATTTACCCTGAAAACTTAAAGAGCTGCAGAATATGTACAGTGAAGTAAACACCAAACCTGAAATGCAGTCAACACTGAGGAAAAGGTAGGACAGCCCAAACTTTGGGTTAGGTGATTGTATTTGTCATTTTTTTGGGTTGTATATCTTTGTTATTTGTTCTTTAAAAAGTAAAACTTTCTTTTTCCAGTTGTTCCCATGTAAGAGATTTATGTACTTTTTAAATTAAAGATGTAGTGAAAGTAACTGCTATAAGACAATTTAAGCAGGCAATAAAGAGGAAAATATACAGGCTATTGGAAACATGATCTAAAAACTAAAGACATTTATATTAATCATCGCAGTATAGATGATACGGAGGAAAAAATGTATGAGAAACAAAAGAAATTAGACATATATTTGATGAAGAGTGAAATGGACATCAGGAACTTCCTGTTTACTCCTGAAATACACTGTATTTCATAGTAACTTCCTGTTATTGCTGCCACTCCGTATAGATTTTCTTTTAGTCACCCTGAAGTATGTGGGATCCTTTATTTTATGTCCATTGCATCTATTTATTTTCAAAAGTGGGGTTTTTTTTCCTTTTTTCTTTTTCAGTAACACAGTATCTGTGGTATCAGTGCTGATGGATTTAGAACATGAGATGCTGAGCAGCTAAGCTACCTGTAGTACAGTTTCTCATTAATTTAATTGTTATTTTGCTTGCTTGCAGTGCTGAGGCAGGGACTAGCTTTTAGTCCTGTTTATCGGTTCTCCTTGTCGGATGGCACTATCGCTTCTGCCCAAACGAAGAGCAAGCTCATCCGTTCTCAGACGACTAATGAACCTCAGCTTGTAATCTCCTTGCATATGCTTCACAGGTAATCCTGGCCACTTTGCTACATCCACACCCTGCAAAGAGATGTGGAAAGTACAAGGTCGCATAAGATTTTGGAATCAGTGCTTGCAGCAGGAAAAGACTGTAAGATTATTTCAGGATTTAAAAATGACATGCTAGATTTTCACATCAAGATCTTCCGTTAAACATACAAAATTTCCTTTATTGTCACATTCTTAATTTCAGTATTTTAATTTCCTATGTTTTGCATAGTAGACACAAGAAACTTTTCAAATATAATTAAACCTAGAAAACTTTGAAGGATTAAATTTCTGTAGTTCAGTCTATCATACACTGGTGCTTTTCCTTCTTAAAAGAACATGTTATAATTACTAAGACTGCACTTTGGGCAAACTGCATGTTTTATTCCTTAATTCTTTTCATTCCTTGTCTTTTCTGGTGCTTGGAGTAGTCGCTTTCACATGTCCAATCCTGAGAAATGCCACTACTATTAGTTTTGGGTTTTTTTAAAAAGCACAGTCAAGGATGAGTATCAGAACTTCAACGTGCAATTTTTATTAAGTCACTGCATGTCCTATTTGTGTCAGATGTATTGGCTGATTATAATTACAATGCTGTTTTCCTTGCAACCTCAGTATCTTTTTTTTTGTTGGTTTTTTTGAGAGGAAGAAAATACTTCTAAATGTAATTACAACGGAAACGATTTTACAGAAATTGTAGATTTGCAAATTGACATGATGAAAAGCTGTCTGAAATTTTTTTCTTTGGATTGCTGAATATACCTGGCATTTCATGAAGTGCTAAATTTTAAATTTAAGAAAGCACCATTAAGTTAAAAATTGCGCTTGCATATATTCTGGCCTTTTTTTTTTTTTTTTTTTTTTTTGGAAGAGTGCTGGTACTATTGTATTTGTAATAAGGTTTCAAAAATCCACCTCTCTTTTTATAGTTAATGTTGTTCGCCTTTGCCTTTATATGTAAGGTAACAAATACAGAATAACAAGGGTCACTACTCTGTGTTCTTCAGTTATTTCGCTTGTCATGCTTTAGCAAAATGTGAAGGTTTATCTGCACTTACTTAATCTGTGCAAGTAGGAGTGGTTTTCATCTCATGGAAAATGCATATTAGGAATGTTCTATGAGTATTTGTTTTTAGAAGTTCAGAGTTGATTTTTGTCAGAACCTCTGTTTTTTTTTTTTCTTTCAAATCTGCTTGACTCTGTCTCTTTTGTACCTTTTTAGTGTTTGGGAATATGTTCTGATTTTTCTGAATTAGGTTTTAGCACAGAGGTAAAAAGTATGTTGTGTCTTCCCATAAACTAGTTAAAATCTGCTGAGGAAAAGAGAAGTGACCTTCAAGTGCTCTCACAAGAGCTTTTTGGGGGGAAGAGGGGTGGCAATGAGGTCTCTCTCTGCTCTGTTTCCTCTGTCTTACAGCCTGTAAAATATGAGTTTCAGCTCAGATGTGTGTGGTTTGGGGGTTCTTCCCTTTTCCTAAATACCTGTGCAGGACTAGATTGCTACCAGACTGTTCTCATTCTGAAGCAGTATCCAGTAGTTCCCTTGGCTCACATGCTGTTTTGGAGCAGTATTGAAATACTCTGGCAGTCTAGAAATGTGACTTTTTCAACTTTCGTTTCACTATGAACTTGGTGGGCAAATAGCCCACTCCAGCCTTGTGGTGGGGCTATCTCACAGAAATTCAGAACTCTCCAGCAAACAGCTGTCCACAGCTGTCTTGTAAAACATGTATTTCTTGGGTCATATGTTTCAGATGAGATTTCTCTCAGTTCTAGAAGTTAGCTCTTGCCAAATTGTAGAGGAAAGATACATTAAAGGAAGAGGGTTTGAAATCGTGACCTATCTGCATTTCTAATGACTGTCATTTAAATTAATTATAATTTCGTTTTTCTTCCACTGATTTGTTAATGAGGTTCTGAAAAAACATGCTGTTAATGTTCTGCCGTGTTGAGAGTTGTGTATCACTTTTTTCAAATTGTTGATTTGCTTTTGATTGTAGGGGTTTTGTGTTATTTTAAAGCAAGGTTTGGGGTTTTGCTTCTTTTTCTGTAAAGTAATTGCAAGTTGGCCACTGTCATTTTAGCTAACAGGCTGTTTTTCTTCCGCTTGCCACATAGAGAGCAGAATGTCTGTGGAATGAATCAGGATTTGACTGGACAAGGAATGGGGAAGATATTGAACCCAATTAGTTCCAGCAGCCCAGCCCATCAGGCCATGTGCAGTGGGAACCCAGGTCAGGATATGACCATCAGTAGCAATATAAATTTTGCCATAAATGGCCCAAAGGAACAAATGGGCATGCCAGCAGGCAGGTTTGGTGGTTCTGGGGGAATGAACCATGTGTCAAGCATACAAGCATCCACTCCTCAGGGTAGTAACTATGCACTAAAAATGAATAGCCCCTCACAAAGCAGCCCTGGCATGAACCCAGGGCAGCCAAACTCTATGCTTTCCCCAAGGCATCGTGTGAGCCCTGGAGTGGCAGGAAGTCCTCGCATCCCACCCAGTCAGTTCTCCCCTGCAGGAAGCTTACATTCACCTGTGGGAGTCTGCAGCAGCACAGGAAATAGCCATAACTACACCAACAGTTCCCTGAACGCACTTCAGGCCCTCAGCGAGGGCCATGGCGTTTCTCTAGGATCGTCGTTGGCTTCACCTGACCTAAAAATGGGAAATTTACAAAATTCCCCTGTGAATATGAATCCTCCCCAGCTAAGCAAGATGGGAAGCCTGGACTCTAAAGACTGCTTTGGAATATACGGGGAGCAATCAGAAGGTACAACTGGACAAGCAGAGAGCAGCTGCCATTCAGGAGAACAGAAAGATAACAGCGATAGCAACATGCCACCGGTTGTCAGTGGCGAGAGACCTGATGGACAAAATAAACTGCACGATGGAAAAAGCCAGACAAAGCTCTTACAATTGCTGACCACCAAATCAGATCAGATGGAGCCTTCACCTTTGTCCAGTACCATGGGAGACATTAGCAAGGACTCCACAGGAGGGTTGCCTGGGTCTGGTTCAGCACATGGAACCTCGCTCAAGGAGAAGCATAAAATTTTGCACAGACTATTGCAGGACAGTAGTTCTCCTGTAGATTTGGCCAAGCTCACAGCAGAGGCCACAGGCAAAGAACTGAATCAGGAGTCCAGTAGCACAGCTCCTGGTTCAGAGGTGACTGTTAAACAGGAGCCGGCGAGTCCTAAGAAGAATAATAATGCACTACTTCGCTACTTGCTAGATAAAGATGATACTAAAGATATTGGTTTACCAGACATACCCCCCAAACTGGAGCGGTTGGACAGTAAGACAGACCCTTCCGGTAGCACAAAGTTAATAGCTATGAGGACGGAAAAAGAAGAGATAAGCTTTGAGCCCAATGAACAGGTAAGCTAATCTTTGCATTCCATGTGAATGGCATGTTCTCGACCTTCATTTCTGCCATATGACTTCCTCTAAGAGTAGTATCTTGGCACTTCAGGAAAATAATATTTGTCTTCTGAAATCCAGTCTTCACTCAGTTTTCCAGCTGGTGTTACTAGGTTGTGATCATCACTGTCTAAAAGCACAGACTCTGCCTGGGAGGAGATGGATAATGCAGGGAACCTTTCCCAGATGGTAGTCAGGCGAAGAGAAAATACTCATGACTGTTGGTTAGTGCTCACTAATTGACAGCTTTTCCCACAGGCTGATGTTGAACTGCTGTGTGCTAAATAGGTCCTTGACCCAGTGGCCCAGCATAGCAGCTACACTCCTCCTGTGGAAAACGGGTTTGTGCTCAAGAACAGGAGTTGTTTCCAAGGACTGATACCAACTTTGTGTTACTGGTCTTTGTGTTATACTTGATCTGCAAATTAAAATCAAAGCTAATAGGCTTCTGTGCCAACTGGGAGGATTTGTTCTCTTTTTTTTTTTTTTTCCCTTAAAACTTCTTTATATTCAGCCTAAGTTCCTGTGGATGATTAATCGTTCAATGCAGAGATCATGTCTCCCTGTGCAAGGTTACCTGAATTTATTTTGCTTTCAGAATTTCTTCACATTCTGTGCAAGATTACTTGTTGCTCTACTGCCCAACCTGCTAATAAACTGTGTTGTTAGGACCTATGCTAAAAAGTGTTATTTCACTGGCTTTCAGGCAGAATTCACTTTTAAAAAAGCACCGAGTTCACTCAGAATGCTTCAGTTTTCAGAGCTTTACAAGAAAAGGGACGCAGCAAAAGCAATTTGCTACTTCAGTATGTTTATTTTATTTATAAAATGGGTAATTACAATATCAATTTTAATATAAGGCATTTTATGGGGAAGGTTATAACTAGCTGGAGTTAATAATCCTCAGATTTGTCCTACACTATCAACTCTCACAGCTGGTCATTAATCCCCAGGCAGCCCTGTGCATGAAGCCTTAGTTTGTAAATCATGATCAGATCATATACTCTGCAAACATTCGTGGCTCTCATTCACAGCCATATCCTTCATTTTTAAAATACTGGATTTAAAAATATTGCGTATTTTTAACATGTGGACCAGGTTTGAGCTTGTTTGTTTTAGTGAATCTGTTGTATTTTTTTATTATGTGTATATAAAAACATCTTTCTTTGTATTTTCTATATTGTATTTTGAGGCTGAGGAGGGATAGACAACATGTTCTTAGCCCCAAGTCACAGCATTGGATTATTTTTTTTTTATTTGCCCTTTTGGCAGTCTGTAACTAGTAGACAGTTCTTTCAGCAGTGGTTATAACCACAAAACACAGATGCCAAACACACCACTACAATGTGGATGCAGCATTGTTAAAATGTCAGTTATCCAGGCTATTCCTAAGGTTAGTTTTTCTGTTTCAACAGAATTTGACAGCTATTGCCATTATGTAGGAACAGTTGTGGTTTTTCAATCCTTCTCATGCTTTAGGGCAAACCAAGCCAAATTACACTAATTTCTACAGGGATTTATCCTCAAGCCTGGATGTTAGTTTAGTTCTGAATAGAAGCTGCTATTTTGTAGTGTCTGTAGAGGTGGGGCTTAGATTCTCTGTGAAAACGTAGGCTTCATTAGGCTAGAAAAACACAGATCTCAAGAAAATCAGAGCTAAATTGGCAAAAACCGACTATTTTAAAAGTATCTGATAGATTTCCATTTTTAGTTCAGATCCTATACATTAACTACATTGAAGGCAGGGATCTTTAGTCCTCTGTATTAGGTACTGGACCAGAACGTAGGATTTGGTAATCACCAAAAAAATGTATGTCCGTCATCCTTAGATCAAAGTCATGGCCTTTAAATGGTTTATTCCCTAAGAATTAAATTTCTAAAAGAATATAAATATCCTCTTTTATGATCTCTGTAAAATACACAGTGAACATCTTAGTTTGTGAACCCATTCTCAGAGAGCAAGTTTTGTCCCCTCTAGAAATTAGCTGTCTGGTCCAAGGTAGTCCTACGAGTTCCTTTTATCATTGATGGAAAAATAGAAAGATATTACACAATTTTTTTTATCTTATCCTGTCGTGTGTCTAAAATACAGAAGGTAAGCTGCTCTTTAGTTATATTGCCATTGGCAAGTGGTAGCACAGATGAAGAATCTAAACTAGCTGACTTACTTTCTCTTGACTAAAGATACGAAGTTGTCTCACCCTAAATGTAAACATGTAACTAATTATAAGGCCAACTTTACAGAGGCTTCAGTGTCTACAAGCACTGCCAAGCAGTTGAAAATCAGGTTCTCCAGAGTTATGCACTTCATAAAGTGAATAGTCTATTCATTTTTTTATTTTTAGGTTTTATGTTCCTGAGATAGGGGAGGGATTTGAGGGGGTTGAAATATGGACTACAGATGTATTGGCTTTTCTTAAAATTTGAAGACAGAGTTTCTCTCCCAGGGTAGGGGAACCAGAGGTACAGAAAAGGTCCAGGGTTTATTCAGAAAACCACAAAGCTCTGCAGGAATTGTGATAAAGTGGTAAGGGTTCCCTCAGCACCAAGGAATAGAGGTGCCAGTCCCATCTCTGTGATGCAAGACTGCTGGATAACGACAGAAGGGCTTTTGTTGCTCCTGTTGGTTGTAAACAGAGTTTTAAAACCTACTTTAAATGCAGTGAAACCTAGAGCTGAATAAAAGGAAGTCCAGAGTGGAGTAGGAGAGGAAATGGTGGGGAATATAGAATAATGTAAGTGTTTAACTGTCCGAAGGCCAGGCCTTTGAACAAATAGCCACTTTACCCCAATTATGATATCACTGAAAATATTTAGCATCAAAAACTCTTCAGCTTTGGAAGATGGTCTCCCACAGGAAGTGGTCATTGCCTAAATTTAGATCAAAGCTGGAACTATTTAGTACAAGACCAGAACACAGATTCTTGTGCTAAATTCTTCCATCCTCCTTCTTCCTTCCATATGTAAAAATTAGCCATGTGCTTGTGTTACCTATTTTGCAGGTTTATTTAAAACTTCTCCTCCCTGAGGAATGTTGTATTTTTAAGTAATTAGTCATTGGAGTGTGCAGTTTCTTTGGAAACTGCATAGACCAGCAGTGGGATGGCCTCTGCAAGGGAGATGGGTGTGTTGAGGAGCAGCAGAGCAATTGCTTTTTCTGCTTTTACTTTTGGTGTGACTTTCTGAGCAGGAAATGCTTTGAAGTGCACCACTGCACTAAAAATAGCAGTCTTCTAGGTAGTGTGTTTAAACATACACTTCTGCAGGGAGCAGCAACTGACAGGAAGCCTTTCTCAAATGGCAGAGAGTATTTCCAGCACTGCCGTACCTTTTCCCTTCCTTGGTGGGATGATGGTTAACAAGCTTTATTAGGCTGATTGTTATTCAAGTTACAGCAGCTGTAGGGAAGAGTGTGAAAGAGAGACCTGCTAAGGACGTTCAGTGGAGTTTTTCCTGCAGGACCAACTGTAGCAGAGGCTGTTGCTGTCGAGCAGAAGTGCTCATACCACTGTTAAAAAGGGAAGAGTGTGTCCCTCAGCAGTAAGCCTGCCTTCTCCCGCTCTCCCTGACAGCCCACTGGCTACTGTGTGGCTGCAAGGTGGGACTTTACCCTGCACCTTCCGTATACACTGCTCAGGCTGTCCCTTGAAAAACCCTTTGTTGTGCTTCTGGCTGCAGCCAGCACATGCTGCTGCTGGCCAGGAGCAGCACATGTAGTGGTCAGGAGATGGTCAAGTGTGGCAAGGACCGGCTGACAGCTTCAAGGGGAAGGAGAGTGAAAGTGTAGGGGGATGTCGGAGAACCATGATGAACAGTGTCAGATCTTTCCTTGCTAAAGTAGCTTATTCTCTGAGAAATCACTTGGGGTATTGTGGAATGAAATCCTAATCTTCACAAGTGTACTCTCCTCTTTTTTAGCCAGTAGATGATATAGACAGCCTGTTTGACAGGGACTTCATAATGCAACAGTCTCCACCAGTGCTGTTCCAGAAATCACCTTAAGCATATACATTTTTGTCCTGAAACTCAGAAACTGTTCTGGAGTTCCTCACATACTTTATCAACTCTGCTTTATGTGGAAATTATTATCTTCCCAAGGCTAGCATATTTTCTTTACACATGCCACTCATCTTCCAAAAACCTATTTCTTGTTTAATAGTCTAAAATTCATTAAGTTGATGAAGAACACTGATTTCTTCCTGAAATTCTATCAAAACCTTAGAATGAGGATTCCGTTTTCTGAATGTCTTTCAATTAGATTTCTGTTTTCAAAAGTTAGTCATAGAGTAGCCTGATAATGTAATAGGATTTTTAGCCAATTTTATCTTTATTACAGTTACCACAGAGAAAAGTACCATATTGATTTCATTTCTAATTTCCTTTTCCTTTCTTTTTATAATCCTTTAATTTATCGCTGGTTTGGAGCAGGGATTTGGTTTTGTTTACCTCTTATGGTCAGCTGCTCTGCACAAGCTTCAGAGGTAGCAGATGAGCTAACTTATGATTTATGTAAGGAAGGTTTAGTTTGAAGTTGTGTCCCCACCAGAAGACATCCTGTTGTCAGTCCTTAGAATACAGGGTCTCAGGGTAAGCCATGGGCATTGCCCTTGGCAGGAAGGAGTTTTCCAGAGAGTTGAGGATCTTATCCAGTCCTTTACTATTCATGGAAGCTAGACTTTGATGTAGAAACTTTTGTAAACCAAACTTCATGTTGAGGTGTACCTGCCTTTCAGTAGAGCTGAAAAAATTCTCTAAGCACTTAACTTTAATCTATATTTCTCTACATGTCAGTATAAAATAAGTACTTTTTTCAAATGCAAAAGTATGTCTAAGAATCATTTGTCTTATGCTTTCTGGCGTTTGGTGTCCAAGTTCTGGTGACATTGTAGTAACTGCATTGCTTAGAAATAGTGAAAATTCATGCACAAAAACTTTCTTGTGATACTTACCACCTTATCAGGCTTTTTTTTTCCCAATTCGTGACAAATAATTGTTTTTCAGGGAGGTTAGGGTGTGCCTTCTATTTACATAAAGTTCAACTTAGACCATTAACAAAATAAATATAGAATATAAATAAAAGAAAAATACCATGAAACTAACCAAGTAAATATTGTAATGCCAGTTTCTGCACATATGATGCAGTTTGAGGGTGAGTCTGGAAAGACTTAGGCTAACATCGTAGCTTTGTCTTACTTCTAAACCTATCTTGGAACTTCTGTAGCAGTTGAGAACCCTCATCAAAAATAATATTGATTATATTAAGCAAAAATAATATTGATTATATTAAGCAAAAAAAAAAAGGGTAAGATTATGTATTTGTGTTGTTGAAACACATCTGTTGTATTTGGCCTTTCTTTCCCACTTCCTGAGAGGAATTAAATGCATTTTAGGGAGTGCTGTTTTCTGACACATTTGGATCAATATGTTCTTCACTGGCATTGTTTTGGGTTTGGTTTGGGGTTGTTATTATTTTTAACACCTAATGTTTAAACAACAATTTGCTGTAGCCAGAATGTTAAAAGAAAGAACAACACAAAATCTCTCACAAAACCAACCAAAAAACCCCCCTCACAACATATAAAACTTCCCTTCACTGTCATCTCAGATATGTTTAATGAAGGCCATATGTCTTAATTCCCCAAAGAGTATTGAATCATCCTTCTATAATTTATGATACTCCATATCAATCTCTTCTACCGGCTCTTGCAGTCTTCTTGTACCAGATCTCCCATCACTCAAACTGCAACTCCTATAAACATCACTCATGGCTGTCTCTTGGAGCACCTCTTTGAATCTGCTTATCCCCTGTCCATGTCATGATTTAGGCTTTATAGAATCACACTTGATTCCTCCTGGCTCAGCCTTTTTTGTCAATGTGCTGTGTCCATCCAGCTGCCTGTAATTGCCTGGAAGGTAGTGAGTCATCAGTGGGATTTGTCAAAAACAGGTAATGTTGGACCAACCCTTTTTCCTTTGGCAAGAGGGTAACGGGATTGTTGACATAAGAGAAGCAGTGTGTGCCATGTGCCTAGGTTTGAGTAAGGCTCTTTGGCCCTTTTACTTCTGGCATTCTCATAAGCAGGTTGCAGATGCATGGTCAAGAAGAATCTGCTGTGAGTGGGTAGGAAAGTGTTTGGAAATCATTACACATGCAGTAGTTATTGAAAGGATTCACTGTCAAAATGGAAATGCTGCAGGAGCTCATGCAGCATCTAGAGCTTTTCAGTGTTTTAGTTAACCTAAATGACCCGATGGGAGAATAGAGCATATGCTTAGTAAAGATGCGTGTGGTACTTGAATGTCTGCAGGCACCCTGGAGGACAGAATTCAAATTCAACCGTGAAGAGGAGATATAGAGAAAATATGATAGAACGTTCAGGGTGAATAAATGCTATTTATTATCAATAGTCAAGGATAATGTCACAGAATTTTTAAAAAAAAGGAGGGAACAACTGACTAGATAGGACTTCTTCAGAACTGTGTCTAGGGATCGTAGTGAGTACAAGGTTAGTTTGAGTCAGTAATGTCACGTAATTTAAAAAATTACAGCTTTTCTGGAATACGCCATCAAAGCATAATACCATGTGTAGAGTAAATTTTCTGCTTTATTCAGCAGCTGTAAGGCTTCATTTTAAGTCCTGTTCCGGACATGACTTCAGCAAAAGTGTGGATCAACTGAAGGCAATCCACAAGAGTAACAAGACTAATAAGAGGTCTAAAAAACAGGTTATATGCTGACAAAGATTCACAAGTTGAGGTTGTTTATTTATTTCATCTTGAAACCCAAAAGGGCACGTGTTTTCAAATACAGAAAAATTAGAAAAAGAAAGGGGAGCACAATGTGTTTCCCAGATTCAAAATACAAGTGGAAGGAAAGGCCTCAATTTCAGTTGGAGAGATTTTGCATTGAGACTGACAAAAACCCCCACAAGAATAGTAAGAACGGCAGAGTGCTGAAACCAGTTCCCCAGGGAAGCTGTGGATTTTTTGTCACTGGATGTTTTTAACAAGCTGCTGTATGAACTTCTGTAGGGAATGACATACACTGATCTCACCTTGAGGTTTTAAATTTCCTCCAGTCCTCTGATTTTGTGATTTCCTACCATTTTGCCAATAACACCAGCCTCCAGATCACCCACATGATGCCTTTTAACGGAGTAAACTCCCTCCTCTTTTGCACCATATACTCCAATCTGTAAGACTAGGAGATGATGCAGAAGGAGTAAAGAATAATACCGTGTTTATTTGCAGCCAAAAAAGGCATGTAGTGGTGTAATCTTGGGGTATTTTAGCTACCTCTGAATAAAATAGCTGGGCTTCCCAGGAGCAGGTTAGATGTGGCAGCAGGAATTTTGTACATACTATACAGTGTGCAGTGCTTCCTAGCTAGCCTGTGAGAGCCTCTGTAGCTAGTTTAAAACTTTCTCAGGTATTTCAATGTTATCCTGTGATCTGGGCTGTAAGCTTGCTGTCAGTAAGTCAGAAGTTCACGATATGGGAAAGGACAAAAACCCAGGAAGAATTCTGTTTCAGTTGTGCATGTTTGTGGTGTTATTTCCCAGTTCCCTGTCCTTCATGGCTGGCTGCTCACTCTGCCTCTCTTCCATCATTGCACGTTTCCTAATGAAGAAGCTGATTTTGAGTAGATACTTGTTATAGATACTGTCATAATATGTTTCCTGTGCAGCTTGCTGGTAACTGAGACTGGACTCCCTGTTGTTAATTATTATCCAAGTTCTACCCTATTCAAAGGTTTAGGATTGGAGAATATAGTTGTGATGACTTCCACGTTTCAGTCATAAAAGTATTCTGATTCTTAGAGTTTACAGATAGAGAAGCTGACAAAAAAGAATATTTACAAAAATCAACTTTTTTAAGAAAAACAAGCAGGTCAGTATTTATGTTAGTACAGGATGAAATTAATTTTCCTTCCAGCTTTATTTCATGATAATTTTCTACTTAAATAAGTGTAACTAGATTTCTCTCTTTTCTTACTCTAGAGAAGTTTTTTCTTTTTCAATTATTTTGGAAGTTGTGAGCAAAATTAATTCCAAATTCTAGTAACTAGTTATCAGGTTTTTATTTATTGAACTTTATTGAAATGTATGTTTTGCCAGTTAACTTATATAGAGTTATTCAGTGTTCAGGTTTTGAACGTGACAAAGAAAAAGCATATGGGTAATTGTTTTAGCCATGAAGCAACTTTTCCATCATATGCTTTTAATCAAGTCGTAAAGAGACTAGAAATATGACTGTGCTGAAAGGAATATTAGTTATACCTATGTAAACCCCCCTCTTCAGCACTGTTGGATCTCTTCTCCTGCCAGAATTATTCCTGCTGTCAGCACCGATCACCAGGTGCACAGGGAGAGTCTCCCTGTCGCCCGAGGTATGAACCATGTGGAATCATACATCTTGATGTGGGGCTTTTGAAGGGGTGCCAGTGCTGCACTGGTCTCCCCACCAGCAAGGCAGATGAGCCCTGGGAAGCCTGCCTTCAACAGCTTTGTGAGCTTCCTCCACATCGGGCATCCAAAGCCGGTGCGGGTGTAACAGTTGCAGGCTGCCTGGCTTGGTGTGAGCAGGATGCCAACAGCAGGCGAGCAGCGATGTGTACTGTGGGTTTGTGCTTTCTTTGTTGCAGCCAGGCAGTGAATTGGATAACTTGGAAGAGATTCTGGATGACCTGCAGAACAGCCAGTTACCACAGCTTTTCCCAGATAGCCGCCCAGGCGCACCAGCGGGCTCGGTCGACAAGCAAGCCATCATCAATGACCTCATGCAGCTCACCAGTGACAGCAGCCCTGGCGCGGCGGTGGCCACCCAGAAACCAGCAATGAGGATTTCACAGAGCAGTGAGTCCGCTCCGCCTTCCACTCACGTGTACACTAAGCTTGGGAACCCCCAGAGCAGGGGTCAAGGTGTCCCTGGGTCGGCTGGGGGAGGAGCTGGCCAGCTCCTTGTCCTGCTCTGGTGTTGTATGATGACACAGCGCCACCTGCGGTCGTCCCATTTCAAAACACACGTGGAGGTTAAGTGTAATTCACACCGAGTTCACCCTGGAAGTCTGTGTCCTCTGAGGAGTTTTAAGGGGTACCCTCAAAATAAATGAAATGTCCTCTGCTGTATCTGATGCTGCCGTTGTGAGGGCTTTGGCACAGAGAGTGGGTTTTTGTGATGCAGATCGCTCCTTTCTGGCAGCTCTTGCAGTAAAAGGGACAAAAGATGAATGAAGGAGAGTCTTCTTCGAAAACCACAAGATTAATAGAAGGACAGAAGATAAAGAGGAATGTCCAGGTTTAATTTGAAATTGTGGCTTTTAATTGAGTCCCTTCCAGCTGACAGCTTTCCTTAACTTTATTAATTAGCTTACAAATCAGCACTGAAATGTTGGTTTACCACCATAGAATAATGGAAAGCAAGCAGGACAGGAGTCTTATCAACTAATGTTGAATAAAGTAGCATAAAAAGCCACTGCTTCATTTTTCACTCCTGTTGGCTAGGGTGGCAGCAACTATTTACTTCCTTAGATGTAAACTGATTTTTTTTTATAAAACTTTTTAGATAATATTTTTAAATATTCTTATAATATCAAAGTAACACCAGACCACTTTCAAAGTAATCCAAATTACTTGGAAACTTTTAAATAAATATTAATATTCTATCAGTAAATATTAGTGTTTAAATTCATATTAAAGGCACTTCAGATCCTTAAATAATCACTTGTTATCAATGCTACTCAGAGAAAAATTCTTGGATTTAAGGTACTCATTTTTGTAAGTGTGGGTGTACTAACAGCAGCAGCACAAAAATCAGAAGAAAATTTCTGTGCATGTAAAGTCTTTAGTATATTCTTCCTGAAGCAAGGTTTGTTGGTTCCTTCCAATGGAGCCTTTTGGCTTTCTAGAGTTAACCTAGCTTTAAATCTGCTTGCAGAGCTACTGACAGTACAGTAACAGTATGATTGTAAATGAGAGTGACTTGGTGGTTAGCAGCAGTTCTGCAAAAGCAGCATCCTGTTTCCCATCTATATTAAAACCCTAAAACCTTTTCCCCTGGCTCAGTCTTGTGTCTGTGCCTGATTTCCCTAGGAACTTCTGCTTTGTTTTCAGTAGAAAAACAGGGAGCCTTCTTCAGTCCCATCCTGACCAGGATATGTGATCTAATCACCATCACAGTTCATCAGCTGTGTTGTTATTTTGTGCTGCATTTCCAGCTTTCCTTTTGTAAGATCAGGGGGTGCTGGCAAAACCACACATATAACAACTCATTCATCTATGTGATTTTTCAGACTTTTGGAACAATCTATTCTGAAACTGTCACTGAAGGTCATTTTTGTTTCATGAGTAAGTTTTGTTTGCTTGTTTGAACAGGCACACAAGACAAAATTTTGATCTCATGGTTAAGAATTAGGTATATGTGATGTGAAGTGTTTCCTATACACACATATAAGCAAATTCACCTGACAGAGAACTTACACTAAAAAAAAAATAAATATAATGAGTTCCTGTAGTGTGGTTTTATAAAATAAGAACAGAAGTCAGAGACCCTTGGAATAGAATGTTTCTATACTTTTTAATAAGCTTACTAAACCTCATCTAAGTTTCCAAATTCAAAAGTAGCACTACTTCAATCTTAAAATAAGAAAGAAGTTATTTAACTTCTTTGAAATGTGGTGAACACAGAAATGCAGAAGTTGCTTTAAGGATGCTGTTATATCAGAACCTCTACTAGGAGAAGCTAGCAGGAAGTACTGCAAATAATAATTTCACAAAAGTGCATAATTTACTTGTATGTATTTTGTGAGTATGATTGGAAATGGAATCATAGCTACAAGGTCAGTGTTCGATTCATGTTTGAGAACTAGTTGTGCACGTAGGAGATGCCTTTATGCTTTGGAACATTGCCCAAAAACTAGCTGAGACAGATGCTTGCCAATCATAATCTGAAACTCACTTTTCTGAGGCAGTTTTCTTCGCAGAGGCTGATTTTAAAAGCACAAACCAGAAGAAAATAACGGTGACAGTAACCATCAAGGAACTTTCTGTTTTATCAGAATATTATTGTGGCACAGCTCTAATTCTCGACCAGTTATTTGTTGTTGCTGAATCATGGAAGTATTTATTTTTATTAAGGAAAAATTTAAAAAAAAAAAAAAATTAAGAGGGACATGTAGAAATGGGGCTGTGGGATCCAATATAGAATCAATCTGCCCTTAATTTTGTTAACTTCTTCAGGGGCACAGCTTGTGCTAGAAAACACTCAAAACTGAGATAATTCCTAACAATCTGCATCAGGATGACATCTGCATGCAATTACAGTCCTACTAGGTATAAGATTAATTGGCAGTAGTGTATGCACGTCACATAGGGGTGTATTTTGCTGTAGTGGCTCTTCTGTCAGTTAAATTGCATCATTTGAAGTTTTTTAAAATATACATCATATCTGGTTTGTGTTTAGTGTCAGAATGTTCCATTTTGAAATTTACATTAAAATGTCAAGAAGGGATGTTTCTCAGACAGATAGGAGTGGGTAAATTAAGCAGCATTAAATAGCTCAGCCCAAGAGCTTTAGTTGTGTCTGGGTTCATTTTTTTCCTTCTTTCTTTTTAACCTGTAAAGTTTCCATTTTGTAACTTTGCTTTTTTTCTTTGCTCCTCCTGTCTAGCTTTTAATAACCCACGAGCAGGGCAACTGGGCAGGTTATTACCAAACCAGAATTTACCACTTGACATCACACTGCAGAACCCAACAGGTGCAGGAACTTTCCCACCCATAAGGACGAGTAGCCCTTACTCAGTGATACCTCAGCCGGGTCTGATGGGCAGGAATGAAGGGATGATAGGAAGTCAAGGAACTTTAGGCAACAGTAGCACAGGTAAGCTGACTTTCTTTTTATTTTTTTTTTTTTTAAATATAGTTGAGTGACAGGCTATAGCATGTGTAGCTTAACGTTGGGGTTATTGCAAGTGCAAGTTATTACTTTCCAAAAAGTCTGGAAAAAAATCATGTTTCATGGGATGATATGTATTGGCATATTTATTTTGAATTTCTGTGTCTGCGTATTTTTAGTCCTACCCTTTTCACCTACCTGGAAACTTCTAGATGAACACAGTGTAATGGCAATTAGAGTCTGTTCACATAAATACTACAGATTCAGCTGAGGCTTGGATAGGTAAAAATCCAATCTTTCTGCCTCAAAAAAAGCAAATGAAACACTAGTCTGTAGAGATGGGTCTTTCAAAACAAATTTGTGGGCAATATTGTTGCCCTTACAATGTGTATCTCTACAGACTTGGGTTTGCCATTGATTATCCTTTATTTAGTAGCCTTTGTTCTCAAATTAAAGAAATGCCGATGTTTTCATCGTTTTCTGACACATAACCTTTTTGAGAACCATCAGATGTTGCAGTTACAACATGTTCACTTAATAATGTATAAAGGTGTCATAGCATGTTTGACAAGAAGAGTCTGGCTTGTGGACTTACTTCAACTAATGTGCAGTCTGAGACTGTGTAAGAGGGCAACAACAGCTATAAGAGCTCTGAGTAAATAAACAGGCATTGTAAGTCCTTTCAGACGGCTGTTCAGTGTCAAACTTTTATATTTAGTTCACATCGGTATTAAGAAAGACATGCTGCCAGATAATGAAATAGCTTATATAAGCAGTTCAACTTGTATTTTTTAAAGTGTTCTATTACTTTCATATTCTGTATACATATTAGAGGATTTCATTCATCTTACGTGTACGAATTAGAGATTATTATTGTGTTCCTGCCTTGCTCAAGCACGCCACATATTTCAGCTGATAGAATATGTACACAAATAGAACAAACCTGAGGATGTAACACTAAAGCAAATTTTGTACAGCAGATGAAACAGAGATCCTCTTCAGGCAGTTTTTCTCTTTGGTTATTTGTCACCAAGTAATTGAACTGATGAGTAATAATTATTTGTGTGGCTTTTAGTATTCATTTAAGGATATTGCAAAATGCAACTGGAAAACCAAATCTGAACCAATAGTCCAATCTGAAATGAGTGTTTTACCTGCTCTCTTGACTGATTAAAATTGAAATGTATAAATACTACGAATGCCTATCTTTGGATATTAGGGGGATTTTTTGTGTTGGGGTTTGGTTGAGGTTTTTTGGCTACTGTCAGAGTGTAGTATTCTATATATTCCAAGTGTAAATAAACTGTATCAGTTGTTTACAGTAGATGTGGGAGGACTTCCCCTAAAATAACGGTAATGAACTTCAGCATCTATCGGAAAGTTCCTGTGAGTAATTTCCCTGCACTGTACATTGGTGCGAGATTATCTTGAAGCTAAAAAGGCTCCAGGTTCCAAATGAAGGAAGTCACCAAAAGATGTTTGCAGAATGTGAATTTATATACAATCCTTCTAATTTGTAAGCGTGTTTACGTTAACACATTGTTACTCAAGTCTCCATTCTCACTTAGCACTTGGAAAGTAAAGCAGTGACATACAAATCAGAAAACGTGATTCATTTCCTGAGGAAGGAAGTTAAGGCTATCCACGCACCCTCGGCACCTGTTGCAGACTACATATGGGAACGCTTTCTCTGAACAGCATTTTGGAAATGATACGGGGATCTTCCTCTTGTAAAATGTGTAACAATCTCCAGTCCCTTGACTAAGGCATCATTCTGTAGCTTTGCACATCTGGATGGGCAGTTGTGGTACAATGTGCTTTGAGTGAAACTGCTGCACTTTTGTTGCTAAAAATGCAGCTCATCAGACAGCAGTAGTGCTAAAGCTGTTCTGAATCATGTGCTGGTACCTAAGTCCGTTTGGCTTTTGCGCAGGAATGATCAGTGGCAATGCCCCTCGACCTGCCATGACTTCTGGAGACTGGGCAAGCCAGGCTGCTGCTGTGAGGGTGAGCTGCGCACCCACAGCCAGCGGCATGAACAGGCCGGTGCAGGCAGGCATGATCCGCAACCCCACGGCCAGCATCCCCTTGAGACCCAGCAACCAGGCTGGCCCAAGGCAGATGCTTCCATCTCAGGTCATGAATATGGGTAAGTCAGAGCACGTGTGGAATTGTTCCTTTTGGCATATGCTGGATTGTTAAAGATGACGCAGAGAATAAAAAAGAAAAAAATACTTCAGTTACAGGTTTGATGGGAACCATATTTCACAGTGAAAATTTCCTCTGGATGTGGGAAGGAAGGTTTCTAAAACACTGCATATTAATGTGTGTGTTGAGGTGGACAGTTCGTGATACTCTATAGCTCCTCAGTGGTGTGGCCAAAGAAAGAGGATATGAAGTTGCTCCTGTTCACTAAAGACTGTAGAGGTTTTTTAGATGAAATGCTGTGAACGTTATAAGTGTTCCTGGTCACTTCTAAAGCAAGTACATTACAATACTGAGTCTGTATACTACTTTTTTTTATGCTTGTCTTATAAAGTTTTGCATCTATGATGTTGTATCTACTACTTTGTAATTTTGAACCACTTTCAGAGTTCTCACGTTTTCTCAAACTTTAAAAGCAAACTTTAACAAAAAACCAATGATGCTTCTAAGTGTAACGTTACTGAAGTCTTAATGTTTTTATTTGCTTTTACCATAACATAGATAATTTAATGGAAAGAATTAACATGAAGGTAGCTTCATTTCAGTGGTTATTTTTTCTTGGTTAGGGCCATCCGAACTGGAGATGAACATAGGAGGACCTCAGTATAGCCAACAACAGGCACCTCCAAATCAGACTGCACCATGGCCAGACAGCATCTTGCCTATAGAACAGGCAACTTTTGGTAATCAGAACAGGTGAGTCTTGATGTCACAACAGAACACAGAGAGATTTTACAGGTCTATATTTTATACACCTCCTGGAAACAAAATTCTGCATAAAATATTCAGCAAATGTACATCAATTTAATGCTTACAGTATTTTATGCTCATGAAATGTATGTGTGTTCCAGTAATACTTATAAATGCTCTCTTTGCCCTTTGATGTGTTGAAAGAATTGAAAATTCTGTGTCACAGTGAATGCTGCCAGACACTTCAGGTATTTGCACCATTTTTCAGCTCTGAAGCATTAATGTTGGCATGATTCTGTCTTGATTTTGCTGTTCTTATTGTTAATAATTATATTTATCAGTAAAGTGGAAAAATGCCAGTAATAGTAGCCATAGCTGTGTAGTTACAAGATAGCTGTTTCTTTTTGCAGTGGGGTAGCATCTTAAATGATACAGGACATGGTTAACTGTGTTTTGTTTGGGGTTTTTTGAATTGACCTAAATTCTGTAAAAGATGAGGAAGGAAAGATGAAGTGAAAGGAAGGCTGCTTCTTCTCTGAAGTCAGCTCCTTCTCAGGTAATCAGAACTACAATCTGAGCACCACTCGTGAACTCATATGTGATGTGTTAACTTTGTTCATTATTAAGACTTTTAAAATAGTGGCAAAGCCATGATAAGTGGTTTACGCTTCTTAAAAAAGAGCCATGTCTTCTCCAAAAGGTTTGCAGCTTACTTTATAGAAACTATATACATATATATATATGGACTGTCTAAATGATGAAGAATGGACAAGCAAGGGCAAAATGTTTAAATATTTTCAACTACATAAGTTGGGATATTTTTCAGTAGCAAATGGGGGGGATCAATGAAAAGAAAAGGAAGTGGAAACAACTGGGGAAAAGTATGTTTGAAAAAATGTTAATCTTCCATCTACGTTCTGTTAATTTTCATTAGGATGTCTGAAAATACTATCCATAAATGTATGTGGCATTTTCTTAGTTAGTTTCTATGCTTTTCAAGATATTTCCTGGTGTTTCCTTCAGGTAAACATAAGGAAAATGCACTGTTTGCATAACTGAATTATTCACTTTAAAAATTACACCTTACAATAAAATATAGGGTTGTGTCTGGTCAGCAAGCCAGATAGTTAATTCTTACATTTTTTCTACCTTTGAGTTTTTCATAATTCCCTTGTAGCTGAAGATGGTGAAAAAAAATTCCCATTGCCTTGCCTCTGAAAATAATCATATTTTGATCATTTACACACAAACAGAGATGATGAATTGGTTGGTGCTGACATTTCTTATTTTATTAATCCCCAAGACTGGTATTTTTATAATCTGATTATAGTCACGTGTATTAAATGAGTAAAAACAATTCTTCAAAAAAAATTAAAAGTATCGTTGCAGTATATAAAAGAAATGGGGAAGTTGTAATTGTAAGTAATTGTCATTGTTTAACATACAGATTTGACAAAAGTTTTAAAATTTTTCTTATCATGTGTGTTCATGCCCATTTGCAATTTCAGGGAGGTTTGTTTTGCTACCCTCATCAATTATTTTTCCACATCATAGATCCCTTCTTATAGGTCATCTTTAAGTTTGCAAGCAATTTGAATCAGAGGATTTTTTTTTTTAATTGTTCTTTCCCTTTGCTGATTTATAATTCCATCTGTGACAGTTGCAGAAACATATATATGAGATTGATTAATACTTTGCAATGTTTTAAGGGTATGTCATATATATCCTGTTATTTGTTTTACTGTCTGGGATCTAATTAAAAAGAATACATTTTGGTTAGTTTTCCTGCTTGCCATCCTTTGGGTGTTTTCAGTGAATAGCCTGACGATGCAGCTCTTCTGCTTTGACATAGAGATTAGACTTCCATGGCAACCATATATCTCATTATGGAAACTAAATACACAAACATGTTTCTTTGTTTTTCTAAACAGACATGTAAAAAGGGTTCATATATAGTGCTTTTCCTCTGTCTATGTGTGACAGCTTTTGTTGTATCCGAGTAATTATCTGGGATGAGATTCTTCCATGATGTGCATATTGTAGCTGCCCGTCCTTGCAGAATGCTTTGCTCTTTATATTTGCTATTGTAGTCTTGTAGTAATGTGCATGAAGCAGGGCAGGTGTGTGAACTGCAAAACAAAAATGTGTTATTTGCCTGCAGATAAGGTGTAACTTAAGATTTAGTTTGTTTCTTAAGAAGTTTCGTCCTTTGGGTTTAGAACAAACCTTTATTCTGCCTTTGTAACTGTGAGTGTGCTTTGCATACAAATTCAGGGGTGAGGTAAGCAGGATTTGTAGAGCCACCACACGCTGCCTTACAGTATCCAAATTCTTGCTGATGTCCTTCCAAGGCACATAACCAAGTTATGTGGTTTTTATGTGGTATAAACTGGTACCCAAGTGTGCGGTTGGGGTGAGCCGATGATGGGGTGTGCAGAGGGGGTGAGCTGATGCCGTGTTTTGCTGCAAACAAAAAGGAGAATGTCCTTTTCTCCCTGCTCCCTCATGCTTCTGCCCAGCTCTTCCAGATGTTCAGTTTTGCAAGCTCAGACAATCCATGGCCCTCTGTGGCCTCTTCAGCTTGCTTAGTCTGATAGAAAACCAGCTAAGAGGAGAGTCTATTTGAGATAGTATACTTAATCTGACACCTGAAATTCAAAGTTACAATTAGTTTAAAAAACACAATTATTTAGCCTTCTGTCTTCATTGACTATGTTCTGTACTGACTTCTCTGTTTCACTGTTGACCCTGTAATCAGCACTCAGGCGTAACTTTGGTGTGCTTTCTTGCTTGTCAGATACTCCATGCTTGTAGGGTCTTGACAGGCGTTAATCACACTATTTAGTTACTTCTTTGGGTAGCATAACTTTCATCCAGAACAATTTTCTAAACAAAATTGGCAGTGATTAAAAGAATTCTGTCTCCACTTGTTAGTTCAATTTGAGTACTAATCCTCTGATATTATTTCTTGTTTTTCAGCAGCTGTTTACCAACGCTGTGTTCATGTTTTCACAGGCAACCGTTTGGCAGCTCACCAGATGATCTCTTGTGTAATCATCCTTCATCAGAGTCACCAAGTGATGAGGGTGCTCTCCTGGATCAGCTTTATATGGCATTAAGGAATTTTGATGGCTTAGAAGAAATCGACAGGGCTTTAGGAATACCGGAATTAGTGAGCCAGGTATACACTGTGAGGCATGGCATTTTGCATGTAGTAGTTGAAAACATATGTTGTCAAGGTGGAGTTGAAAAACAGGATTATGAAACACTTCTTGCAAGCTAGGATGGAGTTACATCTTTTGGTAAAAGTCTATCTAATGTGTCAGTGTCATCTGAAAAGCTTCCTTCAGCCCCAGGTTTAGTGTTTCCTTCTCTCCCCTGCTACCCTCATCTAGATCTCCTTCTTCTGACCTGCCTTGTGCAAGTAAACTGACCAAAACAAAAAAAAAATGGTGGTCAGAATAACACCTGTGGGGGAGAAAGGTAAGATGACAGCCAGCAACAGAATATAGGAAAGAGGAAAATAAGAATACGAAAACCTAGAAGCAGGATCAAGCCTTTTGTGAGATGGGGGCGACAATCTTTTGGATTAGTAAACCTGTAATGTTTCATTTCACCCATAGTTTTTCTCTGAGTTGATTAACAGGTGTTAAGAGATGAGTTTCATCTGAAGCAGCTGATTCAGTTCCAAGCACTTAAACTGTAATTTTTTTTTTTTTTTTTTGTAATTATGAGCATGCTTCCTAAACTTTTTAGCATGAAATTGTTCTATGCTTTTTTATCCATTTTCCCCGACAGTTAGTTTTGGTGGCTTTCACTTAGTTCTTGTCCATTTAAGTCTTATATGGTGCAAAAAAATGCGGTAAAAATAAAAATATTTTGGGGAGAAGTTAGTTCCTGATGTTTCTAGCATAAGAATCGTATTTCCAAAATCAGCTGTACATGTTTATATGATGATTTAATATTCTCAGAGGAGCCCAGAATACCCGTTTCATTTTCCAGCACTCATCAGCACCCTGAACATAACTTGGAACTATGTCTGCATTTTAGATATGAAATAGGACCAATGAAATTCTGCTTTGATCATGAGAAAGCTATCTCCAAGCCTATTTGGTGCAACACAGAACTCAGTGAGGTGTTAAGCTGGAGATACATTTTATTGGTTAACTTCAATTTTGCGGTGTGAAACTTTCATGCTATATACATAGGTTTTAGAATACCACCACCAGAAAATATGAATAATATTTTATTTCAAACTAAGTGGTAAATACGTTTCTATTTAATTAATACCGCAGTGGAAGCAGTTGAAGAGTTTTGCAGATAAGAAAACTGTCTCATTTTTAAACATATTTTTTAGAAGAGCCATTGATCATTTTATAGCAGCTTAAAGACTTTCTTTCATGAGGGCACAAATTTAGATTAACTTCATTTTCAAGGTCAGTGTGGAATAAGCTATAAAATTATTCTGGCTAGAGCAAATATTAAGGGCATATCTAGAATGCAGTTTAGAATTGTGTTACCTTATTTATGCTAATGGATAATCAGTTAGTGCAAAAGTGCCCTGAAAGAATTAGGCACTCCATTCACATTAACTACTGTAATAGTTTCAGGCATCTTTATTTGAGGTCATTATTTTGTTTAAGGATACTGATAAAAATCTACTTATTCATTTGTGAAGTCTTTGAATTTACCTCAGATTCAATGGCAAAAATGTGCTGCCATCACTTCATTTACAGATTTTGATCCAACATTTGTCATTTCAAGTTTTTTTTCATTAGCAGAGTGATACAATAGTTGTGTTAAGAACATGAGAAAGATTGTGGGTATTCCTAGAAAAAGAAAAAGAAAAAAGAGAGGAGAAATTTATCTCCATGGATATGTTTTGATACTCAAAAATACAGTTATGTTTATTTTTAAGTTTTATTTTGGGGTAAAGCAAACTTATGTAATTTTCTGTTGAAAAACATTCACATCCCAAAAGGTTGTTTTTGCAGGCTGTCTGTATTAGTCTCATATAATCCTCTGAAAAACTGCGTCCCACCAGCTGTTCCTATTGTTCACGTATTTCTGCAGAGCCAAGCTGTCGACCCTGAGTCCTTCACCAGCCAGGACTCCAGCATCCTGATGGAGCAGAAGGCTCCCGTGTTCTCCCAGCAGTACGCGGCGCAGGCTCAGATGGCGCAGGGCGGCTACGCGCCCATGCAGGACCCGAGCTTCCACGCCATGGGGCAGCGCCCGGGATACACCGCCCTGCGCATGCAGCCCCGGCCCGGCCTCCGGCCCGCCGGCATCGTGCAGAACCAGCCGAACCAGCTGCGGCTCCAGCTGCAGCACAGGCTCCAGGCGCAGCAGGTACGTCCCCTTTCACGCCCAGTTCCACGCTGGGCAGACACCTCTCCTGGGCGACACGTACTGTCAGCTTGCTCCAAATAGACCACATCTTGCTGAATTCCACTCTTAAACTAAAAACACTAGTCACAATGAGTTTTGACAGGACAGTACTTTGCAGATTCTCATTTTTTATTTCTTTTGGCATCTTTACATTATTCTTTCTACAATACCGTATGACTAGTATTTAAGCCTAGGTCTCACTAAGTCTTTAAACAAGGTTACATTGGTGCGTTTTGTTACACAAGCCTTTTTCTATTTGTTGTATTTTGACTTTTCCACCAATCTAACTGCTTTTATTGCTGCCTGTTATCTACATCCTTTTTTTTCCCCCTTGGCTTTGGTCTACTTTTGAGGATTGTTTTAGGTTGTTTTTCTTGTTTCATTTTTGAATATATCGTTGATATATTTATATAATTGAGATATCAATGCTTTTTCTATTGGAGAAGGAAAGATCATCTGTGCCTTCAAACATCAGGAGAAGGTCTAACTTGGAGTAAACTTCAGCAGTCCAGTCCCAAACTGAAAATTGACAGGAACTGTGAAGGGAGGAAGTTTGGTATAAACATCTTAGTGCCTGTGTTATTATTTCTCTGGTGTATTATCTCCTTAGGAAACAGCATACTGTGCATGATAATAGGATTTGAGGAGGAAAATTAGTCCCTGCTTGAATATGTAAAACTAGGTCTACAGACCAACCAATCGGGGAAGTAGATGTGTATAACTCTGTATGCACTTCCCTTTTTCCCTTTCCTTCTAAAAACTTTTGGGTTTTGTTGTTGGGGTGGTTTGTGTTGTTTTTTCTTTAGAATCGGCAGCCACTGATAAATCAAATCAGCAGCGTCTCCAATATGAATCTGTCTTTGAGACCTGGAGTGCCAACACAGGTGAGAGAAATACCTTCTAAAAAAAAAAATCACTTTCTTTTTTCTTTCTTCCGCTGATATAATATAGTAATAATACTATACAGCAAATGCAGTTTGAATACAAATAATGTGGTCTGCATGACAGGAAATACTTTACTCTTTTATTTATGAGAGTTTCCCATATTTACATGGGACAGGTGGTTGTTTACGAAGGATATGATATAACTGCATTTTTAACCAAGCTTCTAACTTCCTAAAGATGTGGGTTTTTTAATGAGCTTCTCTATTTGCAATTACAAGTTGCTGCAACCTTAAACGCACCAGTATTAGTTCATTTAGTGACTCTTGCACTGTTGGAAGTCTTTCCTGACAGAAGTATTAATAGGATTATTTTCTCCTGCTTCATATTATTGTTAGTTGTGTGATGGGGGCGGGAAAAGCTGGAATCTTCCAGAGTGCTGTGGTGGAGATGCCTCCATTGGTGAGGTTGCCTTGGAAGGGGTTGCTGATGGGGGCGGTGGTTTTCCCTGCAGGGCCCCATCAACGCGCAGATGCTGGCGCAGAGGCAGCGGGAGATCCTGAGCCAACACCTGCGGCAGCGGCAGATGCAGCAGCAGCAGCAGCAGGTGCAGCAGCGGACGCTGATGATGCGAGGGCAAGGCTTGAGCATGACCCCCAGCATGGTGGCCACTGGTGGCATTCCGGCAACCATGAGCAACCCGCGGATCCCGCAGGCCAATGCACAGCAGTTTCCGTTTCCTCCAAACTACGGTACTGGTCCCACCCCACCTCAGTGCATTTTGGCAGTCCTTAACTCCCCCGTGCTCCCCTCAGTGCTGGATCCAAGCCCTCCTCCCACAGGCTCTTGCCTGGCTCCCTGGGAACAGTGTGAAGCATGGGGGTTTGGACCCCTTGGGAGTCCTTAAATGGAACATAGTGCCTTTCCACTCTCTAGCCCTAGTACCACTTACTCTCCAAGCATCACTCTTGTTTGTGAGCAGTAGTAGAATTGTGATGTGTATGTTTGTTTATATATAGATACATACAGATAAAAGTGGGTGTGCACACGCAGACCCATATATGTGTATGTATTTGCTTGACGAACTCTGAATTAAACAAACCAGCGTATCTGATAAAAGTGCAAATGAAGAAAAAGATGTGGATAGGTATTGATGAACACCATAAGTAACCAGAAGCAAAGCTGTATGTAGTTTTTTTAATTTTGTTAATGAGATATTGCTTAAATACTAGACATATTTTTCAAAAAAATAAAAAAGTTCTTCATGTGTAGATTATAATGTAAAATTAACTAATTATTGAATTTAATTAATATAAATTAGTTTTAGATAAGGCATTCCACTCCCTGTCCTTAAACCTGTGTAAATACAGTAATTAATACCATTTTCTTCCTGTGTTTCACAAAGCTGTGTACCACTTTGTTCTGGGGGTTCATGGGGCAGTTACCTCCATACAGTTATTGTTATACAGCTTCTTTATTTATACCTATTGCATAAGTTATACTATAATTATATTAAATAGTATGTTATGTGAAAGTTATGCTGCTATAACCAATTATGCTCACAGTCGGTATTTTACAGCATTAATTAGGTTTTCTTTGCATCTATATGATTTTTTGATTTTATAGAATCATTAAATGCTTGCACAAAATGGTACTGCTTGTTTTTGCAGGGACACGGAAACAAAGATTCTGAGGTTTTAGAAAAAATTGGAAATTATAGCCTAACTGTTAAAAGGTGGTGCCCTGCAATCAGTGGGTCAAGCATATGTTTTATTTGTTGTTCTGAATGCAGTTGGGGGGGGTGGGAGGAAGTCACCGGTGTTTTTCTTTCAGTCTGTAGAGGGGAGAGACCACCTGTGTGACTGGGACAGGCAGGTAGCCAACATGCCTACACAAAATGATTTTTTTTAAGGTTGTACATATAGTATTAGTTGATGATGTTTTGCCTTTAAATCTAAATCCCACATTAAGACACAAGGTTATAGGTTCCAGGTGATATAATAGGACTGTGTCAAGATATATCAGCAGATACGAGCTCTTGGCATGTTTTAACTCTGAATGTACTTTGGGTAAATTTCTTGTTTTCTTCTTCAGGTATAAGTCAGCAGCCCGATCCAGGCTTCACAGGGGCCACCACTCCTCAGAGTCCACTAATGTCACCAAGACTGGCTCACTCTCAAAGCCCCATGATTCAGCAGTCTCAGGCTAATCCTGCCTATCAGTCCTCTACGGAGATGAATGGGTGGGCACAAGGGAATATGGGTGGTAACAGGTAAATCCAGAACAAAACCAAAATGAACACACAGAGTAATGGGGTCATTTACAGTCTACACTTATTTGTGGGCTTGTTTTATGTAATTGTTAGTGTGTTTGTTGTTAATTATCTATCCTTAAAGAGATTTCTTTTCAATTTGGCTTGACGAATTGGTTTAAATTCTGTCTTCATACAAGGCAAAGTGAGTGCATAGCTAAAAGACCGCATCCACGCAATGCATTGCTTCGTCTGTGGTAACTGATCAAACACTGGGTGTCCTTAAGAAGCACCTCTGCTGCACAGTGAACAGCCCCTAACATTTGTGTGGATGCATTTCTTCTGCATACAGTTTTCTTGTTCTGCTCCCACACTGCTTTCCACATGGCTGGGTCAGCTGAGCCAGAGCCTATGCATTCCCTACTGCTCTGGAATTGCGGTGATTGGATTATCACCTCCCACTTTAAATGCTGGAGTGTGACTAGGTTCAGCCCATTAGTGCTTGCACATACTGGAGGTCAGCATATAATTTAATTCCCTGACAGCATCGTAGCATGCCTCATGCATGCAGTCACCGTTTCAGTTGAGGCCTCTGCCCCAGCTGGTATAGCTCTAACAATCAGTCTGCCCAAATCAAATGGGCTGGATGTGGAAGACTATCGGTAGGCAGCTTCCAGATGGCAGTGAGATTTGCCTTTCATTGGAAGATGGAAGGAACTATCAGGTACAGCCTGTATCCCTTAACACAGGGGTGCACACAGCTGTTTCTAGCACTGTGCTTTTGCCATCCTGAAGTTCTCAGACTGTTCCTACTGTCCTAGCCCAGGGACAAATCTTTTCCCCACTGGTTGATAAAGATTTAATAAACCCCAGAACACCAGTATTTTATTGATGAGGCTGGTCCAAATATAAGTACCCCTTAAAGCATCTGATTTATCTCTTATCCTCATCCTTGTCAATACCCCATCCTCACTGTCTTCCTGAAGCATCTGCAGGAGGCATAGCTGCCACTGTCCTGGCTTCTGCCAAAAATGGCAGAGGGGCAGCTCGATAAGACTAGTGGTTGGCTTTGCTAAACTGCAGCTCTGCAGCTCAGGCAGGAGGCATGTCAAATGTGTTTACACAAGCCACTGAGTATTCACAATGATCTGTAGTGTACTGTTTCAGCCATCCAGATAACAACTTAAAAATGGGGTTAGGTGGCCTGAAAAGACATGGAATTGGAAGGAAGAGAATGGTGGGATTTTCCAAATTTGGTCCTGTGCCCAGAATGCTGTTGCACTCCACCAAGTCTCACAGTGCACAGCAATAGCCTAATGGAGTACCCAAGTGCAAGGTTGAGTGTTAACCCTGAAAGATTTCCTCAGCTGTGGAAGCAGTGCTTCACAGGGCACTGAAAGTTAACCATGGATACAGAGGTGGTTACCGTGTACCATCTGACACACAGCAGCCTTTCCACAGCCTTTCAGTCTAATGCAGATCCTCTAAATTATTGTCAGTAATAATTTCTTCATTGACTGTTGGATTATGCTTGAAGAGTAGAAAAGACTGGTATGTAAACAGTGAAGAGCATTTCAGGAAATGTAAAGAAGTCTCTAATATAACTTCCAGCATAATGAGAAGGAAGATACAATCCAGAAAGCACTCGACTGAATAAAATGTGGGATGAGATCTTCCACAGTTACTCCTCCTTAAGTTGTTCAGAAAGGCCTTAAAGGAACATAGAGGATAATTGTCTTAGACTATATGTTGTTTCTTTACGGTGGCACATTTTCAAAATCTGACGATAAGATTTAGTAAATAAATTTCTGCACAATTGCATGTCTATATTTGTGAGCCCACTTGCCCATAACTGTATGTGCAAATCTGGTATTCATACATGCAAATAGATTATTTTGCAAAAAAAGAATGTTTATTAGACTAGCTCTAATTTCAGATCAACAGTCCTGTACTGTGCTAACACTGGAAGGAAAAAAAGCTATTTTCCTTTCCCTCCAAAAATTACTTTAAAATACAGACAAAGCATATTTAGACAGCTAATTCGCTGTAACTGCACATGCATAACAGATTTGTACCCTGTCATAGTTTCACACGCAAAGGCATGCATTTTTGTGCACAGACATGGGACCTTAAATTTTTAAAATCTTTTCCACGGACATTAATGCAGCTGAAAACCAGTTTTTCCTTTGAAGTTGGAATAAATGGCAGTATATACAAATTCTAGCTTAAAATATATTAAAAAGAAAACAGTTTCTTAGTGGCTTCAGCATTCTAAGTCTGACACATTGCTTTTTCCATTCCTTGCTGTAGCATGTTTTCACAACAGTCCCCACCACATTTTGGGCAGCAAGCAAGCACCAGCATGTACAACAATAACATGAACATCAGTGTATCCATGGCAACCAACACAAGTGGTATGAACAACATGAACCAGATGACAGGGCAGATCAGCATGACCTCAGCGACCTCTGTGCCTACATCAGGGTTGTCCTCCATGGGTCCTGAGCAGGTGAGAATTTAAGGATGTGAGATGACAGCTAGAGGATTTCCTTTGATTTTCAGTAGCTTTTCAGGTCCACTGTGATGGGCTGTAACTGCTGTAAGCCATTATGTTTCTTTTACTAGTTTTCTTGAGAAATTATGATGTTAAAAGGCTTTGGTTTTAGCTCTGCACTCGAATAACCAAGGTGACCAATTAGGTAGAGAGCACTTTTTTTGCATCTAAATTTCCTATTTTGACCTAGCACCACTGTAGCCAGCACATGTAGTTGCTCCCAAACTTCAGGAGAAAGTGTGTGCTGACCTAGCTCCTGCTCTCTGTGGGTAAGTTTCCATAGCACATTCAAGGTAGGACTGAATGGCAGGCAGCTGTTTCCTAGAGAAAAGAATGAAAGATTCTGGCATGGGCAGGGTGTGGAAGATGCTTCGACTGCCACAGTGTAGTACCAGAGAATAAATAGGTAATCAGCTTCAAGAACTATCTGTCTGGCAACTTCATGAATACAAAATCCACATTTTTTTGTAACTTGGTGCGTATAAAAGAGGTTGCTGAATCAATAGGTAAGTAACCTGAGAATGTTTACAGACTCATTTGAGACTGCTACTCAGGGTATCTGAAATAAGAAAAAATAACATTTCTGTTTGTTGACCTGCAATTAAGCTCACACAGTACATTAATAAGTATTTGACAAACAAATCCTCTTAATTAACAGGTTTGTATGTTTGTTTCAAAGCTGAACTCCAATTTGTTCAAAACACAGTCTTGAAATGATGTAATTTTCTTAGAAATATCGGCAGGAAAGTACCCCTTGTGTCTTCAGGCAGCATCTCCTTCTATGGCAGACAATATCGTAAACCTTTTTTCTGATACCATAACGTTCCAGTTTAAAGCTGATTATATTAATGGGTTGTTAATGTATGTCCTTTCTGCAGCCTAAATTTCATAACAGAGTATTTACCTTTCCAGTACTGTCCTTTACCTTAAATAGCTCTTTTCTTGTGTTTTAGAAAGATTCTATCAACATGATATTTTGTTGTTGGTTTGAGATTGTTGGATTATTTTGGTTTGGGTTTGTTGGGATTTTTCTTGTAAGCCAAGCAAGCTGCAGTTTTTCAGTCTCTTAGGCTTTAAATTCCCTTTCCTTTTCTGCACCTGTTCTGGTTTGCATCAGTCTTTCCTAAGCGCCAGAGCCATGTGCATAACACTAGTTGTTCCCTGTTTCTCTTGGAATACTCTGACAGATATAGCTGCAGATCACATTTGTCTTTTACAGCTGCTACATACTGGTGGCCGAAAGTCATTTTGATACTCCCAAATCTGTCACCTTCTCTGATATTCCCAGTTGCTAAGCCCAGTTATATCAGACTTTTTTTATTATTATTATTAGTTCCCAAGTGTGTAGAGTTGCACACATTTAATGTAGTAAAACAGTAGTAAAACAAAAAAAAAAAAGAGTGGAGATTTAAAGGTGATGACCTATTCTGATTTCTCAGGATACCCATGCTGCGTAATTTTTCCTAAGAACCTGAATTGAGAAACTGCACTGTAGAAAGAGATCTGATTTTGTTTCAAAGATTTCCATGCAGGCTACTGTTTCCACAGGCACAGCTGTCGTGCTGCTTTTCCTTCCTGTTAGACTACAAGATCTTGTTTCAAGATAACATTTACCTAACTTCCAGTAAGCTGAATAGGCTGGGGATTTTTTATCCATCTCAACATTTGTTTTTCAGCCCATCAGTCCCTTTTGTGGATCTACTTTAAACTCCATTGTTGTAACCTCCTTCTAGAAGCATGAACAGAGTAATCAGAGACAGCTTGTAATCCAGTCCATGAGTTGCCTTGGTTCTGTTGGTGACAATGTCACACTGAAGCCCTTATGATATCCCCAAGTTCTCCTCAGCACATTCTACATAGATGAAACCTGCGTTCTTTGTTCCCAAATGTATTGCCTCCCTTTTGTCTCCATGAAGTTGCATTTCTTAGATGGAGTTGGTTTAAGCAAAGTGCCGCGGCTCATACTGTAACAGTAACCTGTTTTCCTTCTGATTTACCAATGCCGGCACTGTGTCATCTGCAAGCAAATGTTTTATGCTTCATCTAGGTCAGAAGTGGCCAACTGACAGCTGAGGGGCCATTTCTGGGCCATGAGACGGTCCTTCTTAGTCCTCAGGAATGTTTGCCGTGCTGCTTTACATTTTCTTTCCTGAGAGACATGAATAGCTAAAATTCTATATTTGAATACTAAAATGGACACTTTTCTGTTTTCAGGGCATAGGGATTTTTTTACTATTTGACATCTTTTTTTAGCAGTTTATCTAGACTGTGCTGGACTTTTTCTTGTCACTGGTGGCTTTCAAAATGACTGTGTTTTCTGTAATTCTGCTGACTGTTGCCATTTCATTCACTCATTGGGTTTTTCTTACGCTGTCACCTACACTTCTGTTTACTTACTCAGTGTCATTTTTTGTTCTGTAGTATATAATTTGAACTTCACATGCTTGTCTGTTTCTGACCACAGTGAGTAACACTGATTACACTGCAAATGTATTCTTGCTTTTGACAAAAACTCAACAATGTCATTGGATAATTGCGGAAGATGTATTACCTAATAGTAAAAAGCTGTGCCTGGACTTATTTACCTGGTAAAAAGCAGGTATATTACCTTTAGTACCAAACATGCTTGCTTGGCTCTGTCTTCTCTCTCACTGTGGCACTATGCTGTATCATACAGATGTAACCAGAGCTCAGAAATACTAAGTTTGGTGTTTATCTGCTCACACTTGTGTATCTCCACCTTCTCTTGTTTACTATCTGGGCTCTCAGCATCACCAAATAAAAAGATTATGTTCAAAATGGACTTGTTATTTATGATACTTAGAGGCTTTTTATGTATTTGAGGAATGAGACCTTGTCTCATTATCATCTTCTCTCTTATAATTACGTTAAAGCTCTTCAGACTGCTCTTCACTAGTGTTTCTTCTAGGAGGCTGCTACCAGGAATGCTGAAGTGCTAGCTGCCAGGTCTGCAGGTTCCTTCTGTCCAAAACAGCTTCCCCAGGCATCGAGAAAGTAAACCTTCCTGGTATTCCACCATTCACTCATCTTACTTTGTTCTTGTCTTCATGACAGTACCCTCCAGGCCAAAATTATAATGGCATCTAAGAAGAGTTATCTTGAAACAGTATTTTGATTTTGTTTAGCTGGATAAAAGGAGCTCATCCAGGAGGAATGGTAGGAAACTTTTCTTGTTGGACACCTTGTATATAATTCTACTTTATTAGCAGGAGGCTGTATTAATACACTTAACTACTAAGGAATTGTGAGACATCTTTGTTCTTGTTTTAGTCAGATTTTGTACCTGATAACACCACTTGAGTTGTCTTCAGGAAATTATGAAAACCCTTCCATTTCTCTGTCCGTCCCCATACTTTTCTGATTGAGTATTTATTGCAGTCAGAAAAGTTAATGTGAGAATGTGGGGTGTTTTAAGGTCTTCTGAAGCAAATGTATTCATATTACAAAATAGTGCTTTTTTTTTTGGTATCTGATACCATGTCAGTCAGGATTCTTGCATCATCACTGGCAAAGAGATTCTGTAACAGGAACTTCACTGATGCCTTTGCTACTTTTGCAGTATGCAGCCTGGAATCACCTTCCTTTTCCATACCTGTCCTAAGTGCCATGAGGCAAATCATGCAGCCATCTCCTCGTTCCAAAACTGCCATTGATTCAATATACAACTTATTTATTTCTGCTTTTGATTTTTAACTCCCTTTGTCTACTGAAAAATCAGAAAAGACATTTGTGCTTGTGTATGCTGATGAATATTGATCAATAGCAAAAACCACTTTTCAAACATGGATTCTGTTGTTTAGTCAAATGCATGTAGATAAAGCTGTAAAGCTGTCTTCTTTCTGAATGAATGAATAAGTGAAATAATGTGGTTCTCTTCCCTCTCGATTTAAATTTTCACATTCAGGTTCAAAAATCTGCTCACTCGTACTAAGAAGGAGAAGGCATCACTAGGAGGCTTGGAGGACTTATACAATGAGTTTCTTCAGAGTTGAAATTCCTATGGCAAAAATATTTTAAATTTTTAACCTTACCCATTGAATTGTAGTCTTCTCTCTGGCGGCATTTGAGACTCCTGTTTAGGTGGTTGCATGCGATTGCATTTAGCTTTGCAGCATTTTTCAAAATAAATGAATAGCGAGAGAAACAACAGTCAGAAGGACCTGAAATGAGAAGACTTTGGTGTGGTAAAATCAAGACAGTCTTCCTCAACAAGAGGAGATTGAGGTGTGACTTCATCAATGTTTATAAGTATCTGAAGGGAGGGTATCAAGAGGATGGAGCAAAGGCCATCTTGGCAGTGCCAAGCAATAGGACAAGAGGCAACAGTCCTCAGAAGTTCCACCTGAATATGAGGAAAAACTTCTTTACTGTGCAGGTGATTGTGCGCTGGAAAAGATTGGCCCAGAGATGTTGTGGACTCTTCCTCATTGGAGATATTCAAGAACCATCTGGACACAAGCCTGTGGCATGTGCTCTTGGATGAGCCTACTTGAGCAGGGAGGTTGGACCAGATGGCCCACTGTGGTCCCTTCCAGCCTTACCCATTCTTTGATTTTTTGATTCCCCCCATGCTGCAGCAGGTTGCTGTACCTGAAGTGAGGTAGAGCACAGACAGAATCTCCTCTCCTTGACAACACAAGTCTCCTAAAGGGCAGGTGACAGAGAAAACATCTTTTTCCTTCCAGCAAATCTGGAGGGGCATATCTTCACTGTTATCGCATCCATCTACTCGGAGAGAAGTAACAGCGAACCAAATCAGCAAAGACTGTGGAAGATGTTTCTCTCCCCCTAAAACTTCTAAGGAAAGCTGGTTTTTTCCTAGTATTTCAGAACCTTGCTGAAGGGCTCTGTTTTGTATTTTATGCCGGTTCCTACATGAATCCTTTGACTAAGGCGGCAATGCTGAAAATCTGGCAAACCACTCTTTTCCACATAACTAAGCATGACAGACCCTTTGGTTGTGCAGAAATGCACAGCTTCAATTCTTTCCCATGACTGTTCAGAAAATTGTGGAGACCATCCCTTTAGGAAAGCATGCCACTGCACATTTTCCCTTTTAATGCTTTCTCCCATTGCTTACAAACAGAAAAGTGTCTTTAAAACTAAGTCAATAGTTTATATAATTTAGCCTACAAGTTATCTCATCAGGCTTTGAAAAGATTGTGTGGTGGTTTGCAAGCAGCCAAGCCTTGTGTTATTGAGGTTAGGAAAGCAGTTACATGTTTCTGCTTTTAGAATTTTCATAGCAGGGATGTCTTCTTCAGATAACACTGACCTAATTTATGGAGCCTGCTTTGTAGAACATGCACAAGGGTCATGGTATCAGGAAGGAAATCTTTGTTGTTGACTGTGAAGGAGAATAATATGAGTCAAACACATGCTGTGCAAGGAGGGTTGCTCGGCTGTACAGTCACTTTCCTGACTTCAGCATCATCTCAGGAGTGGGTGTTGGTATATGCAAGTAGTGTAGTGGTTTATAATGCTTCTTTTTAACTCCCAGACCTCCTCCCAGTGCATTTTTTAATTCATTCTCCTTAATATCTTGTTACCAATAGGTTAATGATCCTGCTATGAGGGGAGGCAATCTTTTTCCTAACCAGCTGCCTGGAATGGATATGATAAAGCAGGACGGAGATGCAGCACGGGTAAGAAACGGCCCACAGAGGCAACAGAACGATGAATATGCAGTGGGCTGGAATGGATACGGTATCTCTTTACTTGCAGGGTTACAAGTGCCCCCGGGGAAATATTAATTAACCTTAGGGAGCCGCTTGCATCATAGGCACAGGGAGGGAGGGAGTGGTGGCCGCGGTGGAGCGGCGCGGGGCAGGCGCCATCTAGCTGCAGCTATTGCCTCTGCCCCCACTCCTCCGAGGCCCTCCTGGTCACGGACCTGCTGAGGCTTTCTGCTTTCAGAGAACAGGAACTGGAATAGTAGGGGAAATGAGGACGATTTGTCTGAAAAGTTATCTACGTGAATGAAAGTGAAGAAGGTGGCAGTACTGAGGTGGAAGTAGCCGTGTGTGTGTTTTACTGTATCCCTGTCTTTTTTGTATGCACGTGTATATTTAAAACATCCCTTTCCACACCTTCATGGTTCATATAAACGTACAAGTGTCTGTCTTCAAGAGTGGGGGATCTGTGCATAAAGAATCTCATCTGCAACTACTTGTTGGTCACTATGATGATTAATAAAATGATGCGGAGTGTTCTACTCTTGTAGAAGCTGTCATATACCAAGGTGTTTCTACAGAATCATGGAATGGTTTGGGTTGGAAGGGACCTTAAAGATACCCAGTTCCAACCTCCTGCCATAGCCAGGGACACCGTCCATTAGTCCAGGCTGCTTAGAGCCCCATCCAACATTGAACACTCCCAGAGCTGGGGCATCAACAGCTTCTCTGGGCAACCTGTTCCAGTGTCTCACTGCCCTCACACTACAGAATTTCTTCCTAATACCTAATCAAAACCTACTCTTGGTTTAAAAGCCATTCGCCCTTGTCCAGTCACTACATACCCTTTAAAAAGTCCCTCTCCAGGTCTCTTGTAGGCCCCTTCAGGTACTGGGAGGCTGATAGAAGGTCTCCTACTTAGTGAATCCCCAAACAAGTTAAATTTCATGTCCTAAAAGACGCCCAGCTGTCAGAGAAGAAGATACCAGGTACCACTGAGATAAAAAAGGGAATAAGGCTGTTGAGGCAGAAGCAGACTAAAGGAGGAGGTAAATTTTAAATAATGGTTTAAGGGAGAAGGAAAATAGTGTGTGGAGAGAATTCACAGTGCAGGTGGAAAGAAATGAGTGGCATTACTTTAGGCAGGGAATCCCTGGGGTGTAAAGTTAACACAATGGAGTCAATGCCATGACAATGAGATGCACAGTAGCCATGCATGGCAGCAGTTTTGTCTCACTTGAAGAAAAGGAACTTATACAAACCTTGAATTATTTTGTAAGGGTACATTGGACTGCACTGTGTGATTTTCCTTTTTTTCTACTAATGTACCTCTGACTGTCAATGAAAATGTAGATGATTTATATACACTATAAATACCTTTTACTAAACTTTGAACTGTAATAGAGGTTAAATAGCTACTTTTTTCATGTGACTGAGCTATAAACTACTCCTATGTAACTTTCTTAAAAAAAGTTCAAGCTGTGTAATTAGAAAACTGAGAAGAGAATCAATGTGCAATTTTTGTACTGCATAATTTTTTCCAAGTTGCTGGCACAGTCAAAGTGTTTATTTAGCATCTTTCTAGAGATACTGTTTGCTAAATGTCCTCCTCAAATATAAGGACATCTTTGGATTTTCACTTTTGTTTCCCACTTTATCTTCAAAAAACCAGTAAACAGGGTCTCTGAGATGCCTCTCAACATATTAGAAAGAGGAGTCAAAGGTTAGTTTGTCCATATTAGTCAGGGCATGAGGGATGTCAGTGCAGTGTCTCTGTGCTGTGATGAAGAAAGAAGGAGCCAGGATCAAAACTCACTCTGCTGCCTGTATCTGGTTGCCCTAAATAGCTCCAGTGGCATCAGCTGGGCTGGGAATAGTGGATGTACAAAACATAGGACTTGCTTTCCTGAATTACGGGACAGGTCGTGACACTGACCTTATCAATAAAGATATATTTCTAGGCCTTGTGTGAATGCAGAGGAAAATGTGGTGAAATCAAAAGCATAGTGTAGGCACCTTCCAGAAGGCAGCCTAGCAGCATGCACGTGGACCAGTGAGAAAGCTGCCTACCACCAGCACTGTCCCTGAGCAAACGGGGCCTTCCTCAGACATGGCAGGAGGCTACAAGCAAAGAGCCTCTTCCCTGCCAGTGTCACAGGATACAAGTGAAAAGCAACCCCAGGGGAGAAGGAAAATGGGTTTTGGCTGGATTGACTCTCTGACCTGACTGACCACAGCACCCCATGGGAGCAGGCATTTTCAAGGGAAGGAAGACAGAGAGGCACAGATTACAGCCACTGGAAGGGACAGTCTTAAAACAACTGTGAAAACCACATCCTCAGGGTTTTTTTTTAAGTAAGAATGTACAAGATAATCAACTCAGCTGAAACCAGTTTGTACTGTATTTGTGTAAAGACCTTGCAAGGGAATTAAGTATGAGGTAAGGAACATCTCTAGGGATCAGTAGCTGAAGCTTTTTTACTTTTTTATTACCCTTTTTTTTATTATGCAGCTTGGAAGGAAAAGTGAACCCAGGCAGTTGTTTCCTCTGAGGGTGATGCAGCAGTAACACACAGAAAATTTGCACGTATTCCAAGAACTAGACTTCTCTTAAGCCCTACTGCCATGCCTTTAGTTGGAGTTTACAAGAGAGAAATTATCCCGAGTTGTTATTATATCCACAATAAATGGAATGAATTAAGGACCTAACAATGCAGTGAAATTAAACCACTACTGATATCACTGGAATTAAATAGCAGGTCAGTTGTATCTGTGTACACAAAGAATAGTTTTGTAAATTCCTTTGTAAAGCTTTATAAATTTCAGGTTCACACCAAGTATGGTTGACAGTGGGTGATGCACTCCAGCATCCCAGATCTCATTGACCTATCCATCTTCAGCATCTGAGCAGGAAGTATTAATTTGTATTAATATAAATACCCCCATTTCTCTTTTTCCTTTTTTTTTTTTTCAGAAGTATTGCTGACCCTGAGGGTGGTTTGGTTGCTCCTTTCTTCAGCTGACCGGGCTTATGGCCCCAAATCCTTACCAGTTTGAAGAGCTGCGTCTGTTTGTCGTGTCCCAGCTGAGCTGCCAGCACCGGCGGCGGCCGCCTGCTGCCGACAGGACTCAGCCCTGCCTTCCCGACAGGGAGCCCGGTGGTGGTTGCCGAAGAGCAGCCTCTTCTTTGACAGTCTGAAGCTAGAGTACAGACAGTTGCTCAGTCTGTTCACTGCATTCACCTTAGTGCAACTTAGATCTCTCCTGCAAAGTAAATGTTGACAGGCAGTTTTCATAAACCATGTCAGATTGAATGTATTTAAATGTATGTATTTAAGGAAAAAACGACCATGCTCTTGTTCTGTTTCTGTTTAGTTCTAGACCTTGGGGGTTTTTTTGCTTTGTTTTCCCTGGCTTACTCAGTCTGGTGCAAAGGATTCAGTTCTGTCTGAAAACTGGTGTTTTAAACTAAGGCCTGCATTTTGGGGCAGAGAGGAGGCATGGAAGAGGGCGTAGAAGCAACGTTTGGTACATACAGAGACCTTCAACGAGTGTGTTCCACTGACAAGCAAGTCAGAGAAGATCAACTGATGCAGAAAACTATACAGACCAATTTTGAATGGGGTTAAAGTTGTAAAACAGATGAAAATTACCCTGTGAGAGGGCTGTTTATAAGGGGCGTTTTGGTTGGGTTTTGTGGTAGTGTTTATAATGCAAGTCATGAATTCAAACATACAGGTGGGTTATATTTTTGTTTAATTAAATTCCTAACAATCAGCAAATCCTGACTTTTTTTTTTTTTAACCTGGCTCTCCTGACCTCTGACATCTTCCTCTTCTTTCTAATAGAATAAAAGAACAGCTTACTCCGTTATTTCCCTAGGTGTGTTTCCAGCAATCTGGATAACCAGTTACTGGATGCTGAACAGCAAAGTTCAATGGTAATGCATGTACTGATTATGGTAGTGGCAGAATTGGTGCATAATATCTAAGATACCTGCTTTAAAGCATGATAATTTCTGGTTCCCATCCCCTTAGCTGGGAAAATAACAATTCCTGTAATACCTATAGCAGATATCACTACAGACTTCACCACTATCATGTGTTTCTGATTATTTTAAAGCAGTGTGAACTACGAGGACGTTTTGTATGGTACATAAAATCCAGTTTATATGTAAACAAGCAATAATTTAAGTTGAAAACTTAAGTGTTTTACTTGTATAATTTTTGTGAGATATACATGTTGTGAAGTTGATTCCAAATGAGGTACTTCAGTATTAAATTAGATATCTTCTTAGCCGTGTGTGTCTCCTGGAAAAGTGTTTTGTAAAGAATCACAATGCCTTGATTAGACCTAATTTGTAGGCTTGAGACTTCTTATTTTCTAAACCTTGTGATTCTGCTCATAATATCATTTAACTAACCTATATTATATGCAGCCACTGTAGGAACCAATTCTTGATTTTTGTACGTTTATATCCTTTCGTAACAAATCTTAGAAAAACTGTTACTAAGCAGGCCACTGTTAAGGCATGTTGTTTTTTTTCCTTGCCCACTGTGGTTGGAATAATCTTTTCTTATACTGGCATCAGTTTCTGAGGACTTGAAATATTAAGAAATTGATGGATTTGACCTCTGTTTTCTTTCTGCTGACTCCTAATTGTCATGGCTTAGGAATGGTACTTCCCAGTTAAGTGCTCCCACTGAGACTCACCAAATCATGCTAGATAGCTCCCCCTCCTCTGTGGCAGGGCTGGTGAGGAGAACTGGAGGCACAAAAGGTAAAGATCATGGGTTGAGATAAGAACAATTTACTGGAAACAGCAACCAGATGAGAAACAGTAACAGCAACAATACTAATGATAGAGGGTACACCAAAGAGGTGAAATTCTCACAGGGACAAACTGCTCCCTCCACCACACTATGCTGACCCAGAAGAGAGCCCTTCTCCCTGGAAGGGACTCCCTTCCCGCACCCCCGGCAATGACATGAGGTGGTATAGGGGTCCTAGCCATGCCCTCTCCTGGCTACTGCAAAAATTAACCCTGCCCTGGCCGGAACCAGGACACTAATCCACAAACTTTCTAAGCTGAAGACAAATTTTTTGATGTAATATGAAATGCAATGTGTTTTATAATATCGGCCTTGCCTTCTGGGAGTGAAAGGCTTGTTCTGTTGCCGTTTAGTTTGTTCTGGTATTCAGGTGGGAGTTCAAATAAAATAGCAGCTATTTTATGTTAAGGTTGAGGAAAATATGACAAAGGCTGTTTCTGTGTTTGTCCCTAAGGAGGGCAGTGTCACCGCTCTGGAGAAACAACATTTTTTCAGCTGTCACTGTTCTGTTACCAAACTCAAACAGAATATTTGGTCAGCTGAGCCTGACCTGCTGATGGGAAACCAAAGTAACCATCAGCCCTAAACTCCACAGCCTCATTACTACAACGTTGGTGTTAAACTTGCGTTATATATCTGACAAAAATATTTATGTAAGAAGTGTATAAATTTGAAGAAATTAACTTCATGCACCACTAAGTGTAAATGGGTTTTAGAATAATTTTTTTTTTCTATTCCGTTCTTTTTCTGTTCTTAACTGTAACCTCTGCAGATAGATTATTCTTTTTCACAGTGGACAAAATAGTTTAAATTTGTCCAGTTTCACAACAGACCTGCAAACGCTTATCTGTAGTGATTATGATACTTCATCATCCATTGCCATTTTGAAAGAAAGGAGATTGTACCTATCACTTTGGCTCCGTTTGGGTTCATTGTGACTTTTGTCATCTTCTAAGTAATGAAAGAGAAAAGTGAGTGAAGAAATCTTCTGATCATATTGATCACTATAGAAACAAAAAAGCCAAATCAATTCCCTTCGTTATCAGTATTTTTCATCCTGTATACGGTAAATTTGTTGGAGAAAGTACTTGGATTTCGTTTAACAGAACAATTAATCAGTGTTCTACTTACATTACTAAATGTGAAAGGCGCATAATGTGAAAAATAAGCATATATACATGGTCGTATGACCTGTTTAAGTGTTCATGTAATGTGGTAGGTTTAAAAAGTGAAGTGAGCTGTTTTGCTACAAGGAATTAATTTGTACTCGATCCTTAAAATATTGTCCCACACCGGTATCCCTTTGGGCCTGTATTAATTAAAAGCAATGTTTTTGCAGTTTATACAATACATTTTTTAATCTTTGTTTAAAAACGAAATTCATATGGGCTTAACAGATTAAATGGGTGGCACAGCTCCACTTGCAGAACCCAAAGATACACAATCAGTTTTGAAATGCAACTTAAGCCATTAATTGTTGGTGTGAATTTAAAAGTTTTCTAGTATTTGTATGGTAGTATGCTGCCTAAGAGCAAAAGCATTCTCTGCACAAAAGAAAATTTACTGTAGTGGCTTTGATTTTAATTAGAATTTTCTCCCTGGTGTTTCTTTGTAGACTAAAACAAAATCTTTTAAGTTTCTTACTACAGGTAAAAGCTATGTGCAAGAACCTCAAAATGCTAAAATCTAGCATAATGCCTTAGATCTGTTTTTAAGTCTTGTATATTCCTACATAGCTGTCTGATGTATTATATTTGTATAGTGAATTGTGTACAATTTTGGAATAAGTGCATCATCACTTGATCTTTATGTTGTTCAATAGAGATGATGGACACATTACTTCAAACATTTACTGTCATTTAATTTTTTTCCCTTTATGTCATTTGTGGGTTTTATTTGTACAGTTCATCATGAAGTTGCATCTGAGATGTGTGTATATGAAAAGATTATACAAGGGTAAAATTAAGCAATATATAAACTATGGTTCTTCAGGAGAAAGCTTACAGTGTTTCAGGTTGTGATTTATTTTCAAAACGGAGTTGACTCTGAACATCACTTTGTTCACCTGCATTGATGTTTGTATTTCTAGTGTTAGCAGTTTATGCAAAGGTAGATATATTCAGAGAAATTTTAAATACATTTATGCAAGTTAATATTGCTTTGCTGATGCTATTTGCTTATTTGATGTTAAATAATGCTATTGTAAATAAAGAATTCTGTTGTTATTGCATCATTTAATAAATTTTAATGCCTTCGGGTTTTACATGGCTTTAGAGATTTCAACGTGTTTCTGTTGTGTCTTTATTTGTTCATAGAAGGGTATAAGATGTAGCACTGAAGCACTGAAAGGGGTAGATAGATTGGTAGGTTCTAAAAAGGCAGCAGGCTTTTTTATATTCCAGCTAGTTGTTACTTGCAAGTCCTTTCATCTTTATAGTGCTATATTAACTGAAAATGTTAATCTCTTGGTTTAATGTGAGAACAGTTCATTATGAGTACTTTTTTATGTATCAGTCAGGATGAAGCGGGCGTCTTTCACAACAGTGTCAGCAGAGGCAGACCTCAAATGATGTGAAGTGGGGCTAAGTAGAGTTATAATCTTGTTCTTGCTATGCCAAATGCGGAATTTAAGACAGTTGAAAGCATTTGTTTGGTCAATCAAAAAAGAAAAATTAAGGAACTACAAGGATTGGTTATCAGAATGACCTTATGCTGTCTCTGGGAATTGGATGAAGCAGAAAAGCTATTTACATAAAAAATTTTAGAAGCTAAAGTTATTCTAAAGGCCTTCAAATACTGGTAACCTTTCACCATTCCTACCAAAACAAGGCTTATCCTGCAGTTCCCTTGACTTCAGCAAATGAGGAAAATAATGCCACATTAAAAAAAGCAAAGCAGGAGGGTGTTTCTTCCGAATATGAGGTCAGAAGCAAGTAGAGAAAACATCTGTCTAGTAAGAGGCAAAATGTTTCCAATCAGAACCTTACCTTTAGACATTAATATAATTTATTAATATTAAAAAGAAGATACAACAGTTTTAGCTAAGACTCCTGGCATCAAAATATGACAAGCTAATGATGACCTCTGTTGTAACTGACTTAATGAAAGAGAAGTACTGCCTTTTACTTTCTGCATCAGGCTTTGTTGACAGAGACCAGTGCATGTGACATGAGGACCTGACATGGCAAAAGAGACAAAACGCGATGCTGCCTTTTGAAGGTCCTGTTCATGGTAAGCTGCACATCGAGTCTTGCAGAATAGACTTTTCACAGAGACGAAGCAGGGATGCCTGGAGATTTTGAATTATTCCCTGGCTTGTTTCTCACTGCTTATGGTTCTGCCACTTAGAGAAGAGGTGAGGATTCAGCTGTGGTTTTGTCTTATTTGAGTACCAAAAGTGACTGCTGTTAAAGAGTCCCACCAGCAGGATTGGGGAGAGAATTGGAAGGGTAAAAGCTAGAAAACCCCTGAGTCGGGATAAAGACAGTTTATTAGGGAAAGAAAGAGCTTCCACACAAGAAAAGAAAAAACAAAGAATTCATGTTTCCCATGGGAAGGCAAGTGAATTTTCAGCTATCTCCATGAGAGCAGGGCCCCAGGTAGCACTTACTTGGGAAGACAAATGCCATCACTCCAAGTGTTCCCCCCTTCCTCATTTTTCCTTCCACTTTATATAGTGAGCATGATGTTATATGATATGGAACATACCTTTGGTCAGTTTGGGTCACCTGTCCAGGCTGTGTCTCCTCCCAACCTCGCATACACCCCCAACCTCCTTGCCAGTGTGGCAGTAGGAAAAGGAGAAAAGACCTTGGCCCTGTGTAAGTACATCTCAGCAGTAACAAAAATATCACTATATTATCAACCCTGTGTTCACCACAAACTCTAGCCAAAACCAGCACAAATGGGATGCCTGTTTTTTGTTACTTCTCCACCCCTGAGGAGCTGGAATCTTTCTGGGATCATTAAAAGATTCTGACTTAAAGAACAACAGTAGTTTGGGCACAGGGGACAGGCCATGTGATAGTTTCAATGGCATCCAATGTGGTGTTCCCTCCACCTCCCCTGAAGTTGGGCAGTAATGGCAGCAGCAACATTACATGGTGAAGGGGAGCTCTTTGCAGAGGGAAGAGCTGAGATAACATTCAGATCCTCCTTCTACCAGAGAGCCAGAGGTCAAACTCATTCACTGGGGCAGCAGGAACTCTGCTTTAAATGTTTCAGTTCATACTGAATATGCCCTAAATTAACTACTCAACCTCCACCCACTGACATATTTATAAATGAATAAGGTAGTGAAGACTGGGGAAACTAATACACCACAGAGGCTGGGGAGGTGAATCATAGAATCATTGAATATGACGACTTGGAAGTGACCCATCAGGATAATCAAGTCCAACTCCTGGCCCTGGACAGGACACCCCAAGAATCACACCACGTGCATGAGAGCATTGTCCAAACACTTCTTGGACAGGCTTTGTGATGTGACCACTTCCCAGGGGAGCTTGTTTCAGTGCTGAACCACCCTTTGAGTGAAAAGCCTTTTCCTGATACCTAACCTAAACCTCCCCTGACTCAGCTTCATGACATTTCCTTTATGTCCTGTCACTGATCACAAGAGTGAAGAGATCCAATACCTGTCCCTCCACTTTGCTTCATGAGGATGTTGAAGACTGGAATTTGTTCTCCCTTCAGTCTCCTCCAGGCTGAACAAACCAAGCTGCCTTAGTCACTCCTCATAAGGCTTCTCCTTCAGACTCCTCACCATCCTCATGGCCCTCCTTTGGACACTCTCTAACAGCTTAATGTCTTTTTTATTTTGTGATGCTCAAAAATGCACAGAGTACTCAAAGTGAGGCTGCACCAGGGCAGAGTGGAGTAGAACCACCACCTCCTTTGACCAGCTGATGATGCTGCGCTTAATGCACCCCAGGACGTGGTTGGCCCTCCTGGCTGCCAGGGCACTCCTGACTCATATTCAGCTTGCACTCAACCAGGACCAGGACCCCCACGACCCTTTCTGCAGCACTGATTTCCAGTTTCTCATTCCCTGGCCTATACACAGAACCAGGGTTGCCCCATCCCAGGTGCAGAATCCGGCACTTGCCCTTGTTAAACTTTACACAGTTGATTGCCCATGTCCCTAACTTGTCGAGGTCTCTCTGCAGGGCCTCCCTGCCTTCAAGGGAGTTAAAGGCTCCTCCCAATTTAGTGTCATCAGGAAATTATATTCCTTCTAGTCCTGAATCCAGGTCATTACTGAAGATGCTGAAGAGCACTGAGCCAAAGATGGAGCCCTGTGGAACCCCACTAGTAACCAAACACCACACTGAAGTTGACCCATTCACTGTAACTCTATGTGCTCAACCTGTGAACCAGTTGCTTAATCATCACATTACACAGTTTTCAGTTGTATGCCAAATATTTTGTCCAGAAGGCTACTGTGAGAAACAGTATCAAGAGCTTTGCTGAAGTCCAAAATAATTACGTCTACTGGCTTTGCTAGATTAACAACAGGTGGATTACCCTGTTGTATAAGGAAATCAGTGAAGCTGCTCCAACTTCTGTGGTCTGCCCAGGAATTTCTCCCTAAGAGATGTTCCTGAGAAGATAGTGCAGGAGAGGTGGGATAATTCTTCTGTTGCTTGAAAAATGTCTCTCTGATCCAAGTTTCAGGCTACACTTCGCTTCATCACTTCCTACTGCAACTAAAGATGCTGGAAGGACCCACAGTGACCCTGACTGGAGTAATTTATTCAGCTCTCTGCAAACTGTTGGCAAAGTTTCTTTGAGAGATGAGAACAACAGATATTCCTGTCCTTGCTCACGTTCCCACTGAATGGCCTGTCCCAGCAAAGCACTGCATCTCTGTGACAGGATTGGTTTGCTCCAAATCTTACACTGGCTTCCCCAACTTTTTCTCGTGCAGTATTTTTCAGTTAACTGTCTGTTCTCAGTGTATTTGGAATGGGGTGAGAGCAATGGATTGCTTTAGTGAAGTCACAGAATTAATTGTAACATCATTAAAATGCTGATGTACCTAAAGATACAACTAGTACTGGAAAAGGAAAGTTGAAGCACTTTAATGTGCTTCACATTTTTTTAATAGTCCATCAGCAGAGCCAGTTGCCTTTCTGCTCCCTATGCTCTCCTACAGCCATAGCAATAAACCATTTCTGCTCTGACCTGATCTAAATTGCAATTCAGGTTATTTCCATGGCAGCGTCTGGTGCCATCACTGGGATGCTCATGTCCATGCTGCAGCTGGTTATCAGTTTAAGTGCTGGGGCATGGGGAGCCCACACATGGGAAGCTGGGCATCGGGGTCCGCTGTGGTCCTTGAAGGATGAAGAGGCTGCTTTTAGGTGTAATGTGTGTTTGGGAATGTGCAGGAGGCAGACCAGTTGAAGTCTGGAGTAAGGGAGGTGGACAGTGGGTGTAAGAGTGATGATGAAGAGCTGGTGTCCAAATTGAGAGGAGGATAGGAGGGCTTGAGATGCATTTTGGATCAAGACATCTAGATCAATCCAGGGAAACAACACTTAGGTCACTTAGGCGACTGAATGCTATGCAAGCAGCCTGCAGGAATGTCCCTTGGTGCTTGTCTTTAATATCACTGCAGAGAATGAATACACTCTAAAATCCTGCAGCAGGAAAGGGAGGCTAATAGACTGCTCTGACTACTTTGTAACAAGACATAAAAACAGAGAGGGGGTCCACAGGGCTGACCAGACTGCTGGGGGTATCTCTAAGCAGCTGCACTTCTGTGTCCCCCACATGTCCTCCCACAGCTGGGACTTATTAATGCAATAAATGCCTTTAACCCCTATGGGGATGTTAAAGCCTCTGAAGATTTATCTGCAGTATAGTGACAAGGGTGCCTCAAGCCCTTTTCCTCTCCTGGGCTCTGTGTCGTCAGAAAAAGGAAACATTTTATTTCGGGGCATCTCTACAATTAACTAATTATGAGAATTTAAAAATTTCATGTTGCATTTGTATTCATTTCTCATAAGTCTCCAATGTGAGAATGTCTTCTCCACCAGTCCCTTTCCCTCTTCTTGTCCTCTGATACCTGGGCACAGCGTAGATTATCTGTCAACGCTTTAATTCTAAATGTAACTCAAACTTTTCTGTGCGATTAGAGCTCAAAGATTTATTCCTGAAAATCAGATTAATGCTGGTACTAGTTTTATGCTGCTGTTGCATCAATAAAGGCACGTTAAAGTGCCTTCCTGAAACTGTTTCCTAAAGCACTGCAACATAATTCTGTCTTACAAATAACAGAGGTTTGGAACAACGCAAGGAGAAAATTTTAAATAAAATTTAAAAACAGACAAACAAAACCCACCAAAACCAACTAAAAACAACAACAACAACAAAAAACAACCCAGGCGATTTAAGCTAAGGTACTACCTTAAGCAAGTTTCTGAAAGCTGCATTCCTACCTTCTCCCTAAGATTCCTGTGCTTATTAGCTTCCCTGGTGTATTCAGTACTTTTGTCTTACAAACAGAGGTTAGGATGGAGAATGAGGTTGTAGGTAGGAGAATTAGCCGAATACATTTAATGCAAAATACATAAATGTTCCTACTCAGCTTTGGGGACAGAGATGTGCTGAGCTGGATATGGAAGGGGTCTTGGAAGCTGAGGGAGCCTGGATCAGTTCTGAGTCTCTCTCAGTAGTGTTGTGTATTTGTGTTTGCTGTTTTAGTGTTTATGTCCTGAGTGGGGAAAAAAAAAAAAAAAGGGAGGTTGCAAATCAAAACTTCTGCTAGGTAGGAATTACAGTGTCTGAGAGAGTGTGGGTTGAACACCCTGATTCCCCCCGGGGCAGACAGTGATTCTTTCTCAAACTCTCTATTTCAGAGCACTTCACTGAGACAAGATAAGAAATAAGGTTTGAAAGGATGGCTTTACCTCTGGTCAGGTGCAGGCAGTGGCTGTGTCTGGAGCCATGGTTTTCTCTGAGGCTGCTTCAAGTGCTTCCTAGTTCATCTCTTCTTTGGGATGAAGACAATGCTTTACAGAGGATCACATGGAGCATTAATAAATTAAAAAGCACAGCAGCTATATCCACTGAAATGGCATTTAAACCTCCAGCTGAGTCTGTGTGCAGTTTGGCTCGTGCTATGCTGTGCCCCAGGAAGCTCTATGCTACCTTTCTCTGAGAGAGACCTTTGGGTGCAAGTCCCCAAGCTCTCTGCAGTGCAGCAGAGGCCACCCTGTCCCTTGCCTCCAGACCTGCATGTGTAGTGTCACCCCGGCTGGAATGAGTTACTCAAGAGGGAGCTCTGCAGTAACCCATGGTGTTTTGCCCTGAACTAAAATCCATGGGTTTTGTCCTGAACTAAAGGTTTCTCCATCTCCCTGCACCAGCAGGGATGACATCCTGCAATGACAAAGAGAACACCTGGGCTCCTGTGATCCTTCAGCTCCTTCCAAGTCCCCTTTTCATAGCAATTGTGCCATGTAGCCACCTGGAAGGAGAAACATCATAAAAAACAGGATGAAAGCCTGCAGAAGGCGATCACCCAACACTTTTACATGTGTCTGGGGCCAGATGTCTTTCCCTGGTCCTATTCTGGGCAGGTCCTAGCATAGGCCTGGTCATGGAACCCTGAAAATCCCAACAAGAGCCCAGTGTTCTGCTACGGACCTAACAGGCAGCCCCAAGCGAGTGTAAAAGCACCTCAGCGGTGCCCGTGAAACCTACAGGGACTGAGAGCGTGCTGCTGCGTGTTCCAGTCATCAGAGTTTCAGTGGTGTTCTTCGCCTTTCCATATCCAAACCCCACACCTGCAACCCCCGAGACACTGTGTGGGGGCCGTGGGTCCTGCCCGCAGGGCCCTCGCCTCCGGCACCATGTGGTCATCCTCTGGGAGCACCAGCCCCGCACCGCGGCCTCCTGCTCTGGGGAGACGCTGAGCCCCCCGGGCTGCAGCCGGGCCCTCGGCCGGGGCTTGTCGATGCGGAGGGCAGATCCGGCGGCAGGGAAGGTGCGGGAGGCTGGACTCCCCCCTCTCGCCGCCCTCTCCGACCCCGACGTGGAGAGGGGCGGCCCGGCCGCTCCGCGAGTAACTGCGGCTCCGCCCCGGGGAAGGGGCACCCCTGGCCGCCCGCCCACCAGCCCCGGGGCTGTGCGACCCCCAGGGCGGGCCGCCCCCGCCTGCCCCCCACCCCCACCCCGGTAGCCAGGCCGATATAGCCGCAGGGGGCCGGCAGCCGACCGCTCGCTCGCCCCGACGGCGCCTGGCGACGGAGGGCAGAGAGCAGGGCTCTTGCGACTCCGTCCCTCCCCCGCCCCGCAGCGGGACCCCGAGCCGGCAGCACTCAGGTGTCTGCCCCTCAGCTTCCCGACAGGTCCCGCTTTCCCTTCCCGGACGGCTCGTCCTGACATGGCTCTGTCCCTGTCCGGCGAGTCGGTCCCCGGAGACGGCGGAGACGGGCTCAGGATGAGCCCTAGCCTCCCTTCCTACTACCCCTCTTTCCTCCCTCCTGCCCAGTACTTCGAGGCGGCCCCTGACTTTTTCCAGCCCCCGAAACCCCTGGGCGGGCTGGTTCCCTCCTCCCCGCCTCTGCCCTCCTTCACCTTCAGCAGGGTTCCCGCTGTCCTGACCCAGCCGCCTCCCCTGCCCGCCGAGCCTTTCCCCAGCCTCCCCTTGCCCCTCTACACCAAGCTGCCGGTTCCTTTCCCTCCCAGCGAGGGTTCGGCCCGCGGAACGGGGCCCTTGGGATCGCCCTCCCCGCCCTATCCGAACCCCCCGCACAGGACTGCCCGCAGCCCGGGGGCCGACGGGGCGGCGGGGCAGAGCTACAGGTACCACTTCACCGAGGAGGAGCTCAACGCGGTGCTGTACGGGGCGCTCCGGAGCAGCCAGCCGACCGGGAGCCTCCACGCCATCTCGGGGCTCCGGGTGTCCCCCGCCAGCGCGGGTAAAGGGGTCTTCGACGGCAGCGGGAGGGACACTGGGTGACACTGGGAGGCAGGGCTGTCTCTGCAGCCGGGTGTGCGAGGGAGTTCGGGTCGGCCCCCAGAGAGGTGCAGGCTATCCTGCGACAGCCAGGCTCAAGGGCCATCGCCGGGGGCACGTTGGACTTCTCCGTGGTTTTCCTGTGTTATGAGCCCACACCCTGAAAAAGCCGGGGAGTGATGAGGCTTCTGCCGGGGAGGCAGGACCCACTCCTTTAGGGTCGGTGCTGGGCTGAAGAAGGTGTCCTTCTTCTGCAGGCGCTGCGGACTCCTCTGCGCCGCTGCTCGACCGGGACTCGCTGCAGTTACCCGAAGGTAGGGCCAGGACCGCTCCCGTCCGCGCTGCGCCGCCCGCGCCGCACTCAGCGCCCTGTCCCTCGCAGGACTCTCGGTGCTGCGGGTGGCCTACGGGGACGTGTCTCACCTTGGAGTCTTCTGCACGGATCCCATCCCCAAAGGAGTCCGCTTCGGCCCTTTCCAAGGCAAAGTGGTCAACACCAGCGAGATCAAGACTTACGACGACAACTCGCTGATGTGGGAGGTAGCGGAGGCACCGCTGGGCTCACCCCGCACCCCCAGCGCGGGGTCGGGGCGAGGCTTTCGGCTGCCCCTCTGCCGTAGCCTGCAAGAGGGGTTCGACCCAGTGTGGGTGGTGGGACTGGTGCGAGCGGGCCGTGCGGGAAGGGTTGGTCAAACCTGATCCTGTTCTCTCTGCTCTGCAGATCTTTGAATACGGTCGCTTGAGCCACTTCATAGACGGGAAGGGCGCCGCTGGCAACTGGATGTCTCTGGTGAACTGTGCCAGGTTCCCCGAGGAGCAGAATTTGACAGCTATCCAGTGCCAGGGGGAAATCTTCTACGAGACCTGCAAGGAAATCTTCCCTAAACAGGAGCTGCTGGTGTGGTACGGTGATTGCTACGTGCAGTTCCTGGGCATCCCCATCAGCTTGAAGGCCATGTCGGAAGGGAAGAAGCCTCCGCAGCACCCCGAAGGTGAGCCTGCCAAAGACCCATTGGGGGACACTGCCCCTTATTCCCACGAACGTGTACCTGGCAGGGATTAGATTCGCACGAAGGGAGGTAAAGGAACACAGATATCACCTTTTTCCAACTGTGTTTTATTTTAAAAACTTGCCAGACCCTGCGGTGAGCCGGGAGGGGGGGTAAAGGGGGGTGACCGGCCCTGCCCCGGGGGTGCTCGAGGTGGGGGTGGCCCCGCAGCCCCAGTCCCCCCGGTCTGCCCGCCCTCTCGGGGGGCCGACCGTGGGCCGCCCCTTCCTGCAGCTTCCAGCATCCCAAAGCAGCATCTTCCCCTCGGCGTCGGGGAGCCCATGGCTTGCACCGAGGGCTGCCGGCAGCGCGGAGCGAGGCGCCCCTTTCTGCCCCGACAGCTTGGTCCCAGTTCGCGGTTCCTCTGGGAGTTAAAAATGTTGGTCTGACGATTGTAAAACATCTGGTCATCCTGGGCTGAGCTTGCCTCGGCCCCGCAGCGCCGTTGTTCAGGGGTCCCGTTTTGGGGAGAAGGGCTTTTCGGGGTCATTCCTTTTTTGGTCCTGTCTCATCTTAGGATTGCAGACCTGACTAAGTGATATTTTTCATGCAAGTAACGCTCTCAGTAAATGGGGCAGGCTGAAGTCGTTCCTATCCCGCAGTGCCGATATTGCTTGCAAAAGAAGTAGGAAATGCACTTACTCCAGGAGAGTGGGGTAGGATACTTCTGTTTGTAATGTACTGAAAGTATGACGTTCCTAAAAGCAAAAGTTGTGGAGAAAACAGATTTGTGCCAGTGTGGGAAGGTCTGGAGGGGGGGAAGGGATGTGTCGGCCAGGTGCAGCAGAAGGGGAGAGAAGCAAATTGGCATGGAAATTTGGAGTGGAAATTTTTGTACCTGTTGTCTGGAAGTGTTTAATTCAGACTGATGCTAAATTGCTCGTTTCATCTTAAGGCTTAAGCCAAAGTTACTTTTATTAAAGGAAGAAAACGATGTAAAAACATCTTAAAATTTTCCGGTGTTGTTCCTAAATTCAGTGGTTGAGAACGGTTTGAAATACAAAAGAAAACCAAATAAACGTCGTATTTTGTTCGATACTTAATTGAAAACGATAGAAAAGGTGTGGAAAATTATTTTCTTTTGGAGATGGGAGGTAAAATTTACGGACAGTGGTTGATAAAAAAAATACCTGGCAGTGGTTCCATATGGGGAGACGCTTTTATGTGGGACTCTGCATTGGGTTTTCACTCGTTTGCTCACTGTTTATAGAGAAACAAGGATGAAATCCTGTCTTTGCTGAAGTCAGGAGCTAAAACCAATCATTTTAGCAGAATGTGGGCTCTAGTTTGTTACTCTTCCGTTGGAAAGGAGCTGTGCGAACGCTTAGGAAACCCGACATGTATTTTGTTAATGATATTGCCAGCATCCGTTTACCGTTATCACCCTCTCAGAGACTTAAAATTCCCCGTTGGGTCCCAGCTCTGACAAGGATGCAGATTTGAACTGAATCCCTTTTGCCGTGGTGTAATGGCACGTGTAGCGTAATCCTTTCTGCTGTACAGAAGCCGGGGAGAGCTTCAAGTGTGAGCGCTGCGGCAAGGTTTTTGCCTACAAGTACTATCGGGACAAACACCTCAAATACACTCGCTGCGTGGACCAGGGGGACCGCAAATTTCCCTGTCACCTTTGTGACCGATCCTTTGAAAAAAGAGACCGGCTGAGAATCCATATTCTACACGTTCACGAAAAGCACAGACCTCACAAGGTGAGCCTTCTCCCGTGTCTCTCTTTAGTCACTGGTTCTTCTGAGGAAACTGATTTAAAAGTCTTTTTGGCCCAGGTAAGGTGCTGATGCTGTTCCCCCTTCTTCGGTTTCCCTCTTGGCAGTTCCGTGATGGGAAGCTCTGCCTGTGCAGGGAGAGTTTGTCTTCTGCAGCAAAGCTTAGTTGAAGACATTTAATGGATTTATATGGGGAAAACAAACCCCACAGTGTCTGTAAGAGTTTAAAATGAAACTAATTTTCTCCTGGGCTTTTTGGATATTTTCATATGGGTGTTGCTCCTTTTCTTGAACAGTGTGGGGCTAACTAGTGTTTAAAGGTGCTTCCCTTGTCCAGGATCAGGAATGGTGATGTCTCATGTCTGTTTCCCATACCCCACCCGCACCCTTCAGTCTGAGAACTGATCCACATCTGTATTTGTTTCTGTTGATCCCAACAGGAGTCAAAAGTTTTACACTCCTTGTGGAGCAGATTTTCAATTGATGAAAGCAAATCTTTAAAATGCTTTACTCATCTCTACCAAACACCTTGCCATAGCATTGGTTTTCTCTAGGAGCACTGAGAGTGGAAAATCAGACTTTTTCTAATAGGCTTGGGAAGGGCAAATTCAAGTGCATGAGATGGCACAGTTAAATCAGTCCTAAAAATTCTCCAAATACTTTTTTATAGATCATCCTACAATAATGGAATTTTTTTTTCAGGAAAATATTTTATAACTAAAATGGCATTATTACAGTGTCAGAATATCTACATGGAATTAGTAACAAACAAAAAACATTCTATTTAATATAAGGTGTTAAATACCATTTAATTCCTCCTTGCCTTGCCTTCCCTTTCCCCTTTTCCTTTCCCCCTTTCCTTTCTCTCTTTCCTTTCCCCATTTCCTTTCTAGTGCTGTGACTGACTTCTCATTTCTGAAACAATGGTTATTATTGTAAGAGGTCAATTCAAGATTATTCTTTTTTTTTAATAAGTTTATCTTTAAGGAAAAAATAGCAAGTGGAGGTTGGTTTACACTTTTTTAAAAAGTGATTTCACAGAAATATTCAGATTTATTACTACTGAAAGACAATATTGTCTGTTCATGTTCTGAAAAATAACATTTAACTATTAGCAATAAAATACTTTAAATTTTTGCATTATTTTATATATATAAATATATATATATAAATCTGTTCTTAAAACCATACTAAAATTCTGGCTATTTCAGATTGTTACTGCTTATAATCACTACTGTGTTTATATATACATGAATACATAATGTGTATATACATAAATATATGGAAGAATACATGCACATATAATCCTGGTTTTTCTTTTTAACTATGCTGCTATATGCTCCACTTTAATTTCAGCCCTTTTTTCCCCCCCCCCCCAGTGTTCTGTGTGTGGGAAGAGCTTTTCTCAGTCCTCCAGCCTGAACAAGCACATGAGGGTTCACTCTGGGGAGCGCCCCTACAAATGTGTCTATTGCAACAAGGTAAGACAAAGCCCTGCCCCATCCCTCCATCTGTCCTCTGTTATCCTTTGTTTCTCTTCTCTTTTCTTTCAAGAAAATGCTTTGTATTTAAGGTGGTAGGTGTGTATATTCTGGGCAGTTGTGAGTTAAAGTGATAGGGCCGGATAAGACTGAAGAAACAAGGTTTGGTCTTCATCTGACATGGAATTTGTGGTTCATCCCAGCTCAGTGATCTACTGCAGAAATAAGGCCTAGGAAAGCTTGAGAGCATTTCAAATACCATCCAAGGCACACAGCTAGATCCAGTATCCCACTTTTTCATCAGATAGGTAGCTTTTGATACTAGTGACACTGCTTCTGGATTGCCATAAAGAGATTTGGTCTATACGCTGAACCTGCACAATAGGGATTTGTGCATGCTTACCTTGAAATAACAGGGCTGTAGGTGTGCAGCTGGGTGTGCAGGTTTCTTTTGGAAAAGAAGACAAACAGAGCCATACAGCACTGATCAGAAATGTGCTCGGCTGTTACTGCCCATCACAACAGGGATGATTCAGTTGAGGTCTCCCTGTGAAAGCAGTGACAGCTCTCCCAGCAGACAGATGATGGATGTACAGGCTGCTGCTGGATGAATACTGGTAGGGCTGCAGGTGCTGTGGAGTGTCCATGCAATGTAGAAACACTGTCAGCATGTGGTCAGCTGCTCCTGATTTGGGAGAGAGACACTTTATTTATGACTGGCTAGACTAACTCAGAGCTGAAGTGTCCTGAAGCAACGAACCTCAGAAAATGCTCCTTTTGGTTATTATATTTTTTTGTATCCCAGAGATCCTGAACACTAGACAGAGTTTAGGATGAAATGTCATCTCTTATCTCCTGATCACAGAAGGAGGTGGCAGAGCTCTACAGGTCGCGCTGTAAAGAGACCTGTAGCAAGCCTTGACCAGCCTCCAGTTAGTTCCCATTCGACTGCTGTGGACTGAATCAGGTTAAACTACAAGTCCAGGATGCACCTATCCTGGGACATAGCCATCATTTCTGAGGCTGGAAAACCAGGGGCTGTTATAAAGAATCCTCACCCACTTGTCCTACGCAATCATAATTCCCCTTTCCCCTTGTACCTCTGTCTAATGGTGGCTTTGCATTCCCAACTCCTTTGCTGTGAAAGAAAGCAGTCACTATTTGGGCAACATTTTGAAATTAAAGGAACGGTGTTGGGTCAGCATCACCATTCTGTCCCTCAAACACATTTTTGTCCCTTTGATATATATGTCTAGGGTCTTATGTGTATTGCCATTTGCTGTGAAAACTTACTAGAGAGGATTTCTTGTGTGTGATCCGCACATAGTGAAAGTGTCCCGGGAAAAGAAAAAATGGCGAAAACACTGGCAACTTTGCAACATTCCTGATCAAGTTTTGGGGAGAGGGTTTTATCCCCAAATGGAGGATGAGTTTTTGTCACAGAGTGGCAAAGTGCACACTTTGCTACTCAAGTGTGTGTGTGGTGGTGGGGGAACTGGATGGAAGATCTGACTGAAGGAAGAGTAATGATGGAGCAGGGAAAATGAACCCTCAAAAGATATATGGTGGACTGCATGGATGAATTTTAGCAACTGAATCTCAAGCCAGTGAAAGGGTTTAACCTAGAAAATTAAAACTGAAAGAAAAGCTTGCATTATATTTCCCAAACACTAAGGAGCTGCAAAGCTAATTAGGACAGTATTGACTTTCTTACCACTGACGCATAGAAGATATTTACTGGTGTCTCTGGTCAGAAATCTTTCTCTGAGCTTCACCTATCTCCATCTCCCTAGACTCAGCTGCATCTATATAGCAATAGCTGTTGGCTTCTGATTCCTCATTGCTGTGGGTTTTGGGATTTTTTTCCAGTTATCTGAGGATGTGAGCTATTTCAGGACTTAATTTTCAGGGCACATGGATCCTGGTAGGGTCTGGGTTAGCTGATGGTGGGGATTACATATGTGAAAACAAATTACTTCCAACTCCATCCCCTTTCTGATCCCTGCCCCTTCAGGCATTCACGGCATCCAGCATCCTGCGCACTCACATCCGCCAGCACTCGGGGGAGAAGCCCTTCAAGTGCAAGCACTGTGGCAAAGCCTTCGCCTCACACGCAGCCCACGACAGCCACGTGCGGCGCACGCACAGCAAGGAGAAGGGCTGCACGTGCCCAGTGTGTGGCCAGCACTTCCCTGAGCAGGAGGATTACAACTTCCACATGAAGATCCACACTGTTCATTAGTCGGGAACGCTGCCGGCGTGTCCTGGACCAGCTCATGTGTGTATCAGTCTGTGTGTATGTGTTTGTCCATGGCTGTGTGCACGCCACAGGAGATGACATTCACCAGTGCAGTGACTCTTGAGGTAGGTGCAGTCTCTGGACCCAAGGCATATGACTGAGCCCAGGGGACAGGAGTTCTCTGGGTAGACCCTGATGCCACACTGGGGTGAAGTGGAACATTTGTTACTCAACCTGTCCTTTCCTCTCCTCCCATACTCTAATCTTAACAGGCAGGAGGGAATTTTACCTCCCAAAAACCTTTCGTGCATAAAGATCACTGTGAGGATTGCTTCCTGGTCTCTAGTGCACCATGGCTGTGGACTTCTTGGTGTAGTCCGTATCAAAACTTGTGTGAGGAATGTTTGTATCAAGTGCATTTCTCAAAGCTGATTCAATCTGTTTTGTTTGGACACATGAGCACAGGTATGAGGTCTACTTTCCCTTACCCTGTAAATCTTCTAATTATGTTCTATTTTTATGTGAACTGCCTCAGAGATATTGACTGCTGGACCAACATAGAGGTATTTCAGTTTGTTCAGCTACTGGGACATGGAGAGCTCCAGGACTCTGAAGATTAAGTCTTCCAGAGGACACTGGTTAGCCCAGAGGGAGAGAATCAGGGTGTGGTGAGATGTGCAGGCCTGAGATGCCAGCCAGTAGAGTTTAGAGGATGAAACATATAGAAACATCAGTGAGCTTTCAAGGTGGATCATAAGCAGTCAGGTGGCCTCACAGAGGCATTTCATTGTGGTCTCAGCACAGGTCAGGAGCAGGCACAGTCACCCTAGTGGGGCTTTTCTTTCTGAATGTCATTCAACCTGTCTTGTCCAGGCCAGATGAGTCTTTGTGGTGAGTCCTGATATGAAGGGTGGGCTCTTCTGCTTCCTTCTGGCTCTACATTGGATGACTGCTATAGCGGCACTCCCTTCCTCTGCTCAAAATCTGAAAGCGTAGAATAGGTGATGCCAAGACTCCTCGAAACATAAAATTCAGCATGTGAAATTCCTCCCCCAGACTGCAGGAGAGCCTTTGCCTCCTTGGGAGGACTAGGAGGTGTCATCCTCCATTTCTCACTGGCCATACAACGAAGTCAGGAGTGATTTGTTCAAGTTCATGTAATTTCAAAATTTTTTAAAATTCTTAACAAAATGGCATTCCATGTCAATGTGAAATCTCAACTAGGAGGCTGTGCTGAAGGACCACTGAGTATAGGGAGTGCTGTAATTAGTGTAGAAGTTTTTATTATCACCTAGTGGCCAGCACAATTGGCAGGAGGCTGTGCATAGGAGAGTGTTGTTTGTGGGACTGTGTTGCATCCGGGAGAGATAATGGAAGCCCATGCTGGAGCTGGTTGATAAACACGGTGGTTTGATGTTACTGGGACGATGATATTCTCTTCTAAATATTCTAGATCAGCTCATATTAATAAGGATTTTGCACATAAAGTATAAGAAAAGTTTTTATTTTGAGCCAACTTTAGTGTCTCTAAATACAGAATAGAACTTGAGAAAAATGTTACCTGTACATTTGTTTATATTGTGCAGATATTGCATCCATAAATATGTTGATTTGCACTAATTTTTGTAAGTGTTATTGTACTTAATATGCTCTGTCCTCATTGTTTTCATAGTAAAAATATTTTTAAAATATTTATTGAACCACTTACTTATAAGTAAAATATTGAGGCTCAGCACTAGGCAATACCTGAAACAAGCAAATCCAATTGTATTGTACATATATATGTAGGTTTTAGAGTGGAATAAAAATCAGAGTCTGATTTATTTTTTTCTTATTTTAATATCAAATATTACTATAATAGAGCAGGCTGAATTTTGTGCATATTGAGGGCTGAACTCCTGACCTCTAAATAGGTAACATTCACTCCTGAGCAGAAAATTATCACAGTACTTACATCTACAAACCCATGTTGAAGAACAGGTAGGGGAACTGAATCTTTCTTACAGGTGCCTGCCCTTAGGAGGTCTTTTTCCTCAAGCATACGGAAGGAATCTTGGCCAACAGAAATGGAAATTATGTGTGTGAAGGCTTTGCTGGTTCTGTACATTAAATAACTCAGGATTGGTGAAATCAACTAATGATGACATAAATGTTATGACTTAGAAGTGGCTTTAAAGTACTATGAAACGCATGGTTAGCTTCCCATGCAAGTGATTTCTTTGTTTCTTCTGAATGAAGGTTGTTTATTTATCTGTAGTGGTCTTACTTGTGTGCTTTTTCTTCCTCTCGAAAAAAACCCCAAATATCTTGTACTAAAGTATTTGCACTTTTCTACAGTATTCGATGTGTTGCCTGTAAAAGAGTATGTGAAGGGTTTTACTTGCACATGTGATTGTACTGGTTGTCTTGCACATGAAACCTGTATATGTAAATTTTGATGCTAATCATTAATATTACTACAGTTACAGTGGTGCAAAGAATGAAAATAAATTACTGAAGGTTATAACATACACTGATGGGCGATGGCTTGTTTTCTTCCAGATGCACTGGAGTTGTGTATTTGAGGTACCAGCAAATGGATGAAGGGATGTCATTTGTAAGTCATTACAGAGTCAAACTGTCTTACTGGGAATTCTAGTCCTTGTCCTGCTGGGTAGCAGCTGATTGTATTGGAAGCCAAAGGCACCCAGTGTCTTGATGGATTGGGCTTTAAGTGCCCCAATAGTTCATGAAAGCAGATGCCATTCAGTTCTAGATGGAGTACACTCCCACTTTACCCAAGCGAGATTATGGATCCAGATTGAGAACTAAATAAGGCATTTAACTACCGTATAGCATTTAACTACCCTATAGTGGCATCCTCTGTCCTTTGAATAGCAAGTCCCAGCTGTGCAGGGGCTGGGGACAGTGAGGATGGGAGGACGGCTCTTGGCTCTGCAAACTTCACAGTAGGGTGGAGAGAAATGAAGCAGCAGGGAGCAGGAGGGAAGGCAAGCTGAGCTGCCTGCCAGCCCACAGCAGATTTTAGTTCCGTGCAAGGAAAATGCAGGGATTGCCAATGCAAACCTATTTCTGTTCTTGCCAGACAGGGTTTGGGAGAGACTAGGGAGTTCTCCTGTAGTGGACATGTAGCCAGTGTGCATCCAGCGCTGAGGTTTTCCTCCCCGAGGATTTGCCTATTTACTGCTTGCACCTTTTGTAACCATGCTGACCAAAGCCGGGTGAATGTGCGGCTCCAGGCAGCTCAACCAGCAGTGGGATTTTGGATTTTTATACACACAGATAAGGGGGAGGGAGGGAGTATGTGTGCACATTGCAGTTTTTGGTCTGGCAGGTTCCCAGGATAACTGCACGGTGCAGAAGGCCACGTGCACGTGCAGGAGGGAGGCTGCACTGCAGGTTCAAGGGGGAATATTTGACCAACAGTAAAGGCTCAATCCTTTTGCTGGGCAGCCCCAGCTGCCAGGGTGACATCCCCGTCTCGAGTCACATTCTCACTAAAGCAAATGATGTGTGCATTCTGGCTGTTCTTTCTCTTAACGAGGATTAAAAATGGTCCTGCCAAGAGGAGTGGCAAGTCAAGTCATTGGGACTAACCAGCCCTGTAAGACACTAGCGGATGTTCAGTGCTCTGCATTAATTCTGTCAGGGTTTTTTAAATGTTAATAGAAAGTGATCTAAATAGAAACCAGAGTATAAGGGCAATCAACTGTTTCTTGGGGCACGGGGTGCAGAGAGAGAGAGAGATGAGCCTCTGTGAGGTTAACTCCTGAGGAGCCCCTCCTGTGTGAATGACAATGGGGAGACAAAAACAAAAAGTTGGTCCCAGAACTCAGGCTGGCGAGTGTGAGGGAACAAAAGACCTGGACACCGACATCTGCTGCCTCCAGCATTTCTTGCATATCCCTGCTCTTCAAACACCTGGTCCCCATCCCCCTGCTGCCCCAGCCTCTGTCCTGCTGTCACCCTGGGGGACTCTTGAGAAGAGGGAGGTGGTTAACCACTGAGGAAAGGTGAAAAGCACCGAGGAGCTTACTGAATATAATGCCACAAACAAAACCGTCCATTAAACAGGAGAGGTCGTTCACCAGGGGAGCCCTGACTGGCTGTCCTCTTCTTAAGAAAGCCATTGCTTGGGCCCCCAGTCTCCATGCCCCCGCAGCAAGTGATGGTGTTTCACCCCGACAGACACTGTCACCCTTTTCCCTTTCTCTCCTCACACACATCCCCTAGCATCTTCCTTCTGTCTCTCCTTTATGTAGAGATTGCAAGGCCTTGGGCACATGAAGGGATGTGAGACTGTCCTTGCAGTGTTCTTGCACTCTTCTTTCCTTCTTTTTTGACCTCATGTAAAACATATCCAGATTTTCAGCAACTGTCTGTGTATTTATGATGTTTGACTCCACCTTTAAAAGAGGCCTTATCTCCACCAGTGAATGCCTCTTCTGAAAAGCCAGTCCCTCGAAGGTGCCTGGGGTTGGGTGTTAACAAACTGGGGTAGGGGACAGCACCGGGGGAGAGTATCACAGCACTTCTGCCTGTCCTACAGCAGGACCTGAGCAACTCCATTTCCATTCCCAGCAGTCACTCTGCAGCAGCTCTTGCTGTAGGGACTGTCCTGCAATTCCAGCTCATCTCCACTGCAGCAGTGGCAAACCAGACTTAAATTCACAGGACTAATCTCTTGTCATAAAACTAATCTCTGGCTATCTCAGCAGTTTAGTAGTGTAGAGAGCACTGTTGAGTGCCTTAGTGTGAGAATGCCACACAGTCCTGCAAACTACGGTATTATGAGTCTGCAGAGCAGCAGTGAGAAAATGCAGTCTCTACTTCTTTGACTGCAGGGACTTAAACAGAGCCGGTAGGAGATACCTTGGTCGCTAACAGAAATGCAGGAGCAGAGAACATCCACCGGGGACGAAGGAAGGAGAAAGGGATGATTTCTTGGATTATACTGGCCAAAAAAGGACAAGTCACAGATAATCCCTGAAGTGAAATCAAGTTGTGAGGCTCCTGCTCCCTAGAGAGAAAGGGTAGAGTCCATCCTCTAACTTAATCTAAGTGAAGTCAGTGGCATTCCCTCCGGAGCTGCAGAGCTTCACGTGGTTTGGAGGATGGACGCTGGCCCGGTGCAGTGGTGGTGTGTGGGGGGGTATTGTGACTTTCCCACAAGTGATCCCACCGCAGTGGCAGCCCCACAGGGGCGAGTGCTGACGGCCAGCTGAGGGATTACCTATATTGATTCTCTAATAGCTGTCAAGGTGGACGGAAAGACTACTCTGCCGCAAGCTCGGAGCTCTTAGCTGAGTGAGGGCATAAACACCCCATTAAAGGTTTCATTCAATAGCAATCTTTACTAAAGTAAATGGACAACAGCAGCCCCCCTGCCCCCAGTCCCTAATGCAAGAGCCATTATAGAGCAGCAAGGCAGCACACAGGAATGTATATTTCTGTAGTATCAGTTTCACCAACAGACTCAAACGATTCTTTTAATGAAAAGTGGATTTGTTTTTCTTTCTTTTTTTTTCTTCCAGAGATGCGAAAACCTCAGTGAAATAACCAGAGGGAAATCTGCTCTTTTTCTTGAGCTTCCTCCCAGAGCCTGAGGTATTGGCTGTTTCCCACCGATGTACCCATCAGTAAGCAGAAAGCGAACATGGGCTGGCAGTATCCTGCTCTGTTACTGGGGATGGGCAAGACAGGAGCAGCAAATGCTGGAGATGGCAGCGCTGAAGGTCGCTGGATGAACTGGGTCTTTTCCCCTCAATAAGCCATGTGTAGTGCTGAAAGAGAGACAGTCCTGCCCTGGAGGGCAGGATCTTGCTTTTATGGTGTGTCTAGAGCTGCCTTCTTGAAAGTTTCCGTCCTCACGCTGGCAGTGAAAGAAGGCTTCACACCATGGCTCTGAAGCCAGCAGGGCTGAGACAGTCCCCTGCTGGGTGTCTGTGCTGCACGCAGGGTAAGGAGACTGATCCAGAAGTTTACTAGTCAAAGGGAATTTCTCTCTCAACTTTGTTGGACCTCTGGTCCAGGATGGTATGAAACCTTGTATGGATAGTACCAGATTTATCACTCTACTTCATCACAGTAGGCTTCAATTTAACCCATGCCTCCTCTTCTAAGACTTTTCTCTCTTAGTTTCAGAGCTAGAGGGATCCCACACACAGTTAATCTAATACACAAAAAAACAAAATTCAGCATGAAAAAATGTGTCATTAAAGGGAAAGTTCCTGGAAAAGAGACATCTGGTTATTTGCTCAAGCATCTGGGTTGGTTCTTTATTTGTCCCCCCAGACCTCTTCACAAGGGTGTCCTCAGCCTTATATTTTGGAAGTTTACCTATCAGGTACTTTGGGTGTTTTTGAGTCTCTTTCCATCCAAGAAAGTATTCAGGTGCCAGATTTGCAGGCAAGGAGGCAGTCTAAGAGAAAACCACATATGACATTAACTCCTCATAAGGAAGGTGTCTGGATTCAGGGATTTTAAGCTCCTTTTGTTGTTTCTATGTTCATGTGACACCATTACCATTGTGTTAACATAGTTTGTTTCTATCTTATTAGGTGTTTTAACTGTAAATTATTCAAATTAAAAAGATTTGTTGATTTTGGTTAGAGTAACTGGCCGGATCTATTCAGATGGTCTGTCTAACCCAGTTTAGTTGCTGATGGTTTTATAACTATAAGGCATGAGCAGTAGGGCCTGGCATGACAAAAACCTTCTCTTTTTATGGCTTTGATTGATTTTGTCTCCTGGGAGCTGTTTTGGTCCAGGATATTGTTTTGACAAAAAAAGGTTCTATGGGAGGGCTGAAGGAGGACAGTTGTTCTTCTGAATAAGAGAAAATAATTCAATTCTGAGAAAATTCAGAAGAGAAGGAAAACTAAAGTGACTAGTAGCGTTTAAAACCTCCTACAAAATCTGTGCAACTCTTTGGTCTGTGACACTTTTCTTTAACTGTATCTGTTTGGTAGTCATATCAATTCTTTCTCTACAGTGATAAGGAAATAAAAACTATTATAAAATCTTTTATCTTTACTTTCTATCCAATCTAAGTATTTGGGACTCATCTCCCGGCAGTAGAATTTCATCAGGTTAGAACGAATGGCAGTTCTGTATAATGTATAGTGATGGTCAAAGATGATGCATATTGTGTTTATATAGTTCTGTGATTTTAATCATTGTCATAGGAAATCCACCACTTATTTCCATAATACTTATGACATAAGGTATTAAACTTGCATGATAACTAGAGTTATACTAGTTGAGTTGAAATAAAAATGAAATATTGTGGATTATGAGGTTCTGTTTTATATAGCTATATGGTTGTACTGATAACCCCCTTCTCTACACTGTGTAGGTATTTACCAACTGTATTCACCATTCTTAACAGAATATTATTGATTTTGTATGTACATATACACACCTATATATATTCATTTGGGTACATGTACCTATGTTTGTGCATGTGTATAGCATCTATTAAAACTGTCCTTTTGAAAAGCCAAGCAATACTGAATATTCAAGTAAATCGAATACAAAACTAGTAACTATCCACTCTCAGTTCCATTACTACTTTGGATGGCATTCATGTTGCAAAAGATAATGAATTTGCTAGAGCTACTTTTGAAGAAATGCCGTGACATTCACACTAGGTACTAAACACCATCAGTTTATTTCCAAGTCCTGAACTGAGGATGAACAGAAGAGTCTAAAGCAATGGCCGATGGCAGTCACTCTTGTCCTACTGCTGCTGACATCCATCGTTCCCTCTGGCCCCGGTTGGATAATGGTTCATACCCTTCCCAGACTTCATGTCGCGTTGATGCAAGCATCCCTTGCATGTTTACATTCCCTACACCCTTCTATAGTAAGAAAGAGCTGACGGTGCCCAGCTGAAGGGGGAAGTTTTTTGAAGCAGCTTTGCTGGTAATACATTTTACTATCTGCTTTTGTGGAAGCTGCTCTACTATGTTACTATATTGGTATTGACCGTTGCTGTCTAGGTCTGTATTTGCCAAGGTTTCAAAGACATATTTTAAAAGATTTCTACATGAGAGAGTAATTAAAGGTCAAACTCACAAATAGTTATAACACGCAAGGCCAAAGGGGAGTTTTTACAGTCGTTAGAAACTCATCAGAAGGTTAACCTGCTGTGGGTGCCTTAGCTGCAGCATGTTGAGTTATGAGGTGGCCATGTGGCCCCATGAGAGCCTGGTCACAGTGACGGCCTCAGCATGGCCATGGATCAGACCAAGCCAACAGCTCTGCCTCCCCTCAACACTTCTGCATATACAGCCCAACATCTTGCCCATCTCTTCTTGCTTTTGGGTGGATCCATTCCTCAGCCAGGTCTCAGTGGGATTCAGGGACGTTATATGTTTCTGTGTACATAGCAGTCCCCGGAGGGCTGTAAGAAAGAGCTTTTAAGGCGCTATTGTAAGTATTCCAATGGGAGGGAGACAATCAGCAGCCTCCTGCCCATCTCCCCACCTGCCAGCAGACAGAGTGAAAACTTAGTTTCCTTAAACGTCAGGCTCTTCACTGCTCTCTTTTCGTAATCACTTGCAGAGTATGGAGAAAAAGAATTAAACAATTACACGGTTTAGTGGATTAATGTATTTCAGGAGAAGAAGGACAAATATTTTACAAATTTAACCCATCTTTGCCTTGATAAACATGTCATTTAAAGGTGTCAATGCTCGAGGCAGTCAGCTCGGTTAACTACCTTCAGAGTGGTAAAGAGGTCTTTTAGTACTATTCATCACCTTAAAGACTGTGCTCTTCACACTCAGTTTCACAAGAGTTTGGATTATTTTACATAAACCTCCAACAAATTTAGAGATTCCTTTTTTTCTTTTTTTCTTTTTTTTTTTTCCCCTTAACAGCTACAGGACTATTGCAAGCTTTCACCTGTTTCCATTCACTTAGTAATATATCAAGAAGTGAATTTTTTTTAATATATATACCCAGATCTTTAAAGAATCCATAACAATCAAATATTTAATTTCCAAAAAAGAATGGGGGGAAGGGAGTGTGAATGCTATCTAATTGTTACTTCATTTTGTATTTTATGCAGTTGCTGGTAGAATATTGAATTAACTTAGAAGTACAAATGAGAAACTGTCAGATGGTATCTTTTGTGACCTACCATCTAAACCAGGGAAAATATTTCTGAATCAACTTGAGAAATCAGAACCTCAAGGGGACTTGGTGAGGTAACAGGTATTTTATATCAGTAAAATACACAAGCTTTGCTGACCACTATTTTCAAACCTCAAATGTGCATTTGCAATGGAAGCTTCCCTTCCACATAAAGGATTTTTCTAATTTAAGCATCATGTTCTTTGAAAGCATTGCTTGGGAGTGACATTCTTTCACAATCGATTAATATGTTTAATAGGAAAATGGTGACTTCCTGAACTGCAGCTTGAGAGGATGAAGTCAGATATCACAAACACAGCCGGGACACAATGGTAGTGGTGCCTTTTGGGCACATGGTTTTCACATAGGAACAGAGATTTGATGCTCCGGGGCCAGCAGATCGTGTATCTGTGAGGCAAATTATTGTGCGAGACAATTAAAAAAAAAAAACCAAAACAAAACCAAAAAAACACAAACCCACACCTGGTAGGAGACTTTTTCGACTGACTGTTGGGAAAAGATGGTAAAATCAGATTTACCAGTGAATGTCACTTTAGAATTAACAGGGCTGATAAGAATGTAGCCAGCAGGAGCGTTAATTTCTCTATGAACAAGCTGCCTCCCCTCCTCCTGGGGGCTCATCTCCTGCACTAATAGGGTCTTGGTCTTTTCCTGATAGATGCCTGAATGTCAGGCAACAGATTTTAAGATAATAATGACAATGACTCTGATAATGGCCGGCTCTGTAGCCTAAAGGCAATGGGGAGTGTGAAAGCATCTTGGCCCAGGCAGGCACAGCACTTTCTTCCCTTCCTGCTGGGAGATTATCTCCACCCTCAGGAGTTTAACCTGTTATGAGGAACAACCTTCTTTGACTTGCTCTGTTCTGACACTGGAATTGTAATGTAAGGGTATTTTAAAACGTCCCTATTGATTTCACTACAATGGCTCCTTTGCAGTACAATGACCTCAATGCTCCCAGCTGTGTAGGGCAGGCTCTGGTCCAGACTGGTCTCTTCCAAGCCTCTTTCTAGCTGACTTTTGACTGCCACCTTCTCCAAATCGCTGTTAGAGCAACCAGGACAAGGTGGAAGCTTGCAAGAGAGGGAGGTGTTGGAGCTATTTTGATGACCTTTTGTTACTCAGTAATTTCTTTGTTGAAAGAGGGTTTTCTCTAGGTACTAAAGGTGGGAGCGGGGCTGATGGTCACTGCCAGAAACTTGGGAGAGCTAGAGTAGGTATATTTTCACGTCCCAGTGTGATGCCAAGTCACGCTTTTTGTCCTCAGATCTTCAGAGGCTTGTGTAGAGACAACCAGGATAGCAATTCTTATTTTCCAAATGGAGGGGGGGGGGAAAAAAGAGCCACAGATCAGTTAAATTATTTTCCCGATGCCTAAAGTAGAGCCCAACTCCACGTTAATTGACCTCGGAAAATATTACTATACAGAAGCAATTACTATACAGCCAGCTTGGCCTCCTCCCATTACGACTTATTCTCTAAGGGGAAGAGTCTCGGTGCAGGGCTTAGAAGGGAGCTGCAGCACCCGCCAGCTGCACCCTCCACAGCCTGCAGGGTTCCAGCCTTCGCTCTGTGTGCTCTACGAGGTGTTGCTCCTCGCAGTGTATGGGGGGGAAGGGGGAGAGGAGCAATAAACGAACATCACCGGTGCAAATGAGCTACTCTAAATCCCTAAGTGTCCTAAGCAGCAGATTAACACATTTGTAACCACTGTTTGCTATGTCTTCATCGGCTCAGTCCTGTACAATAAAAGTTTCCGTCTTGAACATTTTGGAGTGTTAGTCTCTGACAGGTCCTTGTCTTTGTCCTGCTGCCAGGGCCTTCCTAATTCCATTTGTTCCCGTTCGTTTTTGCTTTCCATGGGCAGAGCTTGAATTTACATGCCTGATGATGCCCTTTGTTGGAACACCGTGTATGTGCCTCTGTAACGATGTTCAGGAACCCCTCTAATAATCTGCTCCCCCTCCACTGGAATTGGTCAGTGTAGGGCATCTACCCCATTTCAGCTGGGGCTCTAGTAGCTGTTCAGAATATTGCAGGCAGGTTGTTTTCAGTTGCATTTCTCTCGCTCTTTAATGAAGTTATTTATTATAGGCTTTTAGGTATATTTGGAATTTCCTTCTCCTGCATTGCTGAATTTCCTTTTGTGCAGACTTTCTCCTTGGAGATGATGCCCTTTTGTTATTTTAAATAGTGAACAAATTGACACAACTTTGTATCTAGTTAAATTTTCAAGATTATAATTAGCACACATATGGGAAACGAACCAAGAAAGACTGCGATTTTTAGAAGCAGGAAAGATGTATGGATTGCTTGATTAAAACCCTGCAGTCTGCTGTGTCAGTTATGCTACTTAGGATTTACTCCTTTATTAGCCTGTTATTAAAAAACAAAACCTCAAAAAACTGAAAAGAAACCCACCACCACCAACCCCTAATATTTACTTATTATCTGTTACACCTCTTTTTTCCCCAGCAGTACTCAGCAGCTACTCTCTTTGTATGCTCTCACTCTCAAGGGCCTGATGGAAAGGCAGATAGGTGAACATACATTGCAAAACCACTTTCTTGAGTTACAAGTGTTTTCTTCACCTCAGACACTGAAAGGAGTATTGCCTGGGGTAGAGGGGCTCAGACGCTTCTGTAGGTGCTAATATTGCAGTATTTAGCTCTGCAGGCAGCATAATCGTAGCTGCTAATAGTTGCTCCTGACCAATTTGTTAATTCTCTTGTGTGTAAATGTGTGTGTGTGTATTTAGAAAGGCATGTAGAAGACAGTAAAAATGTATAAGTTACAATGAGAATGTTTGATATTTTCAGGTTTACAGTTCTCCAGAGCTGCACAAAATACACAACATTTTGTGCTACCCGATTTTAAAAGCCTAAACTTGTAATAAGTGAATAACAAATTACATGCCGGAAGTCTTAAGTGAAACCTGAAATGAAATGAACCATCTTACTTTCCTTCATGTTTTGCAGTACACAGGCTTTACTTTTGGTAAATAAGTACATTGATCGCTTTTAATAAATACTTTGATATATGTAAATTGAAATAAAATAAAATAAAGGAAAAGAAAAGGAAATGGAAAAAATTTGCTCTTCCTCATATGAAGGCATCATACCAGAAATTGATTTCTTGATTTTTTAAATGCTTTTAACATAAATATACTCCCATTACACTTCAGGTTTCAAAAAGTAAGAACATATATGATTGACATATATCGGCATGAAACATATGTGCCCTTTTCAGTGATTCTATTGAACATATCTTATCTTAAGAAGTGTGACCTTGAGGTGTTTTTGTTTTAGTAAACTCAGCCTGGTTAGAAATCTTCCATTAATGTTCTAGAATGAAAGCTCAGGGATATTTGGAGCACATGAATTTCACTGTCCTCTCTACCCTGCAATCCATTCGTTAAAATATATGCTGAGTGAGATGGATCCTAACCTGAAATATTTAATTTGTTTTTAGGGTGATACCAGTTCATCAGCTGGTATGAGCTGATACCAGCTCATCAGATCTTTCTTTCTTGCTGCATTTTTTTTTAAATCTCATCCCTTATATGTATTTTATAATAACATTTCCACACAGTTAAAGGAAAGAATATAGGAAAAAATAAATAGAAGAGTTTTCTCCCCTTTCTTTTATATATAACCAGCTATTTTCCTACCTCTCTTCATTTTGTTGTGTTCATGTTTTTTTCCCTCCTCTGCACACCAGAAAAATGACAAATATTTTAACAAAACATGGAGTTCCTGTACTTGATGAGCAGATTCACTCCCTCTATGTTTTGGCAGCTAGCTAACTAAGTGATATGAAAATGTACAATTCGAGGAGGAGCTTTAGTATTACAGGTCCCGGGAGATTTTAACTAGCTTGTTGTTGCAGTCCCAAAGAACACAAGGAAAAAATATTCAGCAGCTACTATTGAAACAGGATGACATGGATTGGAATGGTATATATAGTTTGTGATAAGAGTATCATGAGAACAGACGTAATATAGTAATACCACATATTACTGAGTAGCTTCAAAGTACTTACTTATAATAGGTATTACTTAGATTGTTTTTCAGTCAAGGGATGCCTAGAGGAAGGGCTGGGCCGGCAGAGTCAGCCCCTTATTGTGGTTTTTACCACGCAGAAAGTGGGTTGCCCTTGAAGCCTTGTCCTGAGCTGTTCCTTTCCCCAGCACACTAGATAGATATCTTCCACATGACCTAACTAAGACTTTTCTACCAGACCTGGCAGGTCTGGGTGCATTGCAGGGAAATGCATACTAGATCAGATAATGCCATTCATGGTGTCAGGAGCCTTTGCCCAGACAATGTTTAGGAAGACCCTCACGCTACAGTCCTTGGGGGCACTGATCTCTGAGGGCATGGATCACTTAAAGACACAATATAGCCCGATGTCAGAAGTGGTGGCCACCACACTGGTGACAGTATCTGGACAAAACCAGCATCCCTACGAATTTGTGTCTGCATAGAAGGGAAGGATAACACGGCAAAACAACCTCTCACTGAGTGGCTTTGGGGAAGGAATGTCAGTTTGTGTATACCTGACCAAACCCGTGCTGTCCTCTCCTCTTGCTATAGCCGATTGTGCTCAGCTTCACAGCATTTGATGGTGTATGTAAGGGCTTGGAAGCAGGAGATGATTGTTCTTTCAATGCTGTCTGCCATCAGGATTGCTGTCTGTGTCCTGTGATGGTTATCGGGCTTGCATGTTTATGAGTGGGGTGAGGGGCAGTGGGAATGGGAGAAGAACAGGTAGTGGAAAACAAGAACAGGTAGAAGGTGTCAGTTGCTACATGAATATCTGTGAAAACGGGATGGTTTTTTAGGGATCTTATCAGAGCAAGGTAAAAGTCAAGGAGGTAATGAAGGGTGGGAAGGAAACAAAAGACAGTGAGAGGAGTGGAGACGTGCAGATCATGTTTCAGAAAACAGACGGGAGATGTAGTGGTGGGAATAATTGGGTGAGGTGGATTGGAAACTCAGTAGGTGTTAAGCCTTGTCTGCCTGAAGTTCTTAACTGGCCCTGAACACAGTAGAAACACAAGTCAAAACTGTCTGGAGACCTGTGCACTTCTTTACAAGCTATGAGTCCTAAAAGCCCTGCAATCACATCCCTCTGTGTGTGTCCCTGATAGGCAGACCTTTGTGCCAAGAGCCCGTGCTAACTTTGTACAATCAGTTTAGGTGTACTTTCCTTTCTCCACGTTTGACTTAATGTTGAAGACCAAGCAAATCTGCTTAGTGTGGTTTAATGAATGAAAGGATTATTGGAAACAGCTTAAATGCTTATCTTGACCAGTGAAGTATGCCTCCCCTGTCCTGTGCCAGCCCTGGGAGAACAGCCAGGTTGCATAGTGGATCCAGCCTGGCAGACCTTTGGGATCTTGTGCTGGCAGTGACAATGCATGAGACTCCCCTGCAAAGCTCGGTTGCCAGTAGCAAACTGGCTTAAAATCTTCCTGATTAGGCTCATGTGTTCATGAACCTCAGTAGGATGAAGGGAGTGTTCATAATTTGGGTATAATGGGGAATTCCACTTGCACCTTAATTCTGCCACAATAGAACTTCCTCACACCTTCTCTAGCTGTGCAGAACCACCACCTAGTGAAGCCAGGTTGTGTTGCTCATCTTCTTGGAGTTCATTGCCCTCTGTTAAGATTTATCAGCACACTGCTCCACTTTGTCTTGCAGACAGGAAGCTGAGGCACAGCCAGACGGTATGGCCTCTCTCATGCGGATGACTCTTCCTGACTCCTGGTGTTTAGCCATCAAGGTTGGGATGTTAAGCTCCTCATAAGTTCCTTCCAGGGCAGTGTGACTCCGAATTCTAACAGATGATCAGTCCCATATCTCACATATCAGTTACTGATTTCAGCTACAGCTTGATTTCTCCTAATATCCTAGGAGAAGCTAGGAATCAAGGGATTTTGGTATGGCTTTGGAGGGCTGTTAATGCAAGAAAAAAACATTACATTATACTTCTTCAGGAAAGGCCATAATCAGTAAAGATAAGTCTTCTTGATTTATTTGGCACTCCTAGCATGATTCTGGACTCATAACTCACAAACACACATGCAGAAGGATTTTACATGAGTATGATAGAAGGAGTTATTCAAAACCAGATCTGCTTGCAGCGTAGATATGGCTTTCATGGGGTAGAAACTTCATGTACAGCTTTGTTTCAATATAACTCTTGCATAATTACTATCCTGGCCTAACTCGGCGCAGACACATGAAAAATGTGCGTTTCATGCTTTTAGGGAACTGTAGGAGGTAGCATGAAGCCATTGTACCCAAATACTAGTTGCTAATGTAAACCTTCTAGCAGATGTAGACACAAGGGAATTTTTTTCAATTTTTCTTAAATTCTGGTTTAGGAAATTTACCCTGATAATGAAGTGCCAGGTATTTATATTTAAAACTTCAGAGAAATAGTAAGACTTCAGGAATGAAAATGTTTCTTATTGAGCATCAGGAAAAGTGTCTGATTCCTTGTCAATCACATGGCCAAATGTGATAAAAGCCCATTTGTACCAATGCTTTGCTTTTCAAACACTCCACCACTGGATTTGCCTGAAAACCCCCTCTCTAATGGAAGGTTCCCTAAGAAAGAAATGTCACTCCCCATCAATGATATTGTACACAAAGGCAGGCACTGGGGGGCTCAGGAGACACTCCTGCACTATAGAGCTGAACAATTGATCCTCGCCATAGTACTATTAAGAGTCCTTGATACCCACTACCTCTGAGAAAACGTATTGTTTAGAGAATTGTGGTTTGTTGTCAGTGGCCTGTTGAAAGCATAATGAAGGTACTTGGTACTATAGATTGTTTATAAAGGCATACATTAATGAGAACAAAAAAGCTGCTTATGTGATCAGAAAATGAAAACCCAGTGAAAATAAGAATAACAATGGCATTTAATGAGAAGCCCTTGTGTCCTCCCACACATCCTACCTGTGCAGCTCCCCTCTTGCAGACGTTCTTAGCACAGTGCTTTGAAGGCTTGTTATTCAGATGTGTTTGGTCTGGAAGATGTTTCTATTTGGAGAATAAACGGTGGGTAGTTGATGCCATCAAGCATCAATCTTAGGTACTGACTCTTACCCTAAATTCCATCGATGCAAACTATTGCTGAGAAGTGTGCTGTGAGCTGTACCTTTAACTATCTTTGCCAATGCCAGAACTATCTACTAAAGGTGAAAGAATGATTGAGAAGTCTTTTTGTCATACTTTTTTTGTACTTTTTCTTGTACTGCTTGGCTTTTAAAACCACTGTGTGATTTTTGGGATTGTCCTGTGTAGAGAGCCAGGAGCTGAATTTGGTGATCCTTGTGGGTCCCTTCCAACTCAGGATATTCTTTGATTCTATGATTTTTCCCCTTCTAGCGGTTGAAGAAAGCTAGTCCAACTCAAATGAACTTAGACAAGAACAGTATTTTTCAAAACAACAGGTAGAGCTACTTTAATGTCCTATCCCTGCTGCAGGAAAAGAATTTAAAAAAAAAAAAAAAAAAAACAAAACACAACTGCTACTGACTGTGAAAGTTAGTTCTAGCATTCATTTGTAAGGAAAATATGTGAAATGGTGGCAATGGCTATTCACTGAGTGGGAAAACAGCAGCCTGAGAAATGGAGTTGCCTGATGGTTCATGGCTGAATTCTCTACTAACATGTTAGGTCTCCAGTACCAGTGCCGTGACAAAGTTTGGGTCAGAGGAGCTGAGGGCCACAGAAATGCCGTCACCTACCAGCCCTGTTTTAGCTACCCATAGTTAAACTTGCACTGACTCCTCTGGGTGCTGTTTTGGCTGTGCTGGTGGTTGCTGAAATAATCCTTCAGCTTTGAAATATGTCCACTGGCATTCTTAAAATGAAGCAAAATGCACCAGGCGGCTCTCCCTGCTTCTTGACAGGTTTAGGGAGGGTGTACAGGAGAGGGTAGGGGTCTTCTGTGCCTTCCAAGTGCCATTAGCATTTTGTGCAGGACACTACAACCCCAACATGCTGTGTGCCATTTTCCATCAGCAACAGCTAAATATTTGGAAAAACACTATTCAGCACAGGGGTGCCACCAGTCACGTCCGTCACTATGACTTTTATTGGAGATGTAGTTCAGGTAAGACAGGTGGTGACAAATTCAACCCTGAGCAAATATGTTCTTGATGTGTAGTTTTAATTTTGCAGCTGAGAAGAAGTAAAAGAACACACCGTATGTGGCTCTGTGTCTTCAAATAAAATTGCTATCCTTAGTTTGCCCTTGCACAGTTCAGCATCAGTGCATCATTGATTGGAATTAGTAAGTTAATAAGGTTTGGGCTAATTAATCAGATGGGTAGGGACTGGAACTGCATTGCAAGGCTTAATCAAGTCATCAAAGCTCTCAAGCCGTGAAGAAGGTAATTAAAGGAAAAGGATGCCTGTTATATAGTAACAGGAATCTAGGAGAGGACAAGAGCAAGATAGAGAAGCTCCATTTTCTTTTGCACACTTTTCTGATATAAATCAGACCAAATGACCCAGGTACAGTGCTCAGCTTCCTATCAGCAAATTAAATTGGATGAATTTATAAATCATGTCAGAGAGGAATTTAGTCCAACTAGTCTAATTGCCAAGAAGTCTGTGTTTGCTTGTAGAAGCTGAGGTTTTTTGCAATATCAAGGCCTACAGCACAATCTCATACTGCCTGGGACTGTTATCCCAAGGTTGCTGGATATGGAATGAAGCAACGTGTCTCATAAACCTATTTTTACAGAAGGCATTTGTTTGTTAAGGCAAAATTGATTAATGTAAAAGCATTATTTTGTAGCCTATTGAGTGCTTACTATAGAAGGCCGAATCTCAAATTGTCCTTACTCAATTGCTTTGCTGAAAGTAATCTAAGTATCACCAAAAAAAACTTAGTTTCGTTAAGAAACAGGTCTTATAGCCTTTCTGCTTATATTCTGTCATATTAACAATAATTCAGGCAAGGATTTTTGGTAAAGACCATACAAGAAATAACCACTAGAGGCCTAAAAATAGCACATTTATAGTCATTGATGGATCTAGTATTTGATGACAGCTAGCCACAGTGAGATGAAACAGCAGCTCACTAACATCCACTGTTGATCTATGTGTTATATTACTAGAAATTTCAGTAAAAAATATTTTATTTCAGTAATTTACAGTTTATTTCTGCTTTCAAGACTAAAATACATTTTAAAGGCTTTTATTATAAAAGTAAATAAAATAATAATTTGGAGAAAATTCAGATAAGTATTTAAAGAAACTGACACTGAAGAAATGTGTGTAATAAAGGAGTAGGTGAAGCATTTAAATTTTCATGAGCTGACATTCTCATCCAGTGTTCTTACCTAAGGGGATTTTGATTCTGCAAGTGCCTAGCAAAAAAAAAAAAAAAAAAAAAAAAAACCAAACAATGTAGTAAAATATTAATAACATAGAAAAATAATGAAGATTGGTGAGTTAGAAAATATGTATAGACCAAGTGTGCTTCAGTAATTGAGTAATGATCTTTAAATATGTGTTTTGGAATAGAACAGTTTAAGAAATTAAATTCTGTTCATGTATATTTTTTTTAACTATACCTAGGGCCTGATATGTGGGATTCAGATGATAGTTTTCTTGCCTATTTTATTTTCAGCTTTGGAGAGATGAAAAATTAGACTGTACCTATTTCTGTAATAGGGTATTAAATCCATACATTTGAATGATTTATTCTGATTTATAAATTTAGTTGGTAGTGAGTATTTTGTGTATTAAAGAAAAATGTTCGGGTAATCTTGACTATGTTTTCCGATGGAGCTGAAAGGAGAAAGTGCTAGAGCTGAGATGCATATGTCAAATTTTGGATTTAAGCTCTGTGTTTTGATGAGCAGTTGACAGTCAAAGCATAGGTAGGATTGTCCATTAAAAAGAAAGGAAGCTGGTGCCAAAACCTGTCATATGTCCTGTAGCCAAATTTGGTTGTGCCTTGTGCCTTTGTTCACTAACAAACAATGACTGCAAGATATCAGCGAACAGCAGCACAGAGTTCCACATCTGGATTTTTAACCGGGATGAAGCAGTATTTCAGGATATTATCAAAACATGCCTTTCTAATACTTGTTCCTTGTAAGATGAAATGAGCCTGTTAAGGCACATTCACTGAAATTAAGAATAAAATGTTACTGAAACATTTATCTTTATCAATACCAAGTCTACTAGCTAACATTTTGGTGAAATACAGGAAATACATTGTTATCTCTCTCATGTGAAGTGTTATATCATTCATGAAGCATCCTTGATACCTTTCAGAGGTAGAGAAAATAAGGAAGAAAAAGCCTATATGTCTATAAAATCTCAAAGTTCAAGCAAATGTAATATCTGGAAATAGTTCAGGTTGCCATCACATAAAGGACAAGGACATAAGATCATTCTGTACTGGCTCAGATTGAAGGTTGAAGAACTTATATCTCTGTGTGGTCGTTTCTCCACGGTTAGTGAAAATATGAGGAGAAGCCGTATAAAAAACTACTACTCCTGATGCTTCTTCACATTTCCTGCCATCTGCATTTTAAAGATTTCATGAGGTGAGTTTGCATTCAGCTTTTTTGTTAACATGGTCCTTGAAGGAGCATTTCTGCTGTGAGTTTATCAAGTTGTTTTTGGAGCAACTTCTACTGCTGCCACCCCAAAAAAACACACCACAGCAATACATGTAATCACACCCTGTGGGAAGGGTTTTCTTGCTACTGCTTATTAAACCTGCTACTTAATAATGGAATTTTAACAGAAACTGAATATTATAATTCAGACCACATGCTCTACGGGCAGGTAATACCAGGGTTTATGTGACTTCACCAAATTTCACATCAGGTGTGGATTGTGTGCCCACACCTATCAACAAAATAACTGTTTCAACAGCTGTAAATGACAGGTTAATTAATGGCACAGGTTTCCACCAGCACTGGGAATCAAAAAGTAGCACCTGTAAATAGCGTACTTCTTTTGCGGTGTGCCAGGGCCCTCCCAGCCTCTTGAAGCCATCACTTTGGGAGTTCACGCTAAGGATTCACTCATCAGGACTCTGATGGGTTTGGTACCATCACCACTCACCTTTCCTGCTTAGATGTCTGGTTCCCAAGGATTTTACTTCTACTGCCAGCTCATCTTTCATGCGTCACTGAACAGCTGGCACCTGGTGCCACCATGAGTCGTATTCTAGACAGTAGTAACCCAGGACTGGAAACCTTAGCAAGACATTAGCAGTCCCTGAACTATCCAATTATTTCACCAATTGGTGAGTAACTCTAATGTACACAGTCTTCACCCAAACGACTTCTCAAGTGGAGCCAAATCCTTGCATGCACCTTGGTGCACTCATTTGAGGGAAAACTCCAACTGTTTTTCTTAGAATTTCAATAGTATAAAAACTGGAAACAGAGTGAAGGTGGTTTGAATTTCAGCCTGCAGATAGAGACAGTATTTCCCATGCATTTATTCTTCTGGATATGAAGGATATGTGGCCTAATGCAAAACCATTGCTCAAGGATCTGGAGGACAGAAAACCGGAATGAGGAAATTTTAAGCTCTGAGAACACCAGCAAGATTTGCAGTAGCCAGGTTTATAGTAAAGATGACCAGTAGGTGTTTGCAGTTTGAATTGATCCAAAAGGATGCAAAGCAAGTGTATCAGTCATGAACATAATTGCTGCTGTTGGAAGTGTGCAGGGTCTATAGGTAGCTGATACATGAACATAAGTGCTGACACATCGTACATCATTAATGTGGAGTTTATAATGGTAATCACCAATAATTGCTGCAGTCTTCTGTCTCAGGCAGACAGGGCAGAGTGATGTGAACTAGGAGAATGGGAAACTTGGAACAACAGTGAGAAGCAGAGCTATTTGACATTAATCAGTCTTTTAATAGAATCATACAATCATACAATCATAGAATGGTTTGGGTTGGAAGGGACCTTTAAAGGTCATCACATTCCAACCTCTCTGCAATGAGCAGGGAAATTAGACCAGGTTAATCATTCACTGTTAAAGTAGTTTCAGAGTTAGCCTCTCAAAATTATATTACTACTTGCTTTGTTGTTTTGGAAATACCCAGTGCTTATAATATGGGGTTAATGTGTTTTTTCCTATTCTCGCCTAGTTTAGTGATGGCATCTGCTTCTTGCTCCCAGTTTCCTGCACAGAGAGATTTATCATCTACGTGATTTCTGAAATTCCATGCCCAGTTTTAATAAAGCAGTTGCAAATGCTGTAATTATTTATTATCTTGGGAAGAATTTTACACTTAAATATGTAAGAAAATAGGTCTGTTATCTCCAGTATTTATTTGTATTTTAGAATCACTGGGCTTCTAACAGACGGGAAACTGAAATTTCATTGAATCACTGAGAGTTGGGTAAACATCCTTCTTGTTTGTGAAATGAGGCCATAATCCATTTAATCACTCATCTGAGATATCTTGGTTACCTGAGCTGATACCACCTGGTATTTCTCTGGAGGTGCCAGTAGCATAACAGCTTCGTGCCAGGTCCTTGACAAGACTATTTTCACTTTTATTAGCTCCTCCACAATCTCCTCCATTGCTTCAAGCAACAGAAACTATAACTGCAGTAACAGTCGTTGCTTGAATGACTTCAGGAAAGTTGTTAGTGTTGATTTTAGAATAAGTATTAGCATTACTTTTAGTATTATACTCCAGGGCTGATATGGAGCTTGCAGTTTCATGAAGAAATCTTTTTTAAGAAGAAAAATATTCATCTCTATAATTCTTGATAATTGGAGAATATAATTTTGTTAAATCATCTGATCGCACTTATGTATTACTCCTAGTACTACTTTTCCTTAAGGGAACAATGATACAGTCTCTTATTCAGTCTCTTTATTCCAGATGTTTTAGCCAAAGACACCTTCATGAGTAGAGAGCAAATCTCTTCCTGGCTATCTGATAGGTAAAAGAATATCTGTGTTACTTAAGCATTTCTATTTTCCATCGGCAAAACAAGGTACTTGTGCTTGTCCTTGAGATGCCCACATAAACGATGCAATGTTGTACCTTATGGGCTGTTCTTCCCAACTCCAATGCTTCATGTCAAAAAATTGCCTTGATATCTCCTAGATCCAGAGTGTGAGTTTGAAGGATAACTGCATCGATTTATGGCAAACCATAGTCGTGGTAGGACCACGGAATTGACTGGTTTGGAGTCACCGTAAGGAAAACCTGCACTTGGCTGAAGTGCTCTAACACACTGGAAGTACCTTGAAACTTCCACTTCTGTAGGCTTGTCAAGGCTTAAAGTCAGTCCTGACTAATTATGTGATTTGCATTTTTGTTGCTATAATCACGTATTAAAGTTCTGTTTCTTACCAGTCATTATTTGTTGCATGTTGATATCATGTCCTTATCTAGTCTCTAAGAACTGAGGTTTTTAACAAAGGTAACAGTAACAATAAAATAACACTTAGAGCTGAGAAACTTAAAACAATTTGAAATGCTGTGATTTGTCACAGCACTTAATTTTCCAGAAGATGGGATCAAGGGACAGATAAGCTAATATGCTCATCAGGAGCCAGACGAATCAGAGGGATGTTTTGCCATTCAGTACAGTTTGATCAAATAAACAATAAGAATAGGAGAGAGGAGGAAAACAAGCCAATAAACAAAAAAACAAGATCTAATTTAACTGACTGTTTTTGCTTTGGAAATGTTATGTTCTACAGGTTGCTTCAGCTGCCTTGAGAAGGTCTACCAGTCTAGCTGGAAAATTCAATATTTAGCATAGTTCCGATTAGTTAGCAAATTTTAAATCGTCACAGAAAGGGGTTCCTCTTTTGACTGAGAAGGGGGTGCCAATAGTACACAGGGCAAAGCTAATTATGCCTGAAAGACCCTTTCTTGAAGGTTAGAGTTGTGTGACAGGAAGATGGACAAATATTCAGGTATTTTTTTACTTTGTGGGAATGACTGTAAGGCTGTTGCTGAGGCAGTGTAAGGGAAAAAGAAAGTGAAAAAAAACACCTTTGCAGATGTGTCTTTTAATTGTTTGTAGCATTCTCTAGGTTCACTGGAAGTGCATACAGTGAAGAAGGCAAACAAAAACCCCACTGCCTGACTTTAAGAAAAGTTAAGTTAGTGATTTGAATTTTACTTGGGTTTTTCCTATGTATAAACCTTTTTCTGCTTTGTAATCAACCGTAATACCAAGTGAGTTTATCCATTAAGGCGTAGAAGGACATTTATTATGTGGTGGTTACTTCTAAAGGTAAATCCCTTAACCTTTGGAATTGATGCTTATTAATGTTGGCCTAATTGTGGTCTTAAGCTCTCACTCATTTATTATTTATCTTCAGACTCTTTAACATGCTTCTCTATCCTTTTTTACAAAACAAGGCTCCTTGGGAGGACTGCTTGGTCTAAAAGACATGCAGCTTTCCAAGTTGCAGATGGCTTTGAGTGTTAATATCCAGTAACATCTCCTATTTTAAACAGAGGTTGGCTTGCTATATTAAGTGGAAGTTTTGTTGAGCCTCTTGAGAATAAGCAAGCACAAAGTTTATTACACTGACTGCAGGGGTACATTCTCAGGTAATGATTCCAACTCCACAAATTAACATGAGATTTAACAAACAAAACAAACAAAAAAAAATCCAAAACTTTTGTTAGAATATTCCTCAGTAGTTCCCAGTTGAGACCAGGGCTTTTTGTAAGGATATTTGGCAGTAAATAATTGAAAGATTGCAGCAGTGTGACTGACTCAAGAAGCCAGGCTAAAGGAGGGTGATGTGCTGGAGAGCCAAATTCCCTTGATTTTCCTCTCTTGCACATATAACAGTAACAAAACTGTGACCAGAAAAAGAGAACCTTGCACCGATCAATTAATCCTTGACCCGTTTACTTCTCTAGGTGGTTCTTTGGGGACTGACAAATAATGGATCCAATATTTGGATGCAGTCAACACTGACATTATGAGAGTTAATAAAACTCATTATACTCCCTCTGTTTGCTCCCCATGGCAAGGGAAAGAATGGTAATTTAACGCTTTTTTAATTAACTAACATTCAAAGTAGCCATAAGCCTCTGCCTCCAGTTAATGTTTTAAAAATGGAAACAAAAGTTGTTTGAGTAGCAAAAAATGCTACTAGCCAAGCAAACAAGATTATGATGTTTCTCTGATTTTGAGAGCTTGCCTTTGGAAGATTATTTTAATTTCACTTTTTTTTTTTTTTTTTTTTTTGTCTCTTACATAATAAAATAATGGTACATTTTTTATCCCAAAGTAGAAACTATATGAAATTGAAACTATATGAAATGTTTATTACCTGTTCTGTTATTGGTAAAATGTGTTCATAAGCAGAGATTTCAGACATCTTGCTTATGACTAGTAAGGAACAAAGTGAAACAAACAAATGGCTAAGGAGTTAAATGTGTGCAGGGAGGTTTGTGTATAACTGCAAAAAAAGACTCCGGTCCTAGCGGATCTGAAAGCAGAGGAAAGAATTTTCACTATCTATAGCTGCAGGATCAGGGATCTGTGTGGGATCTGTGTGGGTGGGATGTTCAGGAGCCCCTAAGGGCAGATCTTTTCACTGAAGAGGGGCACTATTCTACTGACCTCAGTGTCTGACTGAATCCGACTGTGCTAGACAACTTGTGCAAGCGTTCATCTGAACTTTAATCACTGAAAACTAAGTACCTGGGATGAGTTAATCGTGTGTGTCCTTTGGTGAAGGTGCCTATTCTGTCTTCACTGGCTGTGGAGGTAGTCCAGGTGAGAGGGTCAGACAAAAAAAAGCTTATCTCTTGAGTGGCTGAACAGAGGCAGTTTCCAGCCTTGTGTAGATTGGATTACTATGACTACTGATTAAACTTACAGCTCTGATTAAGAAAGCTAATCCAGCATCTTTCTTTGCTGTCTGTCATAATGCAAAGTCTGTGAGCAAATCTTCATTTTTGGTAGATTTTTTTTCAGAGGAAGGTTCTTGGTATATACTCACCTCACTGTGTATTCAAACTGGCAGAGGATTATTGTTCTCTTTGGTCATTGTTTTGAACTTGTGGAAACACGCAAATTATATGGCATAAATTCTTCTGCTGAAGCAGTGTATCCAGCTGTGGATTTCAGCTCTGCCCCCTCCTCTTAGAAACCAAAAAGCACTGGCTGAGGTGCTCTCTTCAGAGGCATTCCAACACCCCCAGTTATAGAGATGTTGCTATAATGGTGGTCATACCAATCTTTTGAGAACAGATTAAGTTGGACCAACACAAGACATCTTATACGCACAACCATTGTATAACTATAAATAATATAAATATAAAAACTTATAAAAACTTTGGTAGCATTAGAGGTTCAAAAGAAGGTACTGCCTACTCTTTTAAGAAGGTACTGCCTCCTAAATTAAGGTTTTCACTTTCAAGCTACCCAGCTTCTACACTGCAACACCTTAGGAGAACACAACTACCCCAGCCCTGCATCTCATCTGAAAGTATGGCAATTCTGACCTGAATCAACCAATTTAAACTGTTCCAGGTAGATGTCTTGTCTTTCTGGCCATACTCTCTCTCTGGGTAAGCACGATTTTATTTCGAAGCAGCTCCTCTACCAAGCTCAGACTTCTACTCAACATATGGCAATGTCAGTGGTGCCATGCCTTAGTAAATTTTGGCCTAAAGACACTCTCACAGAAATGTATCCTGCCAAGGCTCCTGAAGTGTGTGTAACTGCTTTGGTGATTCATTGCACTAGCTAGTTCCACTCAGACCTATGAGCTAAATCACTGGGAAATGGAAAGTCAGCCTTATTTCAGTGACTTCAGTATGTCTGCATAGATTTAAAGCAGAGTATTGCATACACAGTAGATCAAATATCTGTGCGTTATTTATAAGCACAAATGCGCCGTTGTTTGTAAATGAGTATTTGCAAACTTTGGTTTTGCATTAAAAATACACTTTGCAGTTGATTCTGCTATTGGATCATCTGTCACTGTCTCCCTGCCTTCCCCTCTGCATTCCTGATCAATTCATTGATAAACACCTCATGGATATCAGAGAAGAGAGATTTATCCTTTGGCAAGTACAAACTCTTTATTTACACTGCCTACTGATAGGGCTGCATATCACATGGAGCGTTTTGATATTTCCATGGCACAGGAAGTCTCAGTACCGATACTTTACAGCCATAGGACCAATATGAGCATTAACCAGTTTATATAATGCATTAGCCTGAAAATGGCAACGAAGCTGAAATCCAATTGAGGTCAGTTCTTTTTATATGTTGTTTCTGTTTAAGGGCTTTAAGACACTGCCAATCACCTCTAATTGCGCTAAACAGTCTGCATTAAGTGTGATTACCCTGTTGAATTCCCACTGTTGTTAGGGTCTTTATTTTAGCAAAAAGTCTAAGCACTTATCAGATCTTCCTAACAAAACACTTTAGTTGCAGCCCAATACCTTAACCCTGCTGTGCTATTGTCTACTTTCAACTACATCCTGCGTCTAACTATGCCATCTTTGATGGATCTATGTAAATAAGGACTGAAAACCCCCTGCGAAACCTTTTGTTAAGTAAATACGGAAATTCAAATAAGGACACAACACAAATGATTTCATCATAAAGCTTGTGTACGGCCCAGCTTTACCCAATATACTTATATAAATATCAGTGAGACGAATTTTTGGTCTCATGGGCTTATGCAATTTAGCTTCTAAGAGATGGAAGATATGGTCGAATAATAATATAGAAATACAACTATAAATAATAAGAAAGTATTTTAAATATAGAGAAAGAGTGATTGTACACAGAGATGTTGTTTATTTAAGATGTTTCTGATTAATCAAAATATGCAGAATCCTGGGGTAGAGTATTGCACTTCCCAAAGTCTTCACTGATTTTTCCTGATACACTGTTCTCTGGCAAATGTTTGAATTATCGTTCTCAGATTAAGGAAAATTAGACAGGCAAGGCTGGGTTTGCAAACTTGGTTAAGATAAGTACAAATAAGACTACAGAAGCTTCAAGTTCATCTACAGTAGAGATCCAATTTAGGGATCAAGATTTCCTATCCTGGCTCCCACAACAAGAGTGAAGCTGATTTAAAGTCCCATTCACATGAATGCAACAATTCTGGTAGGAGAATTTAGACTTATAGGTATTCTGCTTTCTCTTTATAGGTACTCTACTTCACCTGCTGTCAAAGCCAGTTTGGGAAACTCCCTCCTTGTGTGATTTTGGAATTCTTCCTCATGGTGCTTTTGTTCACAGCATTGCCTCACAGAGTTGCATGAGCACACTATAGTGGGCTCTAATCTGCAGCATCAGAAGCGAATTGCATGAAGGCAAGAGGGGTGAAAAACTGAGAACCAAAAGCTTGTCAAGACCTTTTTGCCCACAGAGAAAATGGCAGTATACCTGCATTAAGAGTTTCATATAAATTGTGCAAGTGCTCTCCCCATCCATTCCTTCTCTGCTGTCATCCTCTGCCTTCAGGGGCAGAAGTTCCAGTGTGGAAGAACCTGAAGAGTCTCTAGGACAGCACCATGATTTGTCAAATAGCTGCTTTAGTTTAGACAACTGCTGTAACCAGTGAATGAGAACTCGGTGTTGTGTTAGCTTAGACCACCAGTGTAACCAATAAAAGTGAACTCAGTGATGTCCTGGGTATTTGGTGGCTCCTGCTGACTCCACACATATCAACATCTGCACTGGCTGGTTTAAAGGTAAAGGTCTATGCATGTTGCTGAAGTCACAAGTCACAATTCTGATTGAAGCACAGATTTATCCTTAGAAAGGAAGGTGTACTTGAGACCTTAATTTTTAGTTTCACTCTCTTAACAGAATGGGTTTGCTTCTTTAATCATTGTCGCAGATTGTGTCTCTCTCATCTGATTTATCTACTGCTCATCTCTAATTTAATTTTACCTGCTTACAGTAGGATCTTCCTGCTTCTACTGAGAGCAGAACCTCACTGGGTATTCACCAGGAGGCCCCAAGCTCCCTCAAGTTCTCAGTGGGTTGATTTTGGCTTGTCTCACAGTCTTTTTCCCACCAAAATGTTTAATGTAGAATTGCAACTCTTTACCCCATTGCCAAGAAACCATCTACCTATTTAATTTTTGAAAAAAGTACACCCGGTAATGTGCCTGATTACACCTTGGTAATGTGCCTGATCAAAAAGAGAGAGGAGTTTCATTTCACAGTAGAAATATTTCCCTGCAAGGTCTTCAGTCCTCTATGTTCATTGCAAAAAAAAAAAAAAAAAAAAAAAATTAAAAAAGGATTCCCTAAAGATATGTACATTATAAATTATGAGAAATGAGCCTGTTATATTTTTGCATTTAGAATATAAATTGCAAGTGTTATCATGACTGGTACAAGAAGTAGGTACACTGTGTTATTTTGGTCTCAAACTCAGCAGTGCGTATAATCTACTTCAAAAGTGCTATAGGTTAAGATACTCTGTGGACTCTTATATTGAGTAGATTAACACCTTATAAATCAGTACAGGAATCAGAGTTGGCCTAAAGGTATTGAGAAAAGACAATACTTGAGTGTCCCTTGTCCCAGAGACCTTTCAATGCAAATGGGTGAGATAAGTGCACAAGGAGAAAAAGGAAATCACGAGACAGCACAGTTAGCTGTGGGATGGCAGCAAACATTCTTAGGTGCTTGTGCTTAGAGCCTTGAGGGGAGCAATGCAGAGAGGAAGAAAATGAGGGACTGAAAAAAAAGGGGATTAGAACAAACAGCCAAAGCAGAATGCCAAGGATGCCAATTATCCCAAGGAAGTAAAAATATACAGAGCTGAAAATATGCACATCCATATGTCTCTGGATGTTTAGTGACCCCTGCTTCGGCTGCTTTTGTGATTCCTTCTGCTGCCTGAATCTTACTTTTACCCCATATCATGCAATATGAGTAAAGGAAGATGCATCATGTTTTCTACTGCTTGTAAAATGGGTGCAGGAGTCCAGAAATGCTCTTTTTACCCTCCTTCTTCCACTAGTCTTTCCTTTGACTTTTTATGTTCCCTCTGGGAAGCATCTATCTGCTTGGCATTAGGACACTGCCCTTGATCAGAAAGTCATTCTTACGCACATAGGCAGCACCTTGTGTAGTCTGTGTGATACCTTTGTTATTTTTCCTTCTTCTTATATTGTATTAAGCTATACTGTACATGAAGTTTTGTCAAAAACATTAAAAATGCACCATTTTATAGATTCACAAAGTTAAGACATAATCATTGTCCCAGTTCTATCAATGCTGAAATCCCACTTCTAAAAAGACTAGCATAGACCCTAACTTACCTTTTGTTGGATGCTGAATTCCTTTTTCACCTGGGCATTAAATCCTACGTCCAACCAGATGTCATTCACTTGAAAGGGATCAGGAACATTTATTCATTGAGAATCTGCCTCGTGCCATGCTCAGGCAGTGTTGGCTATAACCATTCCTTCTATAACTTGTTACTTGATGTCTTTTATGGCTGGAGTGAGAACTGATGGGTAGACGGCTCTTTTGGTGGGCTCAGGGTTTGAGGATGGACTGCACAGCATGTGGTTGTTTATCTACTATTTCAAAAATATGAGACTTTCCTATCCCTTGGGAGGTAAGTAATACTTTCAGAGTAAAAAGGAATACACAAGGCCCTTATTCGCACAAGACTTCTGGGTATTTTTACAATACTAGGGATTTGTGACCATGTGGGGCAAAGGCTCCTTTGATATTCTCCTTTTGTGTCCTTTTTTGCCCTTTTGCTCATCAAGGACAGATGTGCAGGAGACACCGTTCTAAAGATAGTTTCAGAGTCTGCAGTAATTTGAAGATCAGAGATGACTTTAAAAGCTGATTATTTCTTCTGAATGTCCTAATTCTTTCTACAAGATCATAAGTCTATGGAATTTTTTTTTGGGGGGCATCTGACACCTCTTGCCACAAGTAAGTGATCCACTGTTCTCATTTCACAGAGAATCTAAGCCCTGTGTTAGCACATACAGGTCATGAATGAGAAAATAACTTTACATGGGTTATGATGCTTCTTCCCTGTTTTGCCCTGTTGTTTCTTTGTGATAAGGCAGGAACTGAAATAGAAGTTGCAAGTTCTAAGTGATCTCTTTAATAAACACTTACTGTGAATTCAAAAGTAGTCCCTGGAGCAACTGTACCATAAGGAGAAGTAATTACCATGTGAGTGCACAGGTATGATCTCTTCCACCTGAATTGCAACAATAGAGACTAATTCTAGAAATGAAGTGAAGTTACTTGTTATTCAACAATACAACCTACAGTCTGAACTTACCATGACTTAAAATTATATGAGGGACTGCCATAGTCTTAGGCTGTAGTTTAAGTAGCTGTTAACTATTAGTTATAGGTATTTATATGAATATATATAAATATATAAATATGTATTTATAGCAAGGACCAGCTCTCTTCTCCCTTCCCAGCTCAACCTCACTAAAAAATATCTTCTACATAAGTCGTTAGTAAATAACTACGAAATTAAAGACCCACCACAAATTATGCCAACTCAGGTGCAAAGACTGCCCACAGAAGCAATACTATGGAATGTTTTTAGTCTCATTAACTTTAGAATGGATAATTATTTGAGCAATCTTGTATAGTGGAAGTTGTCCCTGCCCATGGTTGGGGATTGGAACTAGATGATCTTCAAGGTCTCTTCCAAACCAAACCTTTCTATGATTCTGTGATTAGCGACAGGTCTGATGCTAGATTTGCAGACCTGTTTGAACCCCTAAGCCTAGTTTTCCTTCGATTTTTCCAAAAGCCAAGAAGTGTTACTGACTCCAAACACAAAATATCCAACTAGTCAAGAGATTTTTATCTTCCTGTCCATGTCTGTCTGTGTGCAGCTTAGCATGTTTCCAAGGCCTTACAGGACTGTGTCCCAGTTTGCACTGGCAGAACCCCAAGGAGGATGCACATTCCCCTTTCCTTGGTATGTGGTGCAACACAGTGGCTCAATAGACTACACATAGTTTAGGCTGACTGTTTTGAATACTGCCCAGTGTTTAGAACTCTACCAATAATTGTAAGAAGTTTGACTTATCTGTTTGACTTCCTATGACCATAATTTCTTGAGCAATGCTTTCAGCTGGATGATTAACAAAGGTCTTTAGCACAGATTAACTGGCTTACAAAACTGATTTGGAGTTGAAATGTGTAATATAATTAGATTTTTCTTTGAAAACATTACTACTTAGTATATTAAAACTTTCTCTGAATTTCGTGGGAATTAGTGGCTAGATCTCTGGAGGATTTTATTCTGTTTTATTAAAAACAGTAGTTCATGTCTTCTTGCCCTCTCAGAATTTTTAACCATGGCATTAGATGACATGCCATTTTAACCAAAGTCCTATTTCTTCTGATTAAATTTCAGCACGAAGATTTACGTGTACCAAGAATAGCGGATATTAAAGGCTGGCTCACTTGTTGGTGTTAGAACTGTAAAAAAAAAGTCATCCCTCGCTGAAAATATACTGTGTCATGCTGAAAATGCTATATGATCCTTCAGACTTCGCAGAGAAACATTATCTATTCAATTAATGGGCCATAAAATGATTTAGATAAAAAACAAGCCTGTAATGTCTTTAGAAATCCAAGAGAGGAAAGCTAATACTATCTAATTTCTTAAACTTCAAGGATATAAAAGGTTTAGGAAATGTAAAATATCACTTGCACATAACACTTTAGGAAACCAGAAACTACAGACTGAAGGGGAAGGAGAAGTGCAACACACTATACGTGGTAAAACACACATTAATGCATGAACACACGCTGTTGTTTTCCAGGGGTGATGCATTTAATACACTTTCCAGCTTGGATGACCGAAGAAAGAGAAGGTCAACTGATCTGACCGCAGACATTGGTCAATGGCTCTGTGTGATCAGAATTAGCACTTTCTTGGCTCCCACAAACCACTATACCACGACACCTCATAAATACATATTTTTCAATCTGTGAAATAATTTATTAGCTGTCATGGCTGTTATGCCATGATAAACCAGCAGTTATACATATGCAAAAAACGTTAAAAAAAAAAAAAAAAAAAAAGAAGAAAAGGAAAAACCCAAGGATTTAACTTTCATTGATTTTGGACAATTGGATTTGAAGATTTCATCCTGTAATTGCTTAAGCTGCAATATTATCTCAGTTTTGCAGAAAACGAGTTGAATTTCAATGATGTTTTTCACCTGCATGTGTTTTTTTCTCTCCTGAATATTTTATAGTATAATAGTCTGTCTGCAATCAGTTAACCAATTTGCTTTAAGCTACACCCCGTTCCCCGTATGGAGGTTCTAACAATATCTTCCCCCTTTTAGGTGTAAAGAAATTATAATTCAGTCCTTAGCAGATCCCTCAGGTGGACACTTCACAGTCTTAAGGAGCAATCATGATGAACAGAAGAGGGAGTCTCATGAGCTCCCTATTGCCACACATTTCATGGAAACAAACTGCAGACAAGGCCCTGTGCACTCCAACGACCTGTGATCGGGATGCTGGGTTTTATGTTGTTTGTTTTGGGTCACTCAAAATCATTGAACTACTTGAGAAAAACTAATGATTTTCTGCTTCTAAATTGATAGATAAGAAAACTTAGGTTTCTCCAGCCAGAAGAGCAATCAGCAGTGGTAAGGAGTAATTTGCACTGTATACAAAATGTTAGCTTTGTCTTTAGAAGCCCTGAAAATACTCAGTGCATCACTGAATCACACAAGGCTGTATTAATATGGCTGGCTAGCTAATTATGCATATAAAGGCACAAGCCAGCCTCAAAGTAGTAAAAAAGATGGAGCTGAGATATTTTAGGCAGACTTCACTTTCATGATTTCAGTAAATTTAATAGAGTTTTATTGCACTAGGAGATAAAACACAGTAGATTTCTGGTGCTGGATGTCAGGATAAGGCAAGCAAAATGCTAGAAACCAATAAAAATGTGTAAATTCTATCAGTCAAAGACAAACAGGACAGTGTATCTAAGGATAATGAAGTTTCATAAATAGTTCTAAGCTTGCTTTTTACTGGAGGTGTAATGTGGGTCTTCCAATCCCCCACATCCAGTATTGTCCACCACCCATGCTGTTGCTGCACTGAGTCCATACTTGCCAAGTGAAAGCAGTGCCTCTTACTGGGCAGGAGCTGCTGGGTGCTGCCTTTCCTTTGTGGAAGGATTATTTGGGGTCTTTTTCCTCTAGCCAGCCTGCAGTTCTTGCACAAACTGCAGCAACATAAAATATTTGAGGCTTTTACTTCTTTCAGTCTATGAGGACTTTTGATCAATGGATCAAGAAGTTCAGATATCACTAGAAGTGAGAGGACTGACAGAAGCAAAGACACTGCAGTTGTACTATGCCTCCTGCCTCTAAAGGAAAAAAAAAAAAGGAAGTATAAAACAAATCAGGGAATAGCTTACTAGCTCTGCCTTGAGATCATGTTTTTCTTCTCACCAACAGACTGAACCTTCTTAAATGGCCGTGTAACAACAGCACAAATCCAGGCAACTGCAGCTCTTGGTACATGGATAATGATGAAACATGCATAAGAAGTGTGGGCGGGTCGGCCAGAATGACCAACAGACTGTTCAACCTTCCATAGCTATCTCCAGCACAGACACAGCAGTGCAGCTGCTGACAGCACAACTTCCAGGAGATCTCTCCTCTTGCACTCTCTGCTCCAGATGTGCTGACATGAGAATGCTGACAAGCTCCTATTGGGAGCTTTCATCCTCTCCTTGTGTGTAGGTGGTAAAACTAGGCTTTATTGAGAATACTTTGAGTTTTCTCGTAGTGCAAACCTTGCAGGGATGCACCATGATTTCTATCGGTGGGGTTCATAACTAGCCCTCATTGCCTCAGTCCTTTTTTTGTGCAAATGCATAAATACAGCGACATCGTTGTTACATATAAAGGCATTCCCATGAATACTGGAGGGACAACAGGAAAACTGATCACGGTGTGACCTGACTTTGCTGACAGTTTAAATTCTGTAGCCTTTTTCCATGACAAGTACTGTGCTCAAGGAAATGTTTGCTGATACCAATGCTGTCCCAAGTTCTGGACAGCAGCCTTACTGCCTATGCTGTGACCTTGTGAGAGCGCTTGGATTAGCAAAGCTGATCCTAGTTAGAATCCGTGTGTTTGCTGAGATGCTGTGGCAGCTGGTGACACAGTAGGCAGCTCTCCTCCGTGTAAGCCACTGGATCACAATGACTCCTTTTGTCAGTCCGATGGGATGAAAGCGAATAAGTTCTTGCTTTTACTATTGTTAAAAAACCAAGGAGGTATTCACAGAAGAATCTAAGTCAAACTACATGTGTTTGGACTAACTGAAGTCCCTTTTAATTTTTAAGGGGTGATACCATTTTTTTTTCTCTTTGTCTTGAACCAGTCTGCAGTTGCTGTGTTCTTCAGAGCTGGATTTCTGTGGTGTGTCAGCTGAGCCTTCTTTTTCCTCGGTTGTATTAGCCAGTAGAGCTGACGTACTTCATTATTTTAGCGTTTGTACAACTCTTGTCAGCTCTTTGGGGCATACGAGGTGCTAATCACTCAAGACGTGGCTGTTAATTGCATACAGTGCTTCTGCAAGAGTAGGCTACTTGGTTTCTTGTTATTGAGGACAACTAAAGGTCACATGAAACAATTTTTAGAAGAATCTAGCCATAGTATTTTGCTTAGTTAGTCATCAAGCAACACTTCTGTAGGAAATGTAAAGTTGTGCAAGATTTGACTTTTTGATATGAAAATATATTAGACAGATGGAAACCAGTACATTGTTCGGAGGATGCTGTCTGTCTGCACTTCCCTGGGGTAATCTTGATAAAGATCATCTGTGGTGCGTGAATGTTAGACCGAAACCCCAGCACAGCCTGCCAGGAAACTTACCCCACATTTGGCAAAAATTTGAGTGTGAGGTGCTTCCACAGGAGCATTTGGGTGCTCCTCTGTGCCGTTTGTCTGCCTTCCTGACCAATGGCTCCACAATGGGAACCTCCCCTTGGCCCTCGTTGCACCGGAAAAGCACTGACAATATGAACAGAAATTACTTTACTCACTTCTCTAGTTCAGTGAATGGGGATTTTCTGAGCTGCCAAAAGTTCTCACAAAATGGTGCATTGATACCACTCAGAGTATTCGAGAAAAACCTTTAAGAGCATATCCCCATGGTGGCTTTATGGCTTACAGCCTGTTCCTCAGGGTCTGTGAGAGAGATATTTCCCCCAAAACCTTGAATCAGGGAGGCAGAAGGGTCAGGAAGGTGCACAGTGCAATAGACTCCCCCAATGCCCACAGGCTTAAAGTTCACAAGGAAAGTGGTTAAGCAGAAAGTGTCACTGCTGAAAGTGCTTAAACTGGATGCAGAGGGGAACATAGAGGCACCCAGCATAAGCATAAGCCTGTGACAGGAAGATCAGCAGGACAAACCGGTTAGAAATGGAGGGCAGAAAGCCAAAGAGGCAGAAAACAGAGGTGGGGAATTGTGGGGGGATGCTGTGTTGGCTGCATGTGTGTGGCCACTGCCTCTCACACACATGTAAGTCTGCACTGCCAGTACAGCAGTACAAGAGCTGAACAACTCTACACAGACCACTTTTCTGCCTTTTCTGAACTTTCAAAAACCTAAAATAAAGTTATTTGCTTGTTTCTGCCTTTCGTCAACTGTATTTACATGTATGTTTTACATTAACCCCTGCTCTCTCAGGATAGATTATTGAGCTTCAGACCCTCAGGTCTGCTTCAGCAGGCTTGGGCTTGGGAGGCTGAGGAGTCCTATGGTGAGTAGGAGGCCTAATGGAACCCGCTCCTGAACTGTATAAAGCAGTATAATACAACAGAGGTATGAAAAAGGAGCAGAAAAGCTATGTTATATTGGTATAAAATGTTATGGAGCACCTCTCCTATGAAGACAGGCTGAGAGAGTTGTGTTTGTTCAGCCTGGAGGAAGAGAAGGCTCTGGGGAGACCTCATAGCGACCTTTCAGTATCTAAAGGGAGGTTATAAGAAAAATGGGGACAGACATTTTAGCAGGGCCTATTGTGATAGGACAAGACATAAAGGTTATAAACTGAAAGAGGGTAGATTTTTACTAGATAGAAAGAAGAAAATATTTATAATGAGGGTGGCAAAACACTAGAACAAGTTGCCCAGAGAGGCTGTATATTCCGTCCCTGGAAATATCCAAGGTCAGGTTGGACGGAACTCTCAGCAACCTGACAGAGCTGAAGACATCCCTGAACATTGCAGGGGGGTTGGACTAGGTGGCCTTTAGAGGTCGCTTCCAACCCAAACCATTCTTGGATTCTGCGACTTTCTGATTCCCTCCTCCCTCGTCTGTGTGGAGTTATCCCGATACCTGGGTGGTTTAGGTGACGTAATATTGCCCTCTTCTGGCCAAATGTGCGAAGGGCTTTTTTTTTGTTCATTGAGGTTCAGGACTGCAGTCAAGCCTTGCTCCTGCGAGAAAGCGGGATGGCTCGGGTAGGGGCAGGCACCAAACGCCAGTGGCGGTCAGTGAGGCTGCAGGCAGCTCTGTGACATCAGCGCAGCGCAGGGCAGCAGCCGCAGCTCCGTGTCCCCGCGGGTCGCAGTGCTGCGTGGACGCAACACCGCAGGTGCTTCCCAGTCTCCCTGCGGCTGGAAGTACCAAACGCTGGTAACTCCTCAGCCCAGCTGATTTTCCTCAGCCTCGCAAATCCAGGGTTTAGATAACTGAGAATGGACCACACAACGCTTTTCCCATGCATGAGTGCAAGCGCGTGTTTCAAATAACCACAAATTAATGTTGCTGGACATAAGGCAACTGATGGATAGTCGAAGTTGAGTGTCACAAAATCAGACAGTGACAGTTACAAACTGAAGGTTTTTTCCTTCCTCTATCTCCTATTTTTTCAGTCCATTTTCTAAGGTACACTTCTATTAAAAAAAAAAAAAATAATTCTAGACTTGTAATAGAAAAGATCTTGTACTTCCATGAGAAGAAAAAAAAGTTCAGAATGCTGCCTAATTGCTTGTTTTCAACAGATAGGTCTTTATGAATAAAATAAAATAAAATCTTCCATTAAATTTGGAAAATTGACAGCATCATCTACATTATTAAAACGCCCAACCTATTAATTTACACCTGAGGTCAGTTTGTCCTTGTCCATTCTCTTGTTTGTTCTCTAGCCCTGGACTGTGGAATGCTGAATGTACTCTCCTTTTTCAAGATTATGCTTACATTTAACGTGCATAACCCACACGGGGACTATTCCTGAAATGTGGTGGAGCCCATTATAGCTCATAACTAAATTCCCCCTTGTTAGCTGGGATTTTTTAGGTTTATGAGAAAATATTCTATGGAAAATATTTGCTATTACATGCTGTAAAATATGCTAGTCTGGATGAATGAAGATGAATTCCTGATTTGTGTCTCACTTCTGGAGTATATAGCATAATTCAAATGTTTGGTTACAAAAAGATCAGTTTTTATCACTGCAGCAGCAGAGTACAGCTTGAAAACAGAACTCAGGTGCAGCAGATGTTTGCTTTGGACTGGACCCGTTCTGCAATGAGCTGAAGAAGAAAATCCTCTCCTAGTGAGGAAGCAAATCTAGGATTCCTTCCAGTATTGTAGTCAGACAGCCGGTGTCACCAAGATGTTGAAGGAGATGCTGAGGTTCCTGCCTCTCACAGAGGGATGCTGCCCTGCTGCTACCAAGGCCTTTGTCAGCATTACAAGAGAGACGTGGACGTTCTGGAGAGTGTCCATCAAAGGACAGCTAAGGTGATGAAGGGACTGGAGCATCTCTCCTGTGAGGATGGACTGAGAGAGCTGGGACTGTCCTGTCTGGAGAAGAGAAGGCTCAGGGAATCTCATTAACGTGTATAAATACCTGAAGGGAAGGTGAAAAAAGAATGGAGCCAGGCTCTTTTTAGTGGTTCCCCATGCCAGGACCAGAGGCAATGGTTACAAACTGAAACACAGGAGGTTCCTCTGAACATCAGGAAATACTTCTTCAGTGTGAGGGTGACCTAGCACTGGCACAGTTTGCATAGGGAGGTTGTGGAGTCTCCATCCTTGGAGAAACTCATAGGCCATTTGGACATGATCCAGGGCAACTGGCTGCTTGAGCAGGAGGTTTGGACCAGATCATCTCCAGAGATCCTTTCCCACGTCAGCCATTCTGTTACTGTGTGAACTTTCACTCCTCAGAGTCATAAGGACCAGAATGTTTAATACCCTGATTCTTCAGAAGTTTCAGTTTATCCTGAAACCATGGCACATTTGTAGTAATGACATTATTTTGAAGACGGTTGTGAGCCTGGCAGCACTGTTTGAACTGGTTATGTGGCAACGTGTTGCTAAGGATATATGGTCTCTAAGCCAGGAACTTAATGTATGACACTCTTGGAGTGTTCACCTTTAAAAAATAATTCAGCCTTAGCTGGCCTATATAGTCTAATGTAAAATGTTTTACTTGCAGTACCTGTTTCAATAAGATTGTCTCCTTTCTAAGCAGGTGGATAGGGTCACTGCAAATCTCCATATATTCTTTTTTCTTTTGGTGAACATTAGGAGTCTAGTCCTCTCTCTGCCCAGAACCAGTTGAAGATTTTTTTTCACTCCAGCTGATCAGCGTGATGTGACTCCAAGGTTAACTTTGGTGCATGACTTCAACAGCAACTTGGATTGACTCAGTGGTATGGATAACAGATCTAGGTAACATAGCAGACCTACAGAAAAAAATGTTGATATTCTTCAAACACCAGAACGTAGCTATTTGTTTCTGCTTGTTGTTGTTTACTACATCCTCCCTGCAACTACCGTATTCTGAGGTCAGTACTTCCAGGTGAGTTGTTTATAACTAACATTACAGGTAACAGAGTGGAAATCTGCTGTCTAAATGGTTTGCTGAGTGCACTGGTACTACGGTATAGCAGCTCACATCCACATCTTTCAGACTTCTGGACCAGATGCCAACACTCTAGATCTAATAGATGACAAAATACTATAATAGCTAGAATTGTGTCTGGTACATATTCCTGAATGGTGTAAGCACTAGTGAAAACATCAGATTTTGCACATCTTTCAGTAACAGTCAGCAATTGCAAAGAAATGGCCCCAGTAAGAGCAGCTGCTGATTTTGTCAACATGTCTTTTCATGTCTTCATTTTCTTAGTAACGCAGACCAGATGGTTCAAGTATTTAGCTGCAGGTACAATTGCAGCTGGGGTAAGAAGGATATATTTAATGCAGTGCAATCAATTTTCAAATCTATTTAAAGAATTTATCACTGTTTCTTACCAGTCAGCAGGAAGAGGGGCTGAAAGGACACCAGCACTTTCTAAAATAGAGCAGAAAATTGTTCTCTTCTTTCTGTTGTTTTCTTCCTTCTATTCTGCCCTGCTCAACAGTGCACACTCAAACATGAAGAAACATCATGTTTCTGGACCCCAGCAAAGTATAGATTTAAAACAAATGAAAAAATGGCACAATAATGTAATATGCTGACAGAAAACATGTCAAAGTAATTAAGATGGTTATACATCAGAGTGATAAAAATCACCCACTCTTTCAGTAGAGAGAGGGGAAAGTTTTATAGTGAACAAAACATTTTTCCAATTTAGCCATAAAATTTATATATAAACAACAATTGTACTGAATAATGTGCCCATTCATGTGTAACATATGCACAATGAGAAAACATTGACAGGGATTGGGAACACATGTATGGGCAGGCAAGGGATGAGAATCGTGAGGCATATCTATACATTCAGTTCTGAGATCATATAGAGTATATATGCAAACAGTACACTGTAAACACACATGACACTCTGAGGCATGTTCAGGATCTCTTTTCTGACTGGTTGTTTCTGGTCATGAACATAGATCTGTTCTGCTGTAAATCTGGAAATCAAGTCCCAAGTGAAACACGTTACTGTGTCCCTCTTGTGCCATGTTGGCATTTGAGTGAGACCAGCTGTAGAATAATTATAGAGATGGATGTTTTTGCTTGGAGTGGGTTTGCTTGTGCATTCAACCTGAAATTCAGACAAAAAACTAGGATATAAGCTAGAACTGGAGGAAAACTGCTCAGATATTTCCCTTTTCTTTCATTTTGAAAAATGCATATTTGAACTAACAAAATCATGTTAGATTATTTACATTTCTGATACCATCAAGTGAAGGTCTCATAAAAAAAAGAATTGCATGTTTGCAGAGCAACATTTCATATTTTTCTCTGTTGACACAGAATTTCATTTAGATCTCCTGAAATTAACTTTCACCCTGTCCTACAATAAATCAAGCAAAGCTTTAACAATGATGTAATTATATGTGTGTGTGTATTCATGCTTCCCTCTTGTTCTCCTTAGCAGCTTTTGAATCCCATCATGATTTTGGCCAGGTAGTGATCTCAGAGGTTATGAAGACAGGTGTTGTCCAGGGAACTCTGAAGATAAGAAAGATGTGTGGTTTACTTTCCTGGGGAACCCATAAGTGAAAATGACTTAGAGGGAGTTGAAGATGAGAAGTCAGCACTCACTTTTTTGACATTGAATATTTTTCACATGTAAGATGCAAATTCTAAGAAAATCAGTTCACTAAGAAAAAGACACCAACACTTTTCTAACATCAAAACAATAATTTAAATTTTGACTTAGGCAAGGGAAACAGTAAATCAACTTTCTTCTCAGTGGTCCTGTGCAAGGTACTGTATTTCAGTGAGGGACTGTCAAAACAATTGCCCTGATGCAAAGCTCAGAGGTCAGCCAAGAAGACAGGGGAGAAAGCTCTATATAGGCATCATGGAAGAACACTACTGGTGACTCAGTTTTTGGGCTTACCGCAGGGCTGGCAGGAGAAACCAGAGCAAGGCAGAAGGTACTGAGGTATGACTTGTCCAGCTGAGCACTGCTGCTGTCCATTTGTGCCTGTGATTCCTTCAGTTTTCAAGGTTATGAAGAGAAGGTTCTTGTCTTACCTAGTTCATCTCTCCCCTTAAAAGTCGGTAGGAGCATCTAGATCCTACAATCAGAAGCGGATAAACATCTCCATAGGATGTGTAATTTTAAACTGTCCTAAACTGAGTGCCTAGAGTAAGATGAACTGCCTTCCTCAAATGCCTGTTTCTTTCCACTGACTCACAAAGAAGTTCACAAAGCCAGCTTAGGCTGCAACCCTGACTTATAGATGGATTGAATTAGGTGAGTTGGATCCTCTTTAGGTTGTCCATCAAAGTCAGGGAGTGACTGTGGGCACAGACCCTTCTTGCAGGGATTGCAAAGCTTGCTGAAAATACTGGCAAAAGATTCATCAATTCCTGTGCCAGGGCAACCAGGTCCCTGGCTACAATCCAGCAGACGGTTAACTGCACTTTAGGTTCCTTCCTCATTAATATTTCCAGAAGTAGGAAGTGTTGCTATAATGCTATTTTTTAATGTTGATTTAAATGATTCATAGCATTTACAAGGACTCTGTTTTGCCATTGCAGTTATTGACTGGTTATGTCTACCACACTACCACTGCCCTTTAAGAGATCACAGAGGTTTTTATTTTTAACAAAAACAAGCTTTAAAAATAGCCTTTGAAAACATTTCATTTTCTTTAACACAACCAGCTGAAAATACCCAGACTTCCCAAATGTATTCATTTCTGATTTCCTTCTCTTCACCTCACTGGATCAGGTTGAAACTTGTTTTGCACAGGGTGGTCAAAGTTCCCTACCTGTGCATGACATGGTGAGAGGCATCACAGCAATGAGACGCCAAATGACAGTTGAGAGAGAGATGTTTTTTTTAAAATCCTTTCTATGTGATTCTTGCACATCAGAAGCACAGTGAAATGCAGGTTACAGTGAGTAAAATGTACAGTGTTGCCATGTTAGTTTACATTTTTGGGGGGCTTTGTTGTTGTTTGTTTTGTTTAGTTTGTTTGCTTGGAGGTATGTGGGTTTTTTGTTGGTTTTTGGTCTTTTTTTTGTGTGTGTGTGTGTGTGTGTCTTTAGAAAGCACCTTGAGTTACTTTAGGAGTCACTTTAAGAGTGACTTACAAGTATATGTGTATACATATATATACATGTGCATATGTATATGTATACATATATGTATAATGCTGCTCTCCACTTCTCAGGTATAGACTGGGGGCTATAATTAAGAGCACACACTACCTCTTTACCTCTTTAGGGACTTCAAGAGAGGATCACTGCTGCTTTTTCCACCTGACAAATAAACAAATCTCCTTTGTGTCTGTCAGCTGTGAGGCAGACACCAGACTGTCATCCAGAAGAGATGCACAGAAAAAAAACACACAGAAAAAAAAAAACCACAAAAGAGGGGGCAAAGCTCTGTGGGTGTGCTGGGTCAGCATAACCACCTGTTACAGCAGAGATTTAGGACAAAGTCTGCGGTGTCCTTGCAGGGATTGCAGACAGATTTTCTTTCCCTGTGTGTGTTCTTCACATCACAGCTTGTACGGGGTCGCTTCAGCCCTCACTAGCATGACTTGGTACTCCTGTGAGGCAGATGGTGTCCAGATGGATGAGTTATCTGTCTCATCTCAGCCAGCCGGAACAGCGGCGGAACTTGCGTGAGGGCAGTAACCGGTGTTGGGGGAGGTCATTAAGGGATTGATTTCTAGAGGATGAGCTTTGACATCCAGGAGTTACACATAGCAACTGCAGTGTCTGACCTTTCAAACACAGTTTAATTAAGTTGAACACTCAGTCTATTTGTATTCAGAGGTTTAGTTACTGAGACACAGCACCATGCAACTGTGGCTGTATCACTTCTCACCTTGGTTCAGGGGGTGTGAAACCAACCCTTGGGCACCCACAGCTTTCCTTCATCTGGAGGTAACAGAGTCCTGACTTAAGTTTGCCTGCCCTTTCTGAGGTAGGACAGGCCTCTTACCACGTGTTGAGTGGCTTTTAGAGAGGCTCTTAGCTCCCTCTGTGCTGGGATGCTAGAGGACTACCATTCCATGGACCTCTAGCCATGCTGGGCACCACGTCCAAAGGTAGCACGGAGTCTGGTGGCAGTGTGGGACTGGCTTGTTCAATATGTGCACAGGAAGCATCTTTTGTTTTTCCTTGTACATGCACACTGGTGTATACACAGAGAACTCAGTCTCAGGGCTCCCGTTAGGGTTATTTTGCCTTGTGACGTGGGAGAGGAAACAGGACCACCAGCTGCAATGGCACTGCAAGGCTTGTCTGAACACTTTCTTTTGTTGATAAAAGCATGCAGTCCTCCGAGGACTGGAGCTGAATAAATGTAATGAACCAAAACAGGTTCCAAAGTAGAGCACCTGGGAGTAGAATCTGACCCCATTTGCTTTCTCTGCCCTTTGTCTTTCAGGCAGACAGTACAACACCATTATAAGGATGACTGCAGTGCTCTGGTGATACATTTGAACCAGAGTGCATAGCATTAATACTATTTACAATAAAGATAGTGTGCCAGATTCCTCTCTCTTGTTGAACTACTTGAAGAAAACAATGCCTGCTTCTGTTGGTATGTTGCCCTCAGTCTGACCCACTCCTAGTCGCAATTTCCAAAGTATCGGTGGTTGCAGTAACAGTTCCTGAGCAGAAGTGGAAGTCAGAAGTCAGACAAATGTTACCAGATATTAAAGTCTGTTTGTTACTGTCACTGTCACTTTTGGTTTAGTGAACATTGCAGATTGGTGTATTACAGTCTAACCCTCTTTTCTCAGGAACATGGGGCTTTCCTACAGACCAACTCAAGGTGGAGTTCTTCCTTGCTCATGTGAGATTTATCCCAAAACTTTTAGTTTTCAGTGAGTCAGGCTGGGGAAGAAATCAGAGGCACTTTTCAGCACTTGTCTTTGGCTGCATCGGTCTACATGTGAAATCTTTCATTGCCTTAGAAAACACTGATATAAGAGGCACAAAGACTAAAGCTGTAAAAATTGACCAGCTGTTGTAATCAAAGACTGTAAAAACTTTTTTTTTTGCTTTTTCTTTTTCCCAGTACAGACTTTGTCCCACATATTCTTCGCTATCCATCTCGGATTAGCTAGGTTAGGACTTGAATTAATCAAGTAGGCATTGCTATTCTCATCAAGAGATGCTGAGAAGCAGCAAACTGATTGGCATTCCGTATCGCAGCAGGCTTCAACAATCATTAAAAACTAATTAACAGTGATTTGGTTTGTTTACCTATTGTTTTGAAGAAATGCTATGAAAATGCTATTGTTGATGCTAATTTTAAAGTCGATTGTTATCCAGTTGCTCTTTAATGGTAATACCTCTAAGGTTGTATTGGAAACAGCTTGCTTCAGTTTGGATGAACTGACTGCTGAAATCACAGCTGTACCCTGAGATGCCTGTAAAAACCTGCCCTCGCCATGCCCAGCTCCCTGCAGCCATTCTCTTTCCAGAAGCTTTTCCCTTTTGCTTCACACTCAGAAGGCCTCAACACCATGTGCATACAAGCCTGGGAGGAGGTGGTTGTTCTCAGGTGTCTGCCCTGACCCTGCCCTGATCTGTCCCCAGGAGACTGGAGACATGCACAGGGCAGCTCGCCCCTGAATAATCTGTTATGGCTATTTGCTGCAGCAGAGCGTGAGTCAGCCCCACACCTACAGCTACAAGAATATCCAGCAAAGTCCCTCACTGCACAAAAGCACTGGCTTATTGAAGGCAGACTCCTGCAATCCTGAAATAGCTCTTCTGCTAATATCCTCCCGCAGTTCCCCAGGAGCAGCCAGGGTTATGGATGCCCCACCAGATAGATGTCTGATACACATGGTTTTTAATAACTGAATCATAAAATATTCATTAATCCCTGGGACTGCAATGCCTGGTCTCTAGCCATGACCTAGCATAATTCTCTGAGCAGCTGCCTTTCAGGGCCTGAGGGCTTAATTTAAAATCCATTGAGATGAGTAGGAGCTTTCCGCTGGACCTGGTGATGCTGGATCTGGCCCAAAGGTCCAAATGCTTCCCCATCTTATTTGTACAGGTGATCCCTAAGGAGTCTGTGCTAGGAGCATTAACTGTGTAACTGTTGTAACATGCTGGCCTCCCCAAACTTGAACAAATACTTGCTGAATCTCTTTCCTCCTCATGTATTACTTTGGAAGGATTTTGGGTACTATTTTTTGTCTGAGGACTAGGATAGAAAAGCAGGAAAGGTAGAAAGTCTTGCTATGGATCTAGATGACATTTGATGCCAGATCTGGTTTGAGCACTCTAGACAGCACCACACCATGCGGGACAGATCCACGAATTTTGGACTCATAACAGATCAATTAGTATGCCACATTTCAGGCTGCTTTATCCATTATGGTTAAACAACCTGTGTTATGTGGTTGATGAAACATGACAGAGCACCACAAAAAGCTGCTACGTGACCTGGGATAAACATTGGGACTAACTCTGCTCAGAGATCTGAGAAACAGTTTTCACTGGTATATAAGTGGTAAATTCCTATATTAACAATGAGTTAAAAATGCAAAACAGTTGCTTTCTCAAAGTGGAGGTCTGTGTTACCTGACCACAGAGCATAAGGGATAAAGTTGGGCACATTGCAGAAAAAGTCCCAGTGTCCCCCACAAATGCATCTGTGGGCCCCAGGCCCAGGGTTTGTTAGAGACTGACGCTCTGGCTGAGTATCTGCAAACATGAAACTGGAGTCTGCATGGGGAAAACTAAATGAGAGCAGGGACGGAAAACAGTAAGGAAGGGAGGCAGACATGGGCCTTGCAGTGTATGTGGTCTCATGACCATGTAAATCCCATTTCTGAGAGCTTAATCACATACAGAAAAGAGGGCACAGTTAATCAATCAAACCTGATCAGGCAAACCTGTCTCAGAGCTACAGGTGGTTCAGCCTTATCTGTGCAGCTTCTGGGCTGTACACTTAGGATCTATTATCAGGACATGCAGTTACAGAGAAAATTCCCAATTTGGAACTTCTCAGTTTTATGTTTGTCTTATTTCAGCTGTGGATTCTTTTCTACTTGGTTACTTTGTGTCTTTAGTGCAGGTTCACGGTTATGCGGTCACTGGTTTATTTGTGTTCTTTATTGTCAGGGCTGAAGCGAATGTCTTCTAGAAAGCATCATCCCTGAGGGTATCACTCACTGAATCAGTCTTGGGAACTCTTGTAACATACCTTCAGACAAGCACAAAGAGTATTCACAGCTACTAAACATTTTCTGGCTGCTGTTGGAACAGCTTATCTCAAATGTTCTTCTTGGAAATGAGATCATCTTATAGCATTAACCCTGCTGTGTTTCTAGCAGCATCTCTGTGGCATCGGTGAAATGCACTGCCCATTAAACAATGTATGACTAATACCCTTAATGGTTACATTAGATGGGGATCTCTTTTAAACTACTTTTCCTTGTTCCTGGAGATGAGGCTGTGGGATTAAACAGTGCAGTAAGAGCTAAGGGCATGGGGTAAAGTTTCAAAATGGTATGTTGCAGAACTGAAGAGCAGAACATGTTGGAGAAGTTACAGAGGACAAAACTGACTGCAATTGGACTCACCCAAGTGTTTCTCTGCATTTTTGAATGTTGTCACTCTGCATTAATAGAGTTTGTTTACTCAGTATTTGGGTTACTGATAGTCGAAAGGCCAGATTTATAGCTTAATTGATTGACAGAGCTCCTATAATCTCAGTCAAGTTTGTACCACCAGATAGTCAAACTCTAGGGAATATTTTTGAAGTGTAACGTTGATCATTACCTGCAATCAATACAAATGCTATTTTTAATCACCAGATTTAATGGGGAGACTGTCACTACTGTGAGCACGGAGAAAGTTCTGCTGTGTCTCTCAGTCATGTTGTCATCCCCGGTACCCCCACTCTCGGCATGGGTACCTGAGAAGCAGCAGTCAGACTCAGACCAAATTCTGCCATTCCTGCCTAGTTTCTGAACCCTTGTTTTGGGGAGGAGGAGCAGCCTCAGGCTACTCTGCACTGTGACTGCAGCTGTGATAGGTGCTCAGAAGCAAAGCCTTACTACACTCTTCTGGACTTCCTGCCTGTAATGTTAATCAATTTGTCTCCTTTGGGAGGTTAAGTTGGTAGGCATGTTTTGCTGGATATTTTCCAAAGCAGTAATACCATTCTTTGAATTGAATGAACTGATCTACAAAGCCAACCATCCAAGTTCATCCTTTAGGTAACTTACATCTAGTTCCACACACTCACTTTTCAAACGTTTTCCTGCATCGTGGTTTTTTTATTACGAATGACACTGCTATTTTTTATTAGTTTATTTTTTTGATCTGGATTAAATAGAAAATACCATACATATATGTTTTATAGGCTCTTTATGTAAATTTATACAGGCTTGCACATGGGGCTTGTAACAGAAAGTGTTGGTCAGCCTTAGGTGGAAGGGTTTTATGCTAATACTGTCAATACCGGTAGCATACATACTGATACGACAGGACTAACCCTCAGCAGTGATTGTGGAGGTGCTCAGCTGTGGTAGTCGGCCAAGAACTTTGCACATATCATGCTACATAGTTGTGATGGAAGGGGCTACAACCACACATTTCATTCCTATTTACTCATACAAGGGGTTCAACTCTCCTTTTTGTTCAAGAGGTTTTACAGTGGACATAGTTTCTGCTATCCTGCTTATCAATTTTCTGAGACTCAGAGCTGAATGCTATTGGGATGGGAAAGCCCACTGGGTAAAGCTCAGGAAAACCCTATATGTTTTCCATAAGAAAATAAAGAACTCTGTCTAATGAACTAGTTTAAGAAGCACAATGAAGTATCAAGAATCCTTTCCCAGCACTTATATTAGGGTTAAGCATTACTCAGACTGCCTGATCTAGGAGGAAAAAATTTCTCCATTTCCATTCCTATTAACACACAACAAACTCCCTGAGCAGAAGAGCAAGGACAGAAGAAGACACAAGTGGGGCTAGGATGCTCTCCTGTCCCCAAAGGACCATGAAATATTGAGATTTATCTTTGTGCTTTTTTGAACTCATTGTGTTCCTAAGTTAGGAGGAATACAAAATAAATTATCAAATAAAAGAAATGCTGGCCAAAGATCTGTTCACTAGCATGACTGTGGCTTGTCGAGGGCCAGAGATGAAGCCAATATGTTAGCTAGAAATTCGTAATCCATTTTGTTGCTTGACCTCTTCATGAGTCAGCATCCAGTTTTGCAGCCCAGCTCCTAGCCCAGTGTTTTAATAGAACAAGTTTGACTTAGTCTGCTCGTAGAACATCTAGCAATAAAAGTGTTCTCAAAGTAATGTAACAAACATGATAGGAGAAGCCTATCTACAGCCAAGCTGGCCTATTATAAACTTCCTACCATCTACACTTGGTAGACATCAGGGACTGACTCTTCAGCAAGCAGCAAGCAGTTGGAAGGCACTGAGAGCATCCATTATTGTAACAACCTGCTTCAGAGCTATCGTTAAAAAGTCCTGGGTGAAGAAGGCAGGGAGTGAAGCATCCAGAATACTTTTTTAATCCTGATAACCATACAACCATAGACTAAAGAGAGGGGATGGTTTTCAATTTGTGTCCCTCCTGTTTCTGTTTTGCCATCAGCTGCGTGCTCTGCATGAGGCACACAGCTGTTGTGGCACTGCGCAGGGACAATCTGTGTCAGCGTTGGTTGAATGAGGCTGCATTTCAGGTGGAGATTTTTTTTTCTTTGTTTTGATCTGATCTGGCAGCAGATTCTCCAGGAAGAAAACATGAATTGTGAGAATTAATTAGCTTTGATTTGTGATGCACAGTTAGTGGTGGTGGACAGAGCAAAAAGCTGTTTATTATTCTCCTTTATTTTTTTTTCAGCTGTTCAGATTTGTTTGAGGGTATGTAGACCATCTGACTAAGAAAACAAGTCAAAAGCGGAATCACAATTTTTTTCTAATGCCAAAGTGTGCCAGAGGCATTCCCTGTCATTTTGAACAGCCTGAACACATGCAGAATGGATGACTAATGTCCATAACACTGGTTTTATTAGATTTGATTGTGTCATCTGTAGTTTCAGCGCTTTCCTTAGGGAACTTCACTTCTTCATATTTAAAGGGTATTTTTTTCCCTAAATGAATACTTATTACTTCACAGGTCTAGCCATAGCTAAGAAGGCAAAGCATGAGCAAGAAGGTCAAACAGAAACAGTAATTTCCTTTTAAATACTGAATCCCTTTTGCTGCTATCTTTGACAGCATCATTAGGTGGGGTTAGGATGTAGCAATATGTTAAGCAGGACTCCTGAGATCCCTTTCAGCCTGTTTTCCTTGGTTTTACACACAGATCACTTTCTTCTATGCTATTTTCAAATGCACAAGATATCCTGTTCTTGACTGTGTGCAGGAAAGGAGACACAGCTGCCAGGGACCAGGGGTTGTCTTTTAATTTAATCTTTCTTGCTCTAATTCACTGAAGTATGTTGTTTATGTTTGCATGGATAGAGGAATAACCTTATTTGTGTTTTGACAGTCACTGTGCTGCTTTTCTGGAGGGGCTGGCTGATTGTCTCTTAGTAGAGGCACCAGGGTCAGCAAATAACTACATTTAAATATATGTTATTTTACACTGAAAATGATCAAGATACATGTAGACAAAGCAGGCACAACAGAGACAATCAGCTAGCCTTTGCTCTGTCATAATACTATCCAGTAACCACAAAATCCTGATCATTGCATGGCTGTATGTTTTATAATCAGTTCCTTGATTCTAAGTTTCCCAGTTTATATTGCCTGAGCTTTGGACAGTAGTCCCTTAATGTATTTTGATACCCTTGAATTATTGACAAATGCTTTCAACCTTAAATCCACTTAAATGTAGAATAGCTTTCTGAACTGATCGTTCTACTGTCCTGTATGTCTCTTCTATTACCCCTCAGAGACTATATAATATTTATATTTATTGAATATTAACTTTTATATATGAAGGAAATGTCTGAAAAAAACCCTGGCTATGGACACGTGACAAAGTATCTGACAGAGACTGTTATGTGGTCTCCTACTTAATTTCTTCTTTTTGCTTGCTCATTTTGTCACATCTAAACTCATCCTACTTTATTCTTTTTTTTTTTTAATCACAGTTTCTCTTAAGAGGGAATTTTGCACATATTTAATACGACACACCCGACATGCAATAGCAACAGATACAAAAATAAACTTGACACTTTTCATGTAGAAAAAGATTTGACAGCAATACAATCATTGCATTTTTCTGGCTGACAAGGGCACAGTGATTCCTCCCACAGTCTCAGGATAGTTCATTTTGATAAGAGTTGTGGTCATACTTAATTTTCTCTAGCTCTATATTAATTTTAATATGGGTTTGATCTGATTTAGAAGTGCTGGAAAGTGTTCTAAGTATCTATGTAAGACCCCTATGGGGTCTATCTGAGTCATCTGTTGGAAAAATCATTCATCTGCTTTGGACTATCATGACTTTAGGAAGATTTTACTGCTAGATATTTTTAGGTAATAAATGAGAATAATCCCAGCAGTTTAGGTGCGATGACCTGTACTGCCCTGTCACTGTAAGAAATCAGCAAATAGGCACAGTGTGCTTGCTCCAGGCACAGGTACTGCCTGACTCCTGGGGCCCCAGGAAAAGACATTTCCCTACTCTCATCCACAAGCTTGAAAGATGTACCTTGGCTTATCAAGCGAGTGTTCAAGTTCTACAGCCAGGTGTGCTCCTGGGGATGACACTACTGTGCCGAAATTACTGTTTAGAGCCATGAATGTTTGGGACTTGCCTTCAATCAGAGGAGGGAAGCAGAGTCAGAGGTGTGAGTGAGCTGAAACTCCCGAAGCCCAGCTGAGCTCCATGGATGCTCTGCTTGCCCAGTCATGGTTCCCCATTTATTGAGGTCTCCATGTGCAGAGGTCTCATCCACACATCTCACCCACCCATGTCTGGCATAAGCCACCCAGGGAATACCTTGCACGTCTTGCTATTTCCAGTATTATGCATGAATGTAATTCTCAAAGCACTGTTTTTATAGCTAGTCCTGTGTATTTGATGCTTCAGCAGAAGCATTTTATAGAAGTGCAGAAAATGCTCGTGATAGGAATAAATGGTGTTCTGTATTTTCAAGCTTAGAAGAATCTGGAGTTAGACTTGGGATCATCAAATGGGTAAAACTCTTCATGCTCAGAAGGGTGTGAGTACACTTATGAAGTGATTAATTTCTGTGTCAGCTAAGTTGTTTCCTGGGAATCCTTTGACAAAGGCCTGAGGGATGCTGTGTCTCATGTTTATGCTCCTCCATAAATTGTTTTCCTCATTGTAAATGTGAGATTACATAAACTTCTGCCACTGATGACTGATTGTACCGACTTTGGGAATGCTTTTAAGAGGACATCAGGTTTTCCAGAGTTACCAATGATGAGTGATACTTGGAATAGAAAAGAATGTTTTCTTATACCAACTACTGCAAATGATTGCTATGAGATGTTGACTTCAACTTTATTATTCCGTCTTCCCGCTTTCCTCTCTCTCAGAAGATCCTCAAATAATTTGTGCTGGTGACAGATCCATTTGAAATACCAATTCATCTTTTTCTTTCTTATACCTTCCCAAGCAGTGTCAGTATCTGGATTTAGGCCTATGTTCCCTAAAGAGATGAAACTGCACGCTCAGCAACAGGCAAAAATGCGTTTAGAAATGGATTAATCTTTTTGCCAGATGAGTTTATTTTCAGGGAGTCTCATCCCTTTCCCCTTTCCTGGATTTCAATATGCACAGGCCCATGTAAAGCTAGTGATATAAATCGGGTCAGCTCTGAGATTAGAGGTGTGAAAGCGAGACAGAGAGAACTTAATCAGTGCTTGCATGCTGCTACAATGCTAATGACATGGTTACAGGGAGTAACTTTAATCCCAAATGTCCTACGTGTTCCGTAAAAACGCATCAGGTTAACCTGCCAGGATTTGAGATAAATCCACTGAAATGAAGTGAACTATGGCCTTTTTTTTTTTTTTTTTTAAGTGGCAGATGTGAGTTAAAAACAAACAAGCAAGCAAACAAACAAACAAAACCGAATTCAAATGCAGAGATTTAAAAATAGAAGCTAAACTAGTTTCAACTTTCTGGCTAGATGGCAGATCAGATTGTCTGGTGAGAAAAAATAATAAAATACTATGGTAAAAATGTATTTCAGAGAACAGAAAAAATTCCATTATAGCAGTGAATAATGAAAGCTAGAGGAAACACAATATTTCCGCAGTTTGATCAGCATCAGTCAGGTTCTGGCCTTAATTGCCAGCAACTATTTTAATTCATCATAGACAAAACTGTGAGCTGGCTAGTTGTGCAGTGCCATGCTTTAATTATTATAAACATGAATAATTAATATTCGGGGAAAGTATTATTGGTATAAAGGTCTTTTTAAAAATTCTTTCCCAAGGTGATTTGTTACGTAAGTGGACGAATCCCAGATTGGTACTTCTAATTAAATCAGAGATTTTTTCTGAGGTGAGCATGTTAGATAACAGGGACAGAAAGCAGAGTGGCAAAGCATGCAGGTTGTTTAACTTATTTTTAACCTCTTCATCATACTTGGTCCATCCTGCCTCAAACAGATCAGCTACTAATAGCAACAGCATCTCCTACTGCTTTTGGGACTTACTAATGTTTCTGCAGGATTAGTTTGGATCAAACTGTCAGACAGTTTAGCCCAATTTTTTAACGCTGACGAAGGATTTGTCTTGAAAATGCCGGAGCCACAGCTACAGGACCAGGATTTAATCAAATAGAGTAGACAACACAGCACAAGTAACAAGATCCCCTTCGGTATTTGAACCTCAGTGGATAGTACCAGCGTTTGGTTCCTGACAGCTCTATCGGGTGCACTTGCACTTTTGCACATCAACTGATAGTGTATTTCTTGGTTGTATTAACAGTATTTTACTGATTTAACATAGTCATGTAGAGCAGAACAACCATCATGTATGATGGTTGTTCTCATGCTTATGGAGTTGATGGCTTAGGATAATAGTAAGATCTGAGAAACAACCTGATATTTCACTACAACAGGTGAATTAAAGAAACTATTTCTTAATGAGTGTTTGGGCAAAAGCCATCTGGGCAACATACTGACAAGGTGAGCAGATCAGCATCCTCTTGTCATTTCTGTAGAATTATCAGCAAAGCTTTGGGACAAACAATTTATTAAATGAAAATATATTTGGCACACATTGTTCAGTTGAGTGTAGAAAAGCATTGGTGGAGACCAAATTAAGGTAAGCTTGACTTTAGTTTAAAAAGTAAGTTTAAAAATCAGACTTTTGATATGGGAAGATTAGCATTTTTGTTAAGATGTTTTACTGAGGAATGGATTTTTTTAAAGTAAAATAAAATACCACTACTTGAAATTTGCCAGTGTCATGTGTGCCCATCGTGTGTCATCCTGTCTATCCTGTCTCCTCTTCCTCACCCAAATTTAATCTAATACACAGATCCTGAAAAAGTAAATCAGATCTAAGACTCAGACAAGAGTAGAGAACCTATTCAAGAAAAGGATCCTTCCAGCTTTAATAAGGAGCAGTACTTAGGTTAGACAATAAAACCATTTTTTAAAAACGAGGTTAAATTACTAATATTTTCTTCATATTTTATACCAGAAATTGTTTTTTTTCCATGAGAACATGTCCACTTATTTTTCTAATCTTTCAGTTCAGTCTGGAAGTGAAGAAATGTGAGCTTTATCTAACTTCACAGTCGTGAAATCCTGGGTGAACTAAGAATAAATTAACATTTTTATTACAAAGTTCCCATTGGCTATAGAAGCATCCAATAGTCAAATGCTTCTTTATGCTCATAATTTTTTTTGTTTTGTAAAAGCCAATTTCATAACCTCCAAAACCCACAAGAAACCTCTTGGTAAGAGATATTTTCTATCTCTTTTGCCAATCAGTTATGGTCTACAAGCTTCTTAAAACTGAATTCAACTTCAAATACTCCTTACTCAAAGACATGTATCTGAATTTCATGTGTAGTGTAGAACTAAGGCCATGCACCTGAAGGCAAACCCCTCCGTTGCTTAGACAAAGGAAATTTCATCAGCTCCTGTATGCCAGCAAACTGGAAGCTACCGTGAGCACTTGAGCATGGTGATGATGTGATTTCCTAGTTATCTCATGGTTGCGCTCAGAAATCCACTTATTTGACTTTGATTTTATTCACATTTCCGCTGAGGTTAATGCACTGTAGGCAGGGGTTGCAAAGCCTTGTGCGTGATCACGAGATTTGATGTTGGATGCATTTATATAGATGGAGCTTTGGTCCCGAATCAGAAGACCTGTTAAGCACATATTAAATTCCCAGAATAATACGCAATGTTTCATCGAATAAAGACAAAACTTGTTGCTTACTTAATGGTAAATACTTTGCTGGAGAGGGACCTTATCCATCAACCTATTCCAGGTAGTGTTTTATTCTGGAAATCGCCGTTCCCTAAAATATCAGTGTTACATAATGCACAGCACATTTTATTTATGTATCTGCAATTCCCAAGATCTTTATGTTCTTATCATCACATCCATGGTGAGACTCAGTAGCAGGTCACAGACATTAAAATTTAGGTTCCTAGATGTAGGTAACAACATGGGAACTAGGTGTTTAAACTTGGTAACACTCAAACCTCATCACAGTCTACAACTTCCTTGTGAGAGGAAGAGGAGGGGCAGGCACTGATCTCTTCTCTGCAGTTACCAGTGACAGGACCCGAGGGAATGGCCTGAAGTTGTCTCAGGGGAGGTTTAGGTTGGATATTAGAAAAAGGCTCTTCACTCAGAGGGTGGTTGGGCACTGGAACAGGCTCCCCAGGGAAGTGGTCACATCACCACTGATGGAGCCTGACAGAGTTCAAGAAGAGAGTATCATCATTTGGATTAACACTCTCAGGCACATGGTGTGACTCTTTGGGATGGTCCTGTGCAGGGTAAAGAGTTGGACTCAGTGATCCTTGTGGGTTCCTTCCAACTTGGTATATTTTGTGGTTCTGTGATTCTGTAATGGAAACCTAACTGAGGCAGCTGACAGACTGCTCACTGCTCTGAGCTCTTCAAGTCACCCTCAAACAGAAGTCTACACAAAGAGCTCCAAACTCTACTGAGCTTGCCTAAATCCCTTTGAGCATCCGGTCTGATGTTCTGCTGGAGTTTGAAAAGTCATGAGTCTCCTCTGTAACTTGTGCCACATCTGTCACCTTTGTGCAGTGCTCTCATGTATCCTGTGACATCCCTGATGGCATTTGTTATCTATACTTGGCAAATGAGTCAAGAAGTTTATCTTCAGTGACTAGAGAAGGAACTTCTACACTTGGATTATATGTAGACACAATCATTGTGTATTAGAGCTAGATGATCTTTAAGGTCCCTTCCAATCCAAATCATTCTACGATTCTATGATTTAGACACTAAAATGCATCAACTTTGTTTTTTAAAAAAATTATTCTCATTCATACAAAATCTATTCCCAAATATTTACATTCTTTCATGCTAAAATCAGCAACAGAATATTGCTTGAGTTTTAACACAGCTGAATAAAAATCTGTGTTTCCTCACTGCTCACTGAATTGGCAGCAGAGCATCGACCGTATGGTTTTTGAGGGAAGAGTAAGGGGGCTCTTAGCTAAGAGGTATTTTAAATTTTTCTATGTCTACAGTGCTTTGAAGCTTTCCCTATAAATTCTTGCCTGAAACTCTTGACTGTGCAGATTTTGTTTTGCAGGCAAGATGGGTCAAGTGACTGTAGAAATTCTCTCTTTCTCCCAATAATGCTGAACAAAAAAATCCCATGTGTGGTCTTTTGCAAAACTAGCAAAGATAAGAGGTTTCAATACTGATGTGCCATGCATATCCTGAGCTTCAAGACAGAACTGAAGGGGTTTTGCAATTGAAGAGTGAAGAAAATGTAAAAAGAAGGAAAAAGAAGCATTTCTGAACACCTTGCCCCATGTGTAATCTTGCCTAATGTAGTCTATGAAACATTCACACTATTCTCACAATCTTAACTGGTTGTAATATCCTATGCTTTTATTTGGATGTGCTAGGATATGTGTTCAGCAGCCTTTAGTCAATTCTGCTTGTTCAGAGCACTGTAGACAGTGTTTTACAGCCATTAGCCTCCCAGGTATTAAAGCTATGAAGAAATTTGAAGAGTCTAATAGCTGGGACATCGATGAACTGACACAAGCTCTTCTTGAGCAATTCAGTTTTACTCTGAAAGCTAGACTCAGGCCAGGTTATTTGGCTGAACAAGATGAGGAGAGTACAAAGCTGTGCCCTCATACCAAAGTGAGGCTGCTAGAAGCAAATCATCCTTCTGTGGTCTATACCCTCTCTCTTGTGATGCAGAGACCACACACTGTAGGAGCTGGATGTCCTTCTGCTCTTTGTGACTTCTAGCATAGCTGGCAGAACAATGGGACAGACATTTTTGGAAGGATGGATGAGGAAGGCAACAGGGAGACATAGGAGGAATGGAGAAAATAAGAAAGCCTTACACTAATTATTGTACTTTTTTGCAATTTTCTTTAGAATTTCTAACTAAATAAAAGCAGGAAAATATACAGGGTGTACAATGTTTTTCTTTCTCCTGCCCCCGCTAATAACTAAAATCATGAGGACTTTAAAATTACACATATGAAGAAATATCACTGAAGAGTATAGAGCTATATGTAAGCTCTCTAGACAATACTGAACAGGTAACCAAAGTCTTTAGTCTCACATATTTTGGTTTTGTACAACATTCTGTTGACACTAAGCAAAATTGTTCAGAGTCATGTCATTGTAAAGATGTTCTAAGCATTTTCACAATGGAGTAACTAACTCATTGTATGTGTATAAATTAAAGAGCAAAAGATATCTAGAGGCCAGTCACTAAATTCCCTCAGTATTGCTTAATATAGAGCCTAGACCATGAACCCAGTATGGATGGTTGCATTTTAGACAACTACATTAGGTGAGTTGGATCCCACTCCTTGCCTTTGAAATTTCTTGGCCTGGTAAGGGGGAAATGAACAGCCCTTACAAAACACAAAACTACAATTTATCAGACATAAAATGGCATTTTTCCTCTATGTACTTACGTTTTCTGTGTTTACTACAGCTGTAGAAAGAGTAACTAGCAAATGAGAAAAACACCACAGACTGATGTCGTGTGAATGATGACAGCTTCAGCTGATGATAGTCTACCAATAGTTGTGTTTCAAAAGGAAAAAAGAAAAGAAGGGAGAAAGAAGGACAAGTTTAAAAAAGGCCTGGCTCCATATTCTGCTTAGAATTGGGATGTAAAGGTGTCCATTTAATTAGACAAAGGACTTCCTTGCTATGCAGTGTCTGCTCTAATCCTGTCTAAATCACTGGAGCTACTTCACTGTAACCTCATTTTGGTGACAAAACACAGTGTTTATGCCAGCAATATTTCAAAGATGAGCATTCTGAAATGGCAACTCAACACAAACACTACTGGAGGCCTTAATATGGAAATCTACTGTCTTTCAGTATCCACAGTTTTAATTCTGCACTTTGAGGTTTTAAAATTCATTAAACTATTCCTCGCCTTACTCATCTGAGTCATTCTTCAACCTCCTTCCAGCATTCTGTTTCTGATTAATAGTTATTAAGTAACAGCAAAAATGGAAAAATTACTATATTTTCTTGGAAAATTCAGCAGTTCTAATAACTGTTACTATTTCCACAGTTGGATGTGAAAATACAGAATACAATCTGAAGCAATGCTAAACTTTTAAAATCTCTGTCTAAAGAATATTGTGTTTCTTTTGCATTTTCATTATGACTGTGAGTTACTATGTTTTCTCAATAGTTTAATAAAGCTGATATTTCCTTATGTGTAGTAAACAACAAGGCCAATCTTTCCATTGCAGAAAAAAATCTATGCTGTAGAAATAATTAAAGCTATTATCATGCAATATGCCAAAAAGAAGGGTAAATTGGAGAATCCAAACATCTGGTTTTGTTCACAAATGCAGTGCAGAGATCCATAAATCCATCCAGGGAAAATACAGACTGCTTTACATTTAAAAGTCAAATTGACTACCTACTTTAGAGGATGTCTATTTTTTTATTAGAATGGTTGGGTTTCAAGGTTCTTAACAATGAGGCTCAGTACATATTTCAGGTGAAACCATGGAAACAGTAGGAGCCATTTTACTCAAAATAGAAATACCACAAACGACCTTAACATTTAAAAGCTGATGCTGCACATTGTCATTTAGATTGTGAATGGAGGGCATATTATCATGCCCTCTGTTCCAAAATTGTTACTGGTCTTCCAAGAAGGAGCATTTGAAAGCTGGGGCTTGTCTTTTATAGGTGCAAGGGGTCCCCTCTGCTGAGGAAGACATTTGGTGCCAGCAGCTGCGTGTGCAGCTGCAGTGCCAGCTGCAGATTGAGCTCTGGGTGCTGGGAGCCCCAGGCAAGGGGCCATGAACTGCAGACCCTTTGCATTAAAAGGGCACAGGTGACCGGATACTCAGAGACACAGCAGGACCTGATGACCCCCAGCCCTTAGACTGTGAAGGTATAAAAGCCCATGGTTTTCTTTTTTGGGGGTTCTTCCTTGGAAGAACCCTGCTTGAGCTGTAATCTTGTTATTTCACCATGATTAAATTATTTTAAGGATGGAAACATCTGAGACTCTGCTATGAGAAACCTAGGGTGGAACCCATAAGGAAACCTGGTCTGACTGTGTGAATGTGGGTTGTGTAGCTGTGAAGGGGCCTCGGTCTCAGTTGCGATGGTACGAGTGTGACTGCCAGAGTGGCTCCTGGATGGTCAGACAGCAAAGTTTCCTTAACACCTCTTTTATGGGGACCTTTTTGCTGGGACAAGGTAGAAAAGTAGGAATTATGCAGGAAGACATGATAAATTGTAAATGATGGAGCTGGAGAGTGCAGCATTCTGAGGAAATCATTTGCACCTGAAGACTGTAGTTTTAATTCTGTCTGAATTTGCAAATTCACATGCAAAACTTCTTCCCTGAGGCAGCTGAGTATAAATGGCTATGTGTTGAGAGAGAGAAAATTTACCTTATATGTCTGAACAATGCATAACATTTCAAAATACTGCTGGATTTAAGGTTTTAATCTTTTCAAGGATTGCTGGATGACGTGATTTCTTAGTCTACAGTCCCTGCATAAAACTCAAACTGCTACCATCTTAAGACAGTTGAAAACTGGTTATTTTGGCTCTTTGCTACCAAGACATCCTTCTGGGAGCCATATTTCTCTTCCTGTTTGAACAATATGCTTGTTGCTGAAATGTAATTGCTGACCCAAGGCCAGAGGTGTCACACTTCTCAGAATAGGACCCCTCTTAACAGGCTCCTACTGGAACCCATAGAGAGTCAAAGACTCACAAAAAGAGATTTCAGAGGCAGGTAGGTTTTTTGTTTCTCAGAAGACAATACAAATTAAGGTTAAAGGGCTAAAGGTGGTAATAACCTGTAGAATAAGCGTGCCTGGAAAAGGAAATTTTACTACTGACATTTGTGGGGTCAGGATTTTACCCTTTGACTTTGGATAGCATTTCATCTCTTGAGTGCAGCTAACACTCAGAAAACCCCTTGTTGAATTCAACACTGCCCATATCTACTAATTCATAGAAAATGAACCAAAAAATCAGTGGGAATTTCTGCTTGCACAATGAGAAGTACAAGAGTTAGCACTGGGCACTAACACCATATAAGGAGAGAGTTGAAATTCTTGTTGCAACTTGGATTGCCTTCTCCAGTGGTTTTATACAGCTCCACTGAATCCACAATCATTCTTGCAGCTTTCAGCTCTTTCCCTTTATTTGTTACTAGTGTGAATGTAGTCTCTGTGTATGTGCATGCATCTGTGCACGTAAGTGATGAGCTTTTACTGGTCTTGTCTTTCACTTTGTTGAGTAATATTTCTAAATAAGATTTTTAATATACAAGGAAACACACTAACACTGCCCTTGAAGCTTTATTTACTTTGTCTTGTCCTCATGTTGAGAGTAACTGTTCCTTTGGGTGACAGATAGAAAGCCCATTATCTGACATTTCAGGTCCAGCAATAATAGCTGCAGGGGCAACAATGACAGATTAAAAACATCTGAGTGAAAATCTAGTTTATGAACTACATTATAGGCAGAATTTTATTTAAAACTATTTCCAATTAATTTTACACAGTCATTTTATATGTAAAATTATTCAATTCCATTCACAACAGGTAATGTTGCGTATGTAAGTGGTCGCACTGCAGTATTTCTTGTACAAACACAAGCTTTGTCGTTCTGAAACTGAAGGGCTTCTGAGGAGTAGTAAAGACAGTGAGAAATGCAATGTTTGCTCCTGCCGGCAATGGCAGCAGCAGTCCCCGTATGACATCAAGACTACCATGAGAGCCTTGAGGTCATGTTCCACAACGTGTCCTTGCGCACTGCATAACACCCGGGTCTTTAATGGTCCCTACAAACATCTAATAATAACTTAACAAATAATACAAAGCATTTTTGTAAATAAGAGAATTCAAGATTACCGTCTGGTTGAAGGGAAGGCTGTGGTGCCTGGGTTTGGCTGAGAGGACTCGTGCTCAGGGGCACACTTGAGTCAACAGCCTTCATAACTGCTCTCTTCCTAACTTTTTTGCAAGTTGTATTATTGATCATAGATACAACATACAAAATAACATTTACTTAGTATCCAAGCTAGGACCATGTTGGCAGCTGGGATGAGTGGAGGAGGGGAATAGATAATCCTCCTACCTCCACAGTATTTGCAGGAGGGCTGAATTTCTCAGCCCCTCTTAAAATTTCTCTTCTAGCAATGCCTCACTATTCTGGACAGTATTTCTGACAAAAACCTTATATACTCCTGCTAGGATTTAACCTGCTAGATAAAGCTAAAATTAGAATAGGTCTTCCCCAAAATGTCATGACAATAAATATTTTACAAGTGTCTGTGACCCTAAGCTGAAGAGCTGCACAAGTCTGGTGTCTTAGCTTAGCTTTTAAAGGTTATTATCATTTAAAGAAACACTGCAACAGTCACTTTCCTGTTCTTGACAGCAGCTGGATCTGCTGGCAGCTGAATCACACCTGGAGGCAGCAGTAGAGTCTGCAGTATGACACTGAGGGCAGAAAATTCACTGGGGGGAAAAACGGGGATAGTTTGCTTTTCCTCCTTTGAGAAGGTGTCCTCTCAGGCCAACACACATCCACCTGTCCCTGGTGATATCCAGGATACGCTAGAAACACCAGCTTCTGCGGTGTGCAGGACCAATCAGATCAACAGTCACCACATCTCTGCTCTGCTGCTTCTCACTTCAGCTCCTTCAGCAGCAAGGTTTCCCAGTCCCTGCCCAAATGATGAATACTGGATTAAAGTCTGTGTTCATCCCCAGTGGCAGCTAAGCGGCTGATCTCAGTCCCATGAGTAGAACAAACCCAAAGGTATTTTCCTGAACACAGGGGAATCACTTTTTTCCATTAACTCAGAAGAGAATTTAGGCCGCAGAGATTAGAGCTCAGGGCAATAGTAGGGTAGTTTTTAAGTTTACTATTGAATTTCATATATAAGCCTCCATGACTGCCATGCCCAAAAGCTTTCTTGGGTCAGCAGCTGCAGAGGCTACTGCTTGCTGAGATGAGCCTTCGGAGTGCCCACAGTAAAAACATGTTTTTGTGGACAAAAGGTGAATAATGCTTCAGCATATGGTTCCTCTTAGAGTATTTCCTTCGGTTCTTTTTTCAGCCTTATAATAATAAATACATAACTTTGGGATAATTCTGCATGCATTCCTCTAAGAGATCTGCTAGTTTTATTTGTATAGGGACCCTAAGGATATAAAATATGCCTTGCTGGGCAAATTATTCTTCCTGAAAACCAACAAAACCCTGCTCTCATATCTGGCCTAAATTTGTTTTGGAGATTGGTTCATAATTACCAGCTGCTTTCCTGGGTACTTTTTTGTATCTCTGCTTTTTACACTGTGTTGCTTCAGATTAGGTAACTGCAAATAGCTCACTACATTCCTTTCTGGTTTCAATATTCTAGGTAGAGGATTTGGTCGAAGTGTGGAGATGTCCAGTAGCCTCAGGGCTTTGAAATGGTTTTACCATTCCAGAGGCAGGGAGCAGAAGTCTTATGGACTTACAGTATAATTCTCCTCATTTCAGCAGTTCTCTCCCTTTTCAGGTCTACTGAAATAGGAGGGAGCTAGCTTCCATACTGGCAATTGAAGAATGTTTTTAATATTCTCAGGTTTACTGAACTGATTATATTGACTCACATTTTATGTGGCAGTGTGTTTCATGAGAATCTGTCCTCATCACTCCTTCTCGTGTTACTCTTATTTTGTGCTACCTTTCCCTATATTCATCACTGTTCAATTATTTTATTGCTACTCACTAATTAAACTTACTCATGATTTTATTTAAAGATATTGGTTCTGAATGACATGCACTTTGCCTGGACAAATGCTCTTTCTCTTTGGGTGAAGGTAGAAGTGCTGATTCTGGGTGGCACATTGCTGACTCCCATCTGAAGTGACTGGATGGATGACACCTTGGAGCACCAATTCAGACACTGGCAGGGTCCAGAAAAGTGTCTTTGATGTGTCTACTTCTAGACACACAGTAGATTTACTTAGAAGCTGGCAATGGCATTGATTTTTTTTCTTGCCCTCTGTCTAATGGCGTATTATAGATTTTGTGGGGTTTTTGGTGTTTTGTACTAAAACCCCTACGTTTTGCAGTTACTGATGTTTGTGGTCAGGCTACACTGTGGCCCGCAGCAGACTAAAAGCCTACTGTGTCCTGGTAACTGAGCTCTGGGGATGATGACCCAGGAGTTCCCAGATGTATTTATGTTCCTGTGTACTGTGTCTTTTCAGGGAGGATATTTTTACTCTGTGGCATTCCTCCATGTATCTTCTATTGTGGCACTGATATTTTGTGATTTTGCCAGTGTGTTTTCCCGGAGAGAAACTAATGATCAGGTGGGGGAAAAAACAATGAGCAAATGTTCTATTTTAATACAGAATTTTGAATTTGCCTATAGGTAAGGAATTCAAACAGATTCAGATAGTTATTTCAAAGTATTTTGAGTTCGTCACTTCACGTTTAAAACCATCACATATAGAGGCATATAAGTTTAGAGAGAAGAATAATGTTTAAGGATGGTTAATGTCATAATGCATATTTTAGCCAAACATAAATGCATTAGCTTATACATAAATACAGAATTCTTGCCAAAAGGCGGCTGAAAGGTGACATTGAAATAAAGCAGCAGATGCTGAGAAATGAGACCTCTGTGAAAGAGAGTGAGAAGAAAGTCTAGTTTAGTCTTTATTCATGGCTTTGATCCTGTGTTCAAACAATGCTTCCACAGTCTTGGATGAATGTGTATATCATTTTAAAAGCAAGATGTAGTAGAGGAACTGGGACTTTTGGGGAAAAAATGTGAACTTAAAGAATGACATTACATAGAAAGACACAGTACAACTCCCTTCTTCCTCTCCCATGTAAACTGTATAAGTATCTCATGTCTCCTTATTGCCTGATACTTCTGTGGCAGTAGGGAAAAAAAGGCTTAAAACCAGAGGTATAGGACTTATGAAGCAATTACAGGCATTAAATATGTCTTTGCATATACCATATCTTATTGCTGCTAGGCTACCACAGCCCTGTATACATTCCTAACAAAGTATCCTGGTGTTTAATAATCTGGTATGTCTTGCTTGTAAATAACTCCGAAAAAAAGATATCTTTGATGATTAGCTGATGAATTATCTGCCTTTAGATATTTTCTTGCTTGGGGCTAGAGTGCAGCACTTAGAGCACTGAGCTGCAAGAAGAGCGGTGGCTCAAAGCTGCCCAGAGCCTGTGGTGCTGGAGTGAGGGGTTCCAGCCTGGCTGGCTCCAGAGGGGAGGAAAGGGCTGGCTCCTCTCCTGCTCTGGAGGAGGCTCTCACTGCTTTCCTCAAACCCCAGACACTGCCCATATGAAGGTCTTGTGCTGACTCTGAAAGCTTCCTGCATCATTCCTCTTGTATCTGCCCCACTAGACAAATTCCTAGCACAGTCTGACATGTTGCAAGTTTGGGAATTAGGGCCTCTGCCCGCCCTTGCCTCCTATTTCATCACTTAGAGTTTATCAATGTGATCTCCAAAGGTCTGTGGTATGTATAAAAAGAAAACCTGTTTTATCTTCTCCTTGTGTCTTTTATGCTTTACCTTCTTCAGGTTTTTTTAAAATTTTATTTTATTCTTTACACTCCTTATGTGTAAAAACTGAAACTTTTTACACTTCAGTTTATTTTTCAAAATTAGAGGTTTTCTGTGTGTACTTGCATAGGAGACAGACATAAATAACTGAGAGGCAGTTCCACTTTTAAGATATTTGCCTAGCTTTTTTAGACACACTTAGGCACTGGGCTTTTGCTTGAGAAGGAAAGTCTAATTTTGAACACAACTGTTAAAATTATCTCAAGTAGATTCACTGTAACTTACCTCCTGAGGCTTGGCATCTTCTAAAATGAAACAGTAAGCCCTGTAAAACCATCACTATGACAAATATAGGTGGCATGGCCTTTATCTTGCTACTAGACACTCAGAGGGGAGCCCATGTTTGTAGGCATGGTGCTGGATGCAGCTCTGCAATGAGCATAGGATGTCAGAAGCCTTCTCTGCACTACCCTTTGCAGGTGTCCTTATCACCTGTTGCTTCTGACTGATGCAAGCCTCGTTCACTACCTCTCTGTGCCTGATGGTGGCCAACTGAACCCATGGCTCCCACTGCCCTGGTCCCACTGCAGATCATGGAGCTCCCTGGATGGGAGCACATGGCTGAGAGAAGACTATAATGTAGAAGAATGATCTCAGTGAGGAAAGGTAGTCTTTCTTCTCTGACATGTACAGTTTTAATACCGATAGCTCTCACTCCTAAGTTTAACCATTATATCTGAGGCTGTCTTTCTCTTTTCTTCCTTTCCTTTTCCCCTCTTACTTTGTACCTCCCTGCCATTAAAAATTTCTTTATTTCATTCATGAAATTGTAGCTAGCTCTTCTCTGGAGACCTACAAATGTTAAAGTGGATATACTCAATAATATCTGACTGTGGTTAAGCTCATTTCTTCTACTAAATGAGCTCTTTAGTTTAGGATCTGCTGTTATAAGTGCTCTCCCTGACATCTCAAATAAAAATAATGAGCTGTTCTCTCCCAGCAGTGAGCTGCCCTTGGGAGTTCATTAGGACACTAGCTTGGTGAGGGTCCCTGGGGAGTGATACTTCTTGTCCTTTCGCTTTATGCTTCCCAATGCTCACACTCCAGGAGGACCTAAGGCCCATTAGCCTCCTAATGCACATCCTGTTTTGCTTACTGCTTTATTAATACTGGGTTGGGAATGAAGAGCAGATGTTGCCCAAAAATGGCAGCAGTATAAGGGAAAAGGGGAAGGAAGACAAGGGTGTTGATTTATTGCACTCGTGGCAAGTGGAAAACCTGGCTAGAAATGTGAATAACTGAAGGAAAAGCAGAGCTATAAACTCATGCTACCCTTCAGCTGAGTTCTTTCCTCTCTTTGTGGCCTGAAACAGGTTAGGCCGAGGTACTTTGTTGGACATCACCAGCTCCCTGAACTAACAAGGACATGTAAAGCCTCAAAACTACCACCAACTAAAGTGTGACCTTAAAAAGACGGCATCTTGGTAGCTCTGTTACCTTCTCTTCTGAAACTGATCAGCTCATGAGACCAAGCTGTGAGTTAAGGTCCTGCTCTTCCCCTCTGCTGATGGTTACCATTTCTCTGCCAGGAGGTTGTGTCCCTCAAAGAACAGCAGCCAAGAGGGCTGTGCAGGCGCTCACCACTGCAGCAGGGGCAGCCCTTGAGGGATGGAGGTTGTCAGCCGAGAACTTAGGAGCTCTTAAGATGAAGGGCCTGATTTCACTAGTCCTGACTTGATGTCTTTCATTAACACAGATAAATCAAAAATAGGATGTCAGCCCATGTCCTTAATCTGGCAAATTGGGAACTATGCTCTTTTGCAGTTGTAGACATAAAGATACTGGTTTGCAACACCAATTGATTGCTTCATGCTTGAGGGATACCATGTACTTTAAATTCACTGTGGTGAAGCTTTAAAAGCAGAAGGTTTGCATAGTAAGTCTTATACTTTGTATTTTATTGTGAACTTGGGTACCATTGTTGCACTCTCTGTAATCAACTTGTCAAATGCAGAGAGTAATAAATAAGGTGCAGGATGCTCATACCAACTGCAGACTACAAATGCTCTCCTTGCTCAGCTAACCCATTATTCAGATCCAAAAAGTAAGCAGGGAAGTCAAGCATTTTAGAAGTTGTAGTCAGCTTGAATAACTTCCCAAAACAAACATCTTCATGTAGTTCTAAGAATAATTTTATCTCTTGACAGGTTTGCCACTGTGGAAAGAATTGAAACTGTGCCTGTTTACAGGCTGTACTGTTTGCAAATGTTGTGAAGGCTGGGAATGCTGTGCCCTTATATTTTCCTGTGGGATTGGAGAATACTTTGGTGTATCTATTGTTATTCCGCAATCTCATGAAAACTGTTGTTGGTTTTATACAACAATGGTTAGGAATCCTTGTCATAGAAAAAGACTCTAAAGCGGATGTAAAAATCATAGAATCATAGAATTGTTGAGGTTGGAAAAGACCTTTAAGATCATTGAGTCCAACCGTTAACCCAGCACTGCCAAGTCCATCATGAAACTATGTCCCAAAATGCCACATCTACATGTCTTTTAAATACCTCCAGGAACGGTGTCTCCACCACTTCCCTGGGCAGTCTATTCCAATGCTTGACAATCCTCTGGGCGAAGAAATTTTTCATAATATCTAATCTAAACCTCCCCTTGTGCAACTTGAGGCTATTTCCTCTCATCCTATCACTTCTTACTCAGCAGAAGAGACCACCTCCACCTGGCTACAGCCTCCTTTCAGGTAATTGTAGAGTGAGAAGGTCTCCCTTAACCCTCCTTTTCTCCAGGCTGAACACTGCCAGCTCCCTCAGCTGCTTCTCATAAGACTTGTGCTCCAGACCCTTCACTGGATCTGTTGCCCTTCTCTGGACACGCTACAGCACCTCAATGTCCTTCTTGTAGTAAGGGGCCCAGAACCAGATACAGTACTCGAGGTGTGGCCTCACCTGGCTGAATACAGGGGGATGATCACTGCCCTGGTCCTGCTAGCCACACTATTCCTGACACAAGCCAGGATGCCATTAGCCTTCTTGGACACCTGGGCACACTGCCCAGTCATGTTTTGCCAGCTGTCAACCAGCACCCCCAGGTCCTTTTCTGCCAGGCAGCTTTCCAGCCACTCTGACCCAGGCCTGTAGTGCTGCATGGGGTTGTTGTGAACCAAGGGTAGAACCCAGCACTGAGGTGCCATATATATGATCCATTAGACTTACAAAGTGCAGTTACTGATTCATGTACTAATTCAAGCGCAATGGAGTTACTGAAGTTTAATGGGATACTGCCCACCAGGTGAATTACACGTACGTTCTTAGGGATGGCTCAGTGAGATGACTGAGCTGAATTAAAAGCTTGTCCTTGTTCAAGTGGTTTATTGTCTCTTCCTCTTTCCCTATGGACCTTCTCTCTCTTTTCACCTTAATTTTTTTTTTCAAGTTCTTGGGCTTATATCCTTGGTGAAGTGAATCAGCTCATAAAACTGGCAAAACACGTTTTTTGGTTTTTTTTTCCCTTGGATTGGTTTCCTGCTGCCTCAGTGAGTTTATTCAGCTTACTGAGCACTGAGGTGAGTGCCAGAGCTGCAGTGAAGGAAGCTGTGGCCATGGGGGACTGACAGTGGAAGAAGAAGGAGAGAAGAGCTGCAGTAGCAAGCAGCTGTGGGATGATGAAATAGAAGAAACCGTGTTAAGGACCTTATGTACAAAGAAAGAATTATTGAGAAGAGTTTTTCAAGAATCCTTGAAAACATAACTGAATTGAAGAAAATACTACAACTACAGGCCTAGACAAGCATTTAACTTGGGGCACCTTATCGACAGGAGAAATGTGGTTGAAAACCAAGGGAAAAAACCCTATTGTTTTGGCTGCGTTGAGTTTGAGCTGTTTGAGTTACAAGCAAGTACAAAGAGATAGCAAAATACTTCTTGATAATAGCTTGATAAAATTTGAAAATGGTATCCTATGAGACTATATTATTGATCAAGACTATAAATAAGTAAACAAATGTGGTCAGTCTTAAACATTTTTTTTTAAGGAGGGGAAACAAATCAAAGTTAAATCCTTTACCCTGCCAGAAAAGCACTAGATATTCAGAAATGTGTAGAATATTATACTTCTTTGTTGTATTCCTTGGTATTATTTTATGGAAAAACTTTGGGTTAAAAGAGGAATACCTCAATGGTTCACCCTCTATCAAGCCACAACAAATGTAAGAATTTGCAGGATTATCTAGACTTATCTAAGTACTAGGGCTTTAAAAAAAGGGACTTCAGAGGAAAACAAACCAGTGCAATTCAAGACACTCCACAAACCGAGAGCCGGGGGTTAGGAGGAAACCATATGAGGAGGAAACTACAAACTACTTTTTCCAGGTTTTGCGTGTGCTTCCCACTTTTGGAGATGGTTTACATTGGACACAAGACCTCGGACAAAAAGGATCATCAGGTGGTCCGGCTATCTATTTTTCTTAAAATAAAAAATTAAAAAAATCATCCCTCAGTTCTTTCTTGTCACTTTTCAGCAGACGCTGTAACTGAGGTCCTGTCTTCCGAATATTTCATTGCCTGTTACACAAAGCGATGCACCACCATCCTAAGCATCCTAAACACCGCCCGGGGCTGCCAACCGTGGTGCTCCGCGCACTTTCTCAACCACGGGCGCCGAGTAGCAAGCACTCGGCAGCTCCCCGGGTGAGCAAAGGCACCGACCGGGCAGCCCCCCCAAAGCGTGTCCCGCCGCCGGGCTCAGCCTCCCGCCAGGGCTGCGGAGACTCTGGCGAGGAGGTGTAGCCCGGTTACTGCGGGCCGCCGCTCTGCCCTGTCGGTGCAGGTCGCGGGGGGCCCGGGGTCGCTCCCTGCGCGGGGGCGAAGGGAGCTCGGAGGGCACAGGACTCCCGGCGGTACCGCCCGGGCCGGCGCTGCCGCGGGCGCGCCTGCGCTCCGCCGCGCCGCCCGGGAGGCGGCCCGGGGGGACCCGGCGTTGGGTGACGGGCGGGGCGGGGGCGCAGGGCCCGGGCCGGCCGCCCCCCCTGCCGCGCCGCACGGTCGGTGAGTAGCCCCGTCGTTCTCCTTCGCGGCTGCCGGCAAGAAGGATCCCGGAGCGCCCCGCCGCCCAGCCCGCTGCGGGTGGGGAGGGATCCGCCGCCGGGGCGCGGTTGCCCGGGTGCCGCTGCCTCCCCCGCCCGCCCCTCCGCGCGGCCGCAACGAGGAGGCGGCGGGGAAACAAAAGCGGACAAAGGAGGCAAAAGGCGTATTCCGCTGCCGGGGTAGGGATGTCTGGGCACTGCTCTGCGCTCGGCGGTCCCGGTTGTCCGCGGTCCCGGGGGGCACCCGCGGGAGCTGGGGCGGCGGGGTCGGTGCCGGGGTGCCGGCTCCTGGGGTGCCCGCCTCCGCTGCCCGGTTCCGGCTTTGTTACCCTTCCCTTAGCCCGCCGCCGCTCCCCGGGCCGCCGAGTTGTAGCGGAGTATTTATTTCAGCGCATTTATTTTTAGGCTGGAAAATAAAAGGCTTGGCACGGCGACCTTTGGCTGTCGCATCCGGCGCCAAATAAAAGGGTCGCGCTCTGTCCGAGGCCGCCTCAGCTCTTATGTAAATCCATGTGCTGTCCCCAAGGACGCGCGGTTCCCGGGGCGCTGCCGTGATCCACCCCCGCGGGGACGGCGGGCGCTCCCCGGAGCTCAGTGCAGAGCGCGGGGTCGGGCGGGCAGAACCCGGGGCGGCGCGGAGGGACGGGACCGGTGGGACTGGCGCCGCTGACCTCCCGTGCTTGCTCTCCGCCCCGCAGATCGGCAGCAACCCCCCGGAGCTCTGTCACCAGCGTCGGCGGCGAGGAGAGCGGAGGATGCGGGCGGCGGAGCGGGCGGCGCTGCCCCGCGGCGGGCGGGCTGTCCGCGGGGCCCCGGCGGGCGGCTGCTGAGCGCGGCGGAGCGGGCATGCGGCGGCTGGGAGCGGGAGCCGCCGGCAGCGCGGGCGCCCCGGCGGGCGGGCGGCCCCTCGAGCGAGACTGAGGGTGGATGGAGCCACAAAGGACTTCGGCTGACACGTGCGGCGGGCCGGCCGGCGGCCGCGGCTAGGGCCACCCCCCTCCCCTGCCTCCTCCCCTCCTCGCTATGCTGCGCGCCCGCCGGGCCCCTCAGCGCGCTCGACGCACGGCGACGATGGAGCCGGCCGGGCTCCTCTGAGGCCGCCGCCGGACCCAGCATGGCCTCGGCGGGGACCCCGGCGCAGCGGCGCCCCGGGGCGGAGCGGCCGGCGGCGGGGGGCCGGGCGGAGGCGCCGCGGTGCCGCAGTCTGCCCGCGCTCGGCTACCCCCTGGCGGCCGGGGGGGGCGGCGGCGGCGGCGGGCCGGGCCCCGCGGCGGGACCGGCTCCCGGGGCCGAGCGGGGCGGGGGCGCCGCCGCCGTGGCCGGGATTGCCCAGTCGCTCGGAGCCGGCAGCGGGAGCTTCCCCCGAGGGACGGAGCTTGGCCAGCCGGCGGCGCCCGGCCGAGGGGTGTCCCCGGCCCCCCGGCTGCTGCTGCTGCCGCCGCCGCCGGCGTTGCTGCTGGCGGGCCCCCCGGGCAGAGAGTGCCTGCGGGCAGTGCTGGCGGACTCGCGCTTCTTCCTGGTGTGCATGTGCTTCCTGACCTTCATCCAGTCCCTCATGGTCTCCGGCTACCTGAGCAGCGTCATCACCACCATCGAGCGGAGATACAGCCTCAAGAGCTCGGAGTCGGGGCTGCTGGTCAGCTGCTTCGACATCGGGAGCCTGGTGGTGGTGGTCTTCATCAGCTACTTCGGGGGGCGCGGGCGGAGGCCGCTCTGGCTGGCCGTAGGGGGGCTTTTCATCGCCCTGGGGGCTTCGCTTTTCTCCTTACCTCACTTCATCTCTCCGCCGTACCAGATCCAGGAACTGAACTCCTCCGTCAGTAACGAGGGCTTGTGCGTGGCTGGCAATGTCACCGCCAAAGAGCAGTGGGACTCGCCAGCCTGTTTCAAGGACTCTGGCGGAAATGACCACTCTCTCTATGTAGCTTTATTCATTTGTGCCCAAATCCTCATTGGCATGGGCTCGACACCCATCTATACCTTGGGACCAACCTACTTAGATGACAATGTCAAGAAAGAAAACGCCTCGCTTTACCTAGGTAAGGCATCTAAGTACCAGGGTGCTTCAAATGCTGAATCCGAGATCTCTCAGAGGGACCAGTTGCGGGTACTTCTGCCCTGGTCCTGCTGAACAGCGGCTGTGCTAAGATTTCCTTATGAAGTGAACTTTTGAAGTAAAGTTGCCATGCTTTCCTATTTGAAAATGTTTTGTGGAGTGGTGGAGAGTAGTGACAGGTGAAGCTAATGTAGTGTGCGTGAAAGCACCTGTGCTCACACCTTCCAGCAGGGGGAATGGGACAGCAGAGAAGGTCAGCTTCTCTAATGCTTTACAGCACTTCGGGTTAGCCGGGGACTTTTTCAGAAAGAAGTGTTAAAATCTGCTATGCTCCTTCAAGTTTTTTTTTTGCTAATACAGAAGCTGTTTATTTCTAAATTTTGGTTAATGCCTTTAGCCTAGAGTCTCTATAATGTTAATGTTCAATAAGCACTTTGAGAGATTCTTGGCGTGCTTCATTTTAGTTTTCCAGCATTTCTCTTTAACTAGCAATGCGTTTTGACTGGCATTGATACATCATCTGGCATCTCAGAGAGAGTTAAAAACCCATTGATAAAGCAGCAAGTAAAACCTTCAGGGTTAAAAGCTCCTAGGGGGGAGCTCAAGGGAGTCCAGTCTGGCACATTGTATTGTTATGGCATTTGGCAGGTACAGACACGTGATAGTCTTCCATGGTGGGAGGAAGGGGTATCTCAGATAACTGGCTACTAAACTTTATTGGAGTTTGACCACGGTAGTGAACACCACACTTTTTTGTTAGTTGGAGTAATATGTAGTAAGATTGGCTGCTCTTTGACATTGCATTAGTATCTTAACATGATTTCTGTAAGAAATGAACCTCACGTACCCCTTCAAATTGTTTTCAAACAAAGAGAGGCACTTATGGGGTGAGAGAGCTGCCGAGGGTTTTTGGATGCTCAGCATTACCATTTGCAGTTCAATTTACTTTGGCTCTTGGAGATAGTAATTCCATGTAAAGTAGACATGCATGAAAGTAATACTCTTGGGGTGTATGTGTGTAACTACTTTATTAAGCAAACATAGTAAACCAGACCATTTTTATTCCTTATGACCTGTTCTTTGGCAATTTGACTATTCCCTGAACTGTTTTAAAGTCATGCACAGTCTGTGTACAGTGCCTTGAGAAAGCCGGGGGCATTGCTGGTTTTCGGAAGGAGGGAGAGGTATTTACAGCATTGCTGATGTGCCTGATGAAGTATCTGACAAAGTGGTTTCCCTCTCTCCTCTCCTCTGAGAAAGGTTAAGTGGTATGGAAATTTAGATTAACCTAGCAACTTTATTGGCAGTATGAAAAAGCAAAGCATCTCCTTACTGAGGTCAGTAATTGTTTGGAAGAGAGGCAGCTGAAATTTACAAGTAGGTGATTTCACACAGTCCTCAAAAACGTGGGAAAAGAAAGGAAATGGAAAGGCTGTAGGTGAGGAATGAAGGGCAAAAGAGGTGAAGGGTGTAAGAGAGAAGGAAGTCTTCACCAGAGGGGGAAGCAAGGTCAACGGAGGGAAGGAAGTTCTCACTGTGCAGGAGGAACGATAGCTACCACTGACATGCTTCTAGCACAGGAAATCGTAATGAAGTGACTCAGGTAACTTTTAATTGCAGCAAAGATCAGCCTTAAAGTTAACAAAGGTAAAAGACACCAGCCGCTGTTGGTAGACTGTATATGACCCTGTACCTGCCAGGCACTGAAGGCAGCTTTGATCTATACTGGGAGTAACCCTTGTAGAGTTGAAGTTCATTTTTAGTGATTCAGAAGAGTAAAGATGACTTAGTCAGCTACAGTGTACATGAAAAATTTATGCCAGTGATTTGCTTTTGACCACAGGGAGAATTAAAATGAACACAAAGCATGTTTAACACTGAGTAAAATGTACCATCACTTCCTTTCAGTCTTTAAGCTACTCAGGGCTAGAAGGAATGTTGCCTGAAGTTGGAAATCTTGGTATTATCTTTTTTAAATAGTGCGGAATTCTGAGGAAACCTTTAACTTGCTAGTGTTTGAATATTTTTCTCACTTCAGCTTTGGCCAGTGACTTTCTGAGGGGCAGGAGTAAAACCTGAATTTGTGGGGGAAATGGAAAAAGAGCATGTTGTTTGTTTGGCACGTTGATGTGAACAAACCTGTTTTTGTTGGAACTTCTCAGTGGTTTGGAATGTTTTGTGTCCTAGAGGAGAGGTATTTGTGGGCAGCGGACAGACCAGCCAGTCGCATGAGTGGGATAGAGGTGGACAGGACATGGCTTTGCAGGCCAGCCACCTCACATCCTGTGTTATGCAATGCCTGTTTCTCCGGGCGGTATGAATTTATTACTGGGAAAAACTATGCAAGTCACGTTAAAATATAAAATGTATGTATGCATGTAGGCACGAGTTAACAAAAAATCTTGGCATGGGCCGTTGGGAGTTAAGTTTTGAAATGTGAAGAAAGCTCAGTGAAACAGATCCCAGTCACACAAATATGTCTGAGGACAATTCATAAAAAGAGTATCCTCTGACACGAATAGAAGGTCACTTATGTGTTTGTTTGTGATCATGCTGGCACTGCATTCTAAGTTTTTCTTCCAAAGAAAAATAAATATATATTTATATATGTATGTAACCATGCTCCTGATAAATGTTTCTCTGAGCTGCAGAACGGAAGAGCTTTTTGACCCTGCAACTGTGCCCCCTAATAGTAGGTCAGTAAAGTCCCCCTGAGTATCACTAATCCTGATTCTGCAAAAACTCACCTTATGCGGCTGTGGTAGCTATCTTATTTATTTTCCAAGTTAATCCAGCTCAGGGCTTGAGTGGCAATAGCATATCCTCTTAAGTGTAGGCATGCAAGCTCAATGTGGACAGCTGTTTTAACATTCCTGGCTGGAAGTCCTGCTCTCAAAAAACATATTTGATGCTTATACATAGTCTCTTGGCTGCCTACACTTAAGTCCATCTGTCAGAGTGGCACGGTGCCAGTTTACAAGGTGCTAGGTCGTTTTTAGTAGGACAAAGGTGCCAAGCAGGGATGTGATTTGGGCTGCCTGCATAGCAGTGTGTGAGCTCTTCCGTGGGATGTTTCTTCCTTGTGAAGGCACTGCCACCTCCAGGTCCTCCTGCCCCTTAAACCTGATGGTACTTTGGTGCCCTGATGCTAACTTTGAGAAAATGTAAGACATCAGGCTTAGAAACAAATCATGATTGTAACAGGTGCCTAGGAAATATAAGAACTGGTTCCCTTAATAACAGATAATCCAAAAGGGAAGTTACACACTTTATGTAAAATCTGGGCAGTCACTAAGTGGTCTTTGTCTTCTCCAAAGTCTCTCCCTTCTGTACTCAGTTGTACTGTGGCATGTCTGTTGTCAGCTGCCTGACAACAGGCAGCTTTTTTTCTCCTTTTAATTATTTATTCAGTTAAATTAATTACAGTTCAATTTATAGTTGAATTGGACTTCATGAGTTTTGTTTTGTACTCTTGAAGCTGTTTCTGCTTCTTGTCAAATTTTACCCCTTTAAGCACAGTCTGTTTTTTCTGAACACTGCGGTTTTTTTGTAGGAATCCAATAATTTGTCTTGAATGTGAGTTAACTGTGTGATTCTATCAGGATTTTTAAAAGCAGTTCCTTAAAATTGTGTGGCACTTAGGAGTTTTGTTTGTGGCATTACGTTGCCTGACTAATTTTAAAATGTTTTTCTTCTCTTGGAAGTGGATATTATAATAAAAAAGGAATTTACGTCAAAAATTCACATATAGGAAGGCAATATTAGGTTTTACAGAAATAACTTCATTAAAGTAAATATTCAGGAATGGCTTTCACCAGTACCCCCCAAAATGAATTAGTCATTGTACTTAAGGATGTTTTATTTCAGTTTCCAGTATACTATATGCAGGTTAGGATATGATAAGAGAAAGGTGTCTAAGTCAGTTTAATTTCATACAGACTGCCTGTAGTTTTGGGGACAAACTGTAATTACAAAATACAGAGATAAAGACTTTATGAGAGAATGGCTGAAAAACTAGATAAACCTGTGCAAATGGCCTTGGTACAGATAATGGCTTGAGAGCCAGGGAAGTAAAATAATTTTGTATTAGAAAAAGAATAAATATTTAAACTAGTTTCAGAAATATTTAGACTCCTGCTTTTTTCCATGAGGATTGTTTGTTGGTTGTTTCTAGCACTAGGAAAACCATTTCATTGTGCCTATATTCTGTTTGTGAAACACCTTCTTACCAGTGTTTTGCAGATAGATGCTCTGTGTACCTCTCATGTCTTTTACAAACTTCTCCAAAGCCTTTACATATATATATATGTGTATGTTTGTATGGTGAGTTTATTTATTGTATTTCTGGTGAAATCTACTGCTATATCCACATCCTACAGGGAAGGAGAGGGCAGGAGGAATAGCTTCTCATACTCCATCAGAAACCCACCACCTCTGCCTTCTGGGTCCTAGGGCAGAGTTCAGCTGACTAACAAGCTAAATCTCTGTAACGTGCCATTGCTTGGATGTTGGCACGGGAAACACTGGATTTTTGTGCTGCTTTGATTGATTCGTTTCGGTCTGGCCACTTCTGGGGTTATGGATGCCATTGGAGGACAGGAACTGGAGCTTGCCGAGGGCATCAGCTCATCTGTATAAATGCTACAAGACCACCGAGGTTTTCCGAGACAGGATCAACTTTGTAGCTGAGCAGGAGGGACCATCTATAGAAGCAGTGAAACAGCTGATCAGCATTTCGTTTTATTCTCACCATTCAGCCTATGACCGCTTGTGGTTCACATGGAATATGCTTCCTGATATCCAAAAAGGCGAGTTTCCTACAGGGTTTTCTCAGCATTGATCCCTATATTTGGTAAACCCTACAGAAATAGTACATTTATTTTTACAGCATGCCTGTGAGGAGGCAGGATTTTATGAATCAAAAATTGAAACAAAAGGGCATGTTCACCAGTATTTTTTATCGCTTGCTCTATTTTCCTTGCAAAGGGGAAGCATACTGAGCTTGCTTCTCAAATACAGGATTTGAGTTATCTGAGCAAAGGCCACATCTTGTTTTACCCAGAAGCTAAAACTACGACTTGACCCATCAGCAGTCTTTTTTTTGTACAAACACGTGCTCGTTTTGTTTGCGCATTCAGCTGGGTAGCACTAGTATAAGGCTGACCTCAGCGTACTCTCAGCTGGGTGTAGAGAGCATCTTGGGATGCAGGTGAAGTGACTGCAGGTCTGTTTGTGCATATGGATTATAGTGCTTTCTCACAGAGATGATTTAGCACTCAGAAGATACGGTATTGTGCTTTCCTGGCTTTCTGTAGAATCTTTTGTTAAAATGCTGATCAGGCAGCAGGCATGGTTCCTAGTAATTACTTAAAGTAGCACTGCAGTTTTATTGCCCTTACCTGTAGCTGAGGAAATAGAAAGATAAATTTTAATTTTCTTTTCCACTTTTGTTTCCTACTCCATGGGTGGACTGATATTTTTTTCATACTCTTTCTTGAGCATTTAGGGAAGGTCGGGCTTTTTGTCGAGATACAGTGTCTACATACAGTGGGTATGTCAGGGGTGGGGGCAGCCATAGCTCTGAAGTTTTCTGCCTGTGAAATTTAGTGTCATGAGTGATACACCTTCACTTGCTCTGCCAGTGTTGTGTCCCTTAAGGATGCTTTCTGCAACTCTCCTGTTGTGTCCTTGTCATGAGCTATGGCATTGTTCACAAGCAGCTGTATTGACAAAGCATGACTTGCAGTAACTGGTAAAATGCACTTTGCCCTTCCTAGGAGCAAGAAGATGCTTAGCCACACTCTTCCTTGATTGTCTCTTTCCTTTTGTATTAAAGGACAAAAACTGTGTTGAATCCGAGGTTCTGAAACTCACTGAGTTGTTTTCCTTGCTTAGCATTTGTCAAAATGGTTAGCATTTTGTTTCTGAGACTGACAGTGCCCTTTTCACCTGCTCGAGCTTGGGAATGGTGTTTTCTTGGAGAGTAGCTCCCTTCTCTGTTGAGCTCTGCTGCAGGTGTTGTTTTGGACAGACAGGTGTCTCCACCTGCTGTGGTCCTGGAGCAACTTGGAAACCTAGACATGAAAGTGGCCTTTAAGTAACAGCTTGTTTGTACCTTCTGCCAGGAACTGAAGGCTTGGGATATAGTGTCTGATTACCTGGGGGCTGGAAACTTTAGCTGTGTGCTTTCCCTGACTGTTTTCTAAAGAGTCACTGTAACTACTCCTGTTGCAGGTGGATTAGAGATGCTTTGTGTTTCATCCATTTTCCCGTAACTTTCATTCACTGGGCGCCTCACCTGGGAGGACTTAATTGCTGTGAAAGTGCTTATTCAGTCAAAAGGGAAGGGACTGGATTTCTCTCTACCGTCATTCAAAAATACATCGGTTTCTGTTTTGACTGTGCAGGGAGCACAGGCAATTACATAAATGACCTATTGTTTCATCCTGAAGGGGCCAGCATCTAAAAATTCTGATTTTTAATGTAGACGAATGGAAAAGTAGATCAATCATATTAGACTGTTAAGTCTCATGCTCTCTTTTTAATTCTGTTGTCTTTTTTACCCTGATAGCACTTTTAAAACCGTTGTTTCCTGTGAAGAATTAACTCAGTCTTCCTTTTTGTTGTTTTTACATGCCTTTGCCATTTATTTTGAAAACAGATGAGAAGTTACCATGCAAAAATGGCACATATTTCAGCTCTTCCCCTCTGGCAGTTGTTTCCTGTCTCTCAACTGTAAGGGTCAAAGTAAGTGCTAGCACTGACTTGGCTGCTGATGGATTGGGTGGTGTCTCATGGACTCTGAGGGCAGGGCAAACCAGTCACCTGCCTTCCTATGAATCGTCTCCAGAGCTGTCAGAATTTGAGCTCCAAGTCCAAGGATGTCTCTGCAACCTCCTCAGCAGCTACAGGGATGGTGAGACTCATTAGGGCTATAATCGTAAAGTACTGAAACAGCACAGTTGGAAGAGGGCAACGTTTTCCCCAGGGAACCTCTAGAAGTGAGGGTTCTGCACAGGGAGCAAAAAGCTCTGTTGACATTCTGATTCTTGGTGTCCATGCTTTTAGTCAAGCACCTTGGTCTTTTGCAACTCAGTCGGACAACCTGGGCACGTGGGCTGGAGCTAGCAAAATTATGCCAGCAATCAACTCTGCAGTGGGCATGTAGGCTAATTTCACCCGAGTCAGCCAGATCCATACCCCAACTCCTCCAAAGTGCCCAGAAAAAAATAGAACGTTTCCTATGACTGGGAAGAATATATCAGTGCCTGGCAGCATGGAGATGTATGGGCTCTGTCCTGCTTTGCCACTGAACAGTTGGGAGTTTGGTCCTCTGTTAGGCTGTCACAAGGCCAGAAATTCAGACATACTGCACAGCATTAATGGGATAGTGAATGAACCTGAGTCTTTCCACTTCTCTTCTGCCACAAGGAATTTGTTCTTACCTGAGAAATCAAGAGGTGTGAACACAAAAACTAGAGTGCTATTTTATGTTGCCATTAGACCTGATAGTCTAATCGGAAAGCACAAACTCTCATGTAGGTAAACAGCTTACTTGGCAGCAAATACAAATTACACCAGTGAAAAGCATTGTGCTCTGGTATGAATTACATTTTATGGTGAATTTGGAGGAGATACAGTTGGAAAAAATATGTATATTTTTCCTTGTAATTTGAACAAGAAGATATGAAAATTATTCAAAGAAAAATAAACATGAACTGTGTTATGTGAAGTATGCAAAGCAGTACTGTGTGTCCACTAATTGTATGCTCCTATGCTGTTCCTCTTAGATTCTCTTCCCCATTTTCAATACAGGTTCCTTTTCATCAGCTTGCTTCCTTTTCATTAGCTTGCCAGGATATTTTTTTCAGTGCTCCCACTTTTTTTCCTGCTTATATGAACCTTAACACTTTACTTGCATTACACCATGCACATTAGGACCTCAATCTGATGGTTACCTTCTGCACTTTTTGTCTTTGATGTTTACCAGGTTAGAATGAAATCCCCAAGAGTGTCTCAGCATTGATTTTTCTTAAAATCCAGTGCTGCTCTGAAACCAGCTACTAGCTCTTCAGTTCTTTGAATTTAGCAAGCTTTTGTAGATTCGTGACTACTTTCCATATTTGTCTGTTTCCAGTCAACTTCTTTGAAGTGACAAAAATTACATCCTGGAGGGGTTTTCCTGTGATTGTACCCTTTTCTTTCTGTATTAATTAAGGCTATCCTCTAGAGCTAGAGTATTTTGGATAGTCCATATATTAGCTGAGTGTATCTTCTGATTTACTGTTTCATACTCAAGTTGTCGTTTACCCAAGTGTTTGTCATCAGTTAGTTCACAACTGTTGACTTAAGGTGTCATGTAGGCACTTAAAGGTGCTGGTGTGCTCCTGAAATCAGGAGCTTTCAATCACACCTTGGTTCCTACTTCTATTTTTTTCAGTCTCTAGTTAGATTAAAATCTGAATACCCAACCTCCCCAGAAGTAATTTTAAGTAATGTATTTTTGTAGATCATAGAATCAACTGGGTTGGAAAAGACCTCTGAGGTCATCACGTCCAAACCTTGATCCAGCACCGCTGTGGTTATTAGACCATGGCACTCAGTGCCATGTCCAGTCTCATTTTAAAAAACTCCAGGGACGGTGAAGCCACCACTCCCCTGGGCAGCCCGTTCCAGTGTCTGATTATTCCCTCTGTAAAATATTCTTCCTAATATCCGACCTAAACCTCCCCTGGCACAGGGGACTCAAAGTAGACAGGGAAATAGTTATGACCACTGCTAAGCTGTAATTACTCAAACAATGTGTCAAGCAAGCCTTATTTGCTTCTACAAATATCTAAAGGAAATACTCTGGAAGATACCATCTGATGTTGCTGTGTGTTAAACTTTTCCTGTACTTAAAGAGAAATTGTTGTATTCAGCTGAGGTGTTGACACGGTAAATTTTGCTATGTATAAGACAATTGAAAACATTACCTTTTCCATCAAAGGTCCCAAAGAGATCAGTTTATAGGCTCAGAGCTCAAACCCAGGTGAAATTCATGAGCAGAATACCCTAAGGATTCTGTTTAGGTGGGAATTTTCAGCTGAACTAAACCCAGGAAATATGAAGGAGAAGAGGAGGTTTAGTGCAGCAGTGCGGGACTGGCAGTGTCTCTTTTGTGTGGTCCAAGGTGGTGAGGGACAAAGCCAGAGTGGATTCTGGGTGGAGCCCAAGGGAAGGGCTGAAAATGCTGCTGTTAAGTGTCTGTGGAGTACAGGGAAGTCCCTGTCAAGGCCGGGGAGTTTTGACAATGCAGAGAACAGAGAAGCTTTGCTTCTACTCACGCTTTTCTTCCTCCCAGAAGAGCATTTGCCTGGTGGGCCTCTCCATGCCATTCATTGATCCCTGCTATTTCAGTAGCTAGTGTTTAAAAGGTAGTGGCAAAATAGTTTTTCACTTTGTGATTTTTAATCTAAATTTATGTTTCTGTTTGTTACTTCTTCCCAGTGAGTGAAAAAGATTTGAGAATGTAACCTTCTAGAGTGCAAATAGCTTGAGTAATAATCCTTCCATTTAAAAATGGTAAAAAAGTTGCTACATAATATTAGAGTCTGTATTTTCTGTAAAGATGATGGGCAGTGTATATCAACTTGATTTAATACATCTGTCTAGTGACAGAAATAGTGAAAGTATCCCTAGGGAAATTTTATAGTCATAGGAGGAAATAGCACATGAGCTTTTTGAGTCTGCAGTATAGTAGTGCTGATACACATCAATTTAGGTATTTATCTGGTAAGTTATATAATTGGCCTAAACCAAGAATTTCAGAAAACTATGTTTCTTCTGCAAATGTCATGACTGAAGGAAAGAAGTGGGATTTTGGGGCTGTTTGAAACAAGTTAATGTTAATTTCTTACCACACCTGCGTTGTATTACTGTAGGAGTATTAGTCCAGTCACACAGTGGGAGTAAAAAGACTGAATTCAGCACTACATGATTGTAATGTAATGCCATACTGCAAATAATTTTTCAAAATCATAGCTGAGGACTGAATTGATGCTTGACGGAAGAGCTGTACTCTAAATTATAGTTCCTAAGTAGCAATTGTACTATTTCGATATGTGGAAACTCTATACATTCATTGACCTCAGTGACTGAATAATTTAATGGGATTGTGATTATAATGTCAAAGATAGAGCTGGCTGGTGTGAATTTCTTTGATTGCAGAGGCAAAGTAGGCAATAGTATCCATGTGTTTACTCCCATGGCTTCTCCAGAAGTTTGGGGAGAAGGAAGACTAGTACTTCTCAAAGAGTACCCTCTGCATTTAGGAGTGAGTACCTCTTGTGACTGAACCTATGGAGAAGTATTAAAAAAGTCCTTTCCTCATTAGCTTTTGCTTCTGGTCTTACTCGATGTTTGCTAGTAATTGATTTTTGGTTAGATGTGGTCACTTATTTTGCTTATTGAGTTTATGGGTAATTGCTCTAGCTTTGGACACCCAGAAGCAAGTAGGCCACAGGCAGCAAATAGGGAGGCATTTGGCCTTGAAAGGCAAAATAAAAAAAGTGGCTAAGGCAACTGTCCCCATGCATTTGTGATAATTAAAAGAAGATCAGCCTTCTATGAGAAATGAGGTAAAACTGATTGACTAATATTGACCAGTCTAGCTAGTGGGAAATAACTTGAAAAACGCTTTTAAGCCCAGTGAGTCAGAAGCTTTGGGTATGTATATGCCTTCTCAGCCTCCATGAGGATAAGAGATTCAACTTACCAGAGAAAAATAGAGGGATATATGAACTAATACAATTTCAAGTGTTCCTACACTGTCATTAGAACAGCTATTACTCCTTTGGGTAACTATTAATTTTAAGTATTTGGGTAAGGTGAAAGAGAGCTGTTTATGATCACATAGATCTGTAACTAACTTCTCTCCATCCTTATCCCCCTCTTCATCCTCTCCGGCATCCCCACACTCCAAATTTAAATCCTCCATAAAGAAGAGCTTACTGTGGGTCTGATGTAGTGCAATTTGTACTGTGTATTTATACTTGAGTATTACAAAGACTGAGGAAGGGATCTATCATATGTCACAGTTTCAGAGTATGTCAGAAATGACATCTCATGTTTTGCCCAAGTTGGCATACCGAAATCTTTTACTAATGGCTGGGTCAAGGTTGACCATTTTCCTGTAGGAGGAGTAACTGGTCCAGAGAGTGAGAGGACTGTCCCTGAAGGATCGTGGTAGAAGAATTTGATGGCCAAAGGTTTATATTAGCAGGTGGGCATCCTACGCTATAAGCCAGCTGCTTTTTTTTTGAATTGTGTGTGACAGGAAAAAAATAGTGCAGTATATTAGGAATGTAGTAATTTCCCTTGTCTAGTTTAATAAGATGCTCAGATCAGTTTCTGTGGTCTGAGCACTAGGATTTCTGCAAAGTATAACTGCTGGGCTAAGCAACTCTTCTAGCACTGGATTTATCTCAGTTTTCATGGCTTGTTTGGAGATATTAGAAGAACTAGTAGCATAACATTAGGAGAGAAGGTAATGTAACCCTGATGACTGTCAGAGAGTCTCTGAATGCTCTTAGTTAGGACTGCTGTCTGCTGCTTTTTTATTGAATCAGGATACAGAGTGTGAGGAGCAGCATGGTTATTTTTGTATGCAGGGGCTGAAAAATGATACAACAATTCTGCCCTTAATTTAGGCAGTGTTGCACTCCTGTTAAAAAGACTTCTTGACTTTTTTTCTTTTTTCCCCTAATATTCTTGAGTAACAAAATGGTGTGGAGCTCAGGGAACTGACAGCTGGTGGTTTTCTGATGTGGGAGATTTGACTTGAAGAGTATATGTGTGGTGTGATGATACAAGACAGCCTCTTCATATAACCCCTTGGTGATGTGCTGTATAGTCTTGTTATACATAGTGCCAAAATAGACAGTAATCCTCTTATGTGGGATTGTGAAGCAAGTAATAATAGAGCACAAGTCAGTGCCATCAGTTCAGAGCTGGGTTTTTTTGATAAACATATTTGGCATTTGTATCTCCTAGATTCTTTAGTACTTCTTAATCTTTATATTAACTGAGTTGTCCTCTCCAGCTGAAAATGTTCGTGTTTCACAGTAGAAATGTAAGCTGCTATCAAGACCTTCCTATCCATCTTTCTAATTAACGCACTTGATTTAAAAAGGGCACAGAGATTTTGAGTTCAAACTTATTTCCTAATGTAAAAACCTCAGACAAAGCAAAATTGTAAGATCATTTAGTCTGCATAAAAGTTTTCAATTGTCTTATGTGGAACCCTGAGAAGATCTGAAGCAATCAGAGTTACTGTCTGCAGACTGTTAATCCCATTTAGAAAACATGAATTTGGCTGCTATGCAGCAGGGCAGACATGATAAGCTTGTGCTGGAGGAGAGAAGCAATTATCTCAACACAAGCACAGTCAGAGCAGAAAGGAGGGTCTGGAGGTGTTTAATTAGTACTAATACTTTTGTGCTTGTGAGGGCCAGAGTCATGGTAGGTTACTATTGCCTTGCTCTTGTGTTTCTCAAACCTGGTATCTAATGAACATAAAATTAAGCAGAGCTTTCAAGAAGAGTTAATAAATCACACTGACTGGCACATTCCTTCTCCCTGCAGGTAATGAGGTACACCTGATACTGAGTGGGAGCAGGATCTGGTCTGCAAAGCTTTTTTATTTTTAAACAGATAATAAGTTCTCTTGGGATTTTTGTACCTCATTTATTTAAGTAATCTGAAAGAATGGAAATGCATGTCATTTATTAAACTTTTCTTAAGTCACCAAATCAATTAGGAAAAAATAACCCTTTTTTTTTTCCATTGTGAAAACAGTTTTGAACAAGTAGAATTTTTATTAATATTCATTTGATGGCAAAACTACTTTTGATGGAAAAATATGTAGCCATCGCTGTATACTTATTTGCATAGCTTAACATTTGGAGATGCATTTTGCTCTTTATTTTTATTCATTTCAACTTCCATTAATTTTGGGTGAAAAATACGAGTAACATCCTATTTGGTTTGAAAACCACTCTCCAGGTAACTTTTGCTTCTGTTTTCATCTAGTACATCATTCAAGACACAGCTAGACTCCAGCAGGCTGGAGAGGATTACATTTTCCGTTTGCTCCTCCTGAGGATACCAGCTCTGTGGGTTCAGGCTTACCCATTTTGACATTTTATAAATGTTTTCCTGATTGGTTTCAGCAGTGTGTGTTAATAAAAGGATGATCTCTATGATGATTTACTCTTTGTGCAGGAGCACTAATATCTGTTTTGACCTGTAATCTGCAAACTTCAGTTTTGTTTAGAGATTGCCTGTGTTTAGGTAGCTCTGTGTGACCTCTTCTATCACTAGTTATCTGTATAAGCAGCTTTATTATTCCATTTTGGGAGCAAACTGCCATATCACATTGCAATTAATATATTGTTGCATGACAGTAATTGTCTGTATTGCAGTTTTTGTGTGATTAAGTTATTCTTATTCTTAGTGCACATTACTGTATGGTCCAGAAGTTACATATCAAGGTAATTAGTCTGTATGTTCTCCAAGGAATAAATCAAAAGTACTGAATTAGAATCACAGTGTTGGATAATTGTGTCAGAAGAAGAAAGCTGAACAGAAACGTTTGAACTTTCCCATTTTGACACTTTCCCATTTTGACACCTTCTGAGACTCCCCAGCTGAACATTGTTAGTACTGAGGTAGTAGCTTACATGTCTGGTGCATAGAATCATGGAATCATTTAGAGTGGAAAAGACTTTAAGATCATCGATCCCAACCATTAATGTAGCTAGGTCAGTGTTAACTTGAATTGGGTCTGGAGGCTGTTTTCCCTGAAAGCTCTCTTAGTTTTTGACAGCAGCAGATGTGTTATCATGTGGTGTGCTGCCTGGACAGAGGTCTTTGCACTGCTCCTTTCCCTGTGCTGGGGGTACGTGCTGCTGCACTTCCCTGGTGCTGTGTTCATAGGGCATAGATCAGAACTCCAGCTGCTCTAACATAAAACTCCCTCAGCACCAGTGGCAGGGCCAGGTTCGTCCCAGGTCTGCAGCTTGTCTGTGTCTGTCAGGTTTCATGGGATGGAGTGGGACATCAAGGGCAGCTGGGCAGGGGGGAGCTGTCAGAAACACCTGGGGTAGCAGCCTGCGGACACGTGAATGAAACCCCACACAGCATCTAAACTGCAGAAGAGGCAGCTGCAACAAATGTCTGATTAACAACTGCCTGGAAATTTCGTTCCTTTAGTCAGAGACTTTCTTGAAATGAGAGGTGTTTAGCTGAATAGCTCATGAATTTTTAAGGAAGAGAGGATTTTTTTAAATTATCATATTTGGAATGATGACTTCCTCATTGCACATCTTTCAGTGGAATATTTTCTCTAAACATTTTTTCTTCCTATTATTGCGAACGTTTGAAACTCCCACATTGTAGCTAACAATTATATTATCCACTGATAAGCTGCTTACACGCTTGTAAATACAAATTTTCAAGGTAATGTTGTAATGAATAGTAGTACATTATTCATAAATGTGCTTATGTAGAATAGAAGCCAAATATAAAAGCCATTTGGTTTTACCCTGTACTGGATATTGAAAACAAATGATGAATGAAAATGATAAATGAAAAAAGATAATAGGGATTGGTCACCCCCGATAATAGACATATTCCCTTTCTTTCTTTTGCAGTAGGAGTTTCTCTCCCAGTATTTTAAACAGACAAGCAGACATCTCCTCAGGCTGCTGCCAAACTTACCTTCTTCTCCCTTATCTCAAGTATTTCATTTTCTTAAAACCAGGAGAAATTAAATTCATGCTGAAGTGTTTGCAGTCTGCTTTCGGATAGTGCAATGATGAATCTGATCTAAAAAAAAAATAAAAAATACTGTAGAATAATCTTTGTGATTAAGTGCTGTCCTTTCTCTGGGTAGCACATAGAGAGATGGATGTTGCAGCCCAATAAAGTATTTCTTTTGATTCCAAATACATTATTCTTACAAGGAAAGGTCAAAGAATTTTCATTTAAAAGTTAATAAAATAGGAAGAAAGGGTAATGTATTTTATTTTTTAAAAATGGCAGTAAGTAGAAGTAGGTGATCCTGCAGAAATGTTAGCTGAAAAACCTGTGTGAAGGCACAAGGCAGGACACCCCCACACACCAGTGCTAAAGGAACCTCTGCTGAACCCCACTAATGGGGAAGAGCTTGTTTACAAGCCTGGCTTTTCTCTTCCCCTCATAAATAAACTTGATGGGTCTCTGCAGAGGTCAGAATCTCCAGGGTCACAGGGCCAGCTGTGAACATTTATGCATATGTTTTTGGCTTGGTTTTATTTTATTATAAATGCAGGAGGGGGAAGAGGTCTGTTCTTTAAAACTTGGTTGTTTGGCCTTCCTTTACCTCTTTCCTGGCCACAGATATCTGAAGTTATATTAATTGAGTGATGACATGGTTGGTCTGTGGCACAGGAGAACTGCTGTATGGGTGACCAACAGGAAGGCTGTGAAGTGGTGCCATACTGGTGGAGGACTTTGGAGGGGGAATTAAACCAGTCAGCAGTAGTAACTAAAATATGCTAGAGTTCTTGAAAATGTTTGTTTACTAAAACAAAATCTTTACAGAAATGAAACCCTTCTATTTTTTAAATTTTCTTTTAAGTGGAATAAAATAGCAATAGCGAAGATAGCACATAAAACATACGATTCAGGTGAGTTTACTGAACAGTTAGGTGCTAAGTAGTTCCACAGTGCTCCTTTTTTCCACCTAAGAGTCTTCAGGATATTCCTGAAACAGGGCAATAAGGAGAGAAGATTGTTTTCTAATTTTGTTTCTTCTTGTGAATGTAAAGGAGAACATAGTGTGATCTAAGCTTTTTACTTTCTGTTTTCTTTCAAAACTCTGCCAATAGTTTTTTAACTCATCTTCTGAGTGAGTTCTATAATTGAAACATTACATATTTTCTGTGATTATATGGAAAGAAACAAAAAAATTTACTATGTTAAATAAAAGATTTTCTATTATATGCTTGTAAAGGTGCATCAGAAATTAAGGAATGTATTCACAAAAATGGCTTGGGAAGGCAGTGTCCATTAGCTGTGTGCTGAAGATCCGAAAAAGCTTAGGGTGGTACCTCTGAATTGTTCCTCCATTGGAAAAGGAGATAGATGCTGTTAGAGTTATCTACACATATGAAACTGAGAAGTAACATTTTAGTTTGGTTATTCAGCTGTGTTGACTGCAAACAACTGTCTGATCCTGCTGCCATATCTCTGATGGTGTTGTCACTGTAGTGTTTTCATTTTTCGGCTGCTAATCTTTTCCCAACAGTTTTAGTGTTTGAAAAGCATAATGCTGTGTTACTGTCATTTGTCTGTTCTGAAAGAAACATTTGTCTGAGTGGTTTAGTATATGAGTTAGCAGATGGTGATTTAAATGCACTTGAACCAGCAAGAGTCTTGGTTTTGTAAGTACTTCTCTGACTTAGAAAACCTCCAAAATTTAAGAGCTTTCTTACTTGTGCTTTTGCATTGGATTCTTTTAACTTTCACATTATAAGTTTAGTCATTTTACAAGAGACCAGACTAAGGCTTGCACTGTGCCTTCAAATATATGTTTTAAATAAATATTTGTGAGTGCTACATTGAAACTCAATCTGTACTGTCATAAATTAATCTCATGACAATATAGTTTGTTAAAATTATCACTACAATGGATTACAATTGCTGGTAGGTATAACATGCAGTATAGAAATGCATTACATGCTTTATATTTACTCTTTGAAGGAGAGGTGTTTAAGTTTCTTGGTGATTGACATTTTTACTCTTTGTCTATGAGCTGTGTGCTTCCACTTGTTCTGTTGGCAGATTTATCAGTATGAATCTGAATCAGCAGTGTGTGAAGACATCTTTCTTCTGTCACATGTTGTAGAAAACTCCCATAGAGTGGAAAGATGCCAGATCAGTTTTCGTTAAGACTTGGAAAAGCTCTGACAGCAGCAGAGACCACTGGTAACACTTGCTATCTTGGTTATTCCAAGCAACTTCAATATCATTCCTTGAGGACTTCCCTGTCAATCTCTTCCTCTCTCTCACTCTGTCAGAATAGTTTAATAACTGAGGTTAAGATTTCCCAAAGAGCCTAAGGAAGTCAAGGGATCTGACTTTCAGAGAATTTCAGTGGGATTTAGGGCTGAAATTTAATTTTCTTTGCAAACATAAGCCTAAAGTTTCAAGAAATAGCTTATTTGTGGTAAACTGTTTGAAAGCTGTGATAGTTTGCAGATTGTGTACATAAGTGTAATCTCCCAATTGAATCTTCCTACTGTAAATAACTGAAATTGTGTTCCCTCTGAGAAGGGATGCAAGTGGACACAGACACTAGAAAAAAAAGCTCACTGAGTTGCTTAAGTGAGAAAAATATAAGCCATAAAATATGTTTTGTTTTCACTGGTACTTAATACCTTATTTCCAAAGCCTACTTGAGCAGTTTCTGTGCGTTCAGGCAGCAGTACCAGCTCCTGCTTCTTTGGAGTGTTCTTGCTCTTTGGTGTTTTGAGAGTCAGTCTAACAGAGAGGGGTGCCCAAGGGTGGCTCAGGACAGCCTGGAGGTTCCTCAGCTGCCACAACCAGTACCGAGGCCACCACCCATGTTGGGATTATCTGCTAAATGCTCAACTGATACACTGGTGAAATAGTAAAGGGCACAGGGCCAACTCTGGTCCTTCCCCCTTACCTGGGTAAGGACTTTGGAGATGTCTTGATGCAGCATGGCCAGGAAGGAAAGGTGAAGAAGCTTCTTGTCTTCTGGCATCCTTCTTTGGCAAGGGTGATGGCAGTTTCTGCAAGATCTACTGTGCTAGATGCGAAAAGAGAATTGGTGGCATAATTTTATGCTTTATTGGGCCAGAAAAGACTGTTATGTTCATTTACTCTGACATCTGTGTTGAATCAGATTTCATTACAGTGTTATCCTTATGCAAAGCTCTGTTTATGTAAAACCGTTTAGCTTAAAATGAAGCACTCACGGCTACACAGAGTCTGCCACATCTCTAGGAATATAATATAGTTAACTGTCCTGTTAAAAAAGTTACTGCTATGAAAGTGTGTCTAAATTTGGCAGAAAGTAATTTCTATGTAGCCTCTAGCCACCACGTTTTTCATGTCTATGAAAACTTTTTACTATTGGAGAATAAGAATGTGCTTAATAATCTGCTAATCTAAGTGGTTGAGAAACAAAGCTGTCACATCAATTCTACTCGCAGAAGGGAAAAAGCCAGAATGAACAATCTTTATTTTAAAAAATTGCAGACCAAATGAAAGAATATTGGCCAATTTCCCCCAAAACGTTTTAGCTGAATAATTAAATTACCTAATTAATGAAAGTAACTATATTGAAATTTTTCAACTTTTGTAAATCAACCATATATGGTGTTTTGAAATATCTTGGAGGGATCCCTGTAATATAAATAATTTTCTCTTGGAAATGCCAGCACTGCAAGTTAGTAATACTTCTGTATTTTATTAACATATTAATGTATCTTCTTGGAACTGGGAATGAACTGCAAATGGAACCCTAAATCACAGTGACAATTTATGTCTTAAAAAGAAATACAAATGTAATTATTATATTACTGTTAAGGGAAACCTTTTTTTAAGAGTAATTATTTTTTAAAGCTATGCTTGGTGTTTAAACTGCCATTTAGTAGCACTAATAAAGATATTGTGCTGGTTTGGCTCTGGCAAATTACAATTAAATCTTGATTATAGGGATATAATTTTCTTTTTGTAGAAAAAATTATTTGGTTTTGATCATGTTCAAATTTTTAACTTGTATTGCATTATTTTGACCTTTATGTAGGACTAAAGGTTAGCATTAAAAAAAAAATCAATTTTTTTTAACCTCACCTATAGACAAAATCAAACCAAAGCAAAGCAAACCAAACCATGTAAAATACATTAATTAATGATGTCAAAACAAAATGTTTTCATAATTTTTATTTTAATATTGGCTTTGCATGTCAATATTGACTTTTCCCTGTGAGGCATGAGACCCTGACTAAACTGTCTAAGCAAATGTATTTATAGAATCGTATTTATTTTTAGAATCAGTTTGTTACTAACAAATGGTGTCTGTGGTGGTTTTCTGTTCAAAGCAAAAATATAAATGAATTTCCTTCCTTTTTTTCTTATAAAACTGTATTCCCCTCTTTTTTTTTTTGTGGCTCTGAGTTCTCAGTTTCATTTTTTCTAAATTTCTCCTGTATCTCTGACAATTTATGTCTTTTTATGGGGTTTAGTAGGACTTTTTTAGGGATCTGCAGCAGCAGGTCTGTGCTTCTGTGTCCTATTTCATGGGACTGTGTCAAGAGTGTCAGGGTGATTTGGGAACAATTTGTTTCTCCATGGGGCACCTGCTAGCTCCTTAATCATGAGAAAGGAAGGGTTGCGCATTTCTCCGTTATTGGGATGTCTACACAAGGGGGAAGATAACCCTTTCCCTAAGTCAGGGTTGTTTCCCTTTTAATTGAAGGTATTAAGTCCCAGGAATCTTTTAGTTCAGTGAATACAAGTCAAAGCCTAGGTAGTTCACAGTGGTCCTGGTATTGGTGTTTGCCACAGAAGTTTCTTCTGTTTTGATGATGCTATGGTGTGGTGGGTTGATTGTGGATGGATGCCAGGTGCCCACCAAAATGGCTCCATCAATCCCCTCCTCAACTGTACAGGGGACAGAAAATACAATGAAAAATTGTGTGTTGTGATAAGGACCAGGAGAGATCACCCAGCAATTACCATCATGGGCAAACCAGACTTGTCTTGGGGAAATTACATGAATTTATTACCAGTCCAATTGGAGCAGGATAATGAGAAGTGGGCTGCAGGGGGGCATCCTGCCTCACCGTGGTCTTCACTACAAACCACAGGGGAATCTCTGCTCTGGGACTTGGAGCAGCTCCTCACTCTCCTTCACTGACTGGGAGTCTGCAGGGCTGTTTCTTTCACATACTCTCACTCCTCTCTCTTCTCTCTGCTGCTGGTGTTTCACAAGTTGTTGTAACTTAAATATGTTATCCCAGAGGCGTTACCAGAGTGGCTTGGCCTTGACCTTGCCCAGCGGTGAGTCTCTCTTTGATGCTATCTGGCATTGAGTGTATAGGACACAGGGAAAACTTCTAGCAGCTTCTCACAGAAGCCACTTCTGTAGACTCTCCACTATCAAAACCTTGCCACACAAATGCAGTACATAAGGCCATGTAGTCTATGGTCAGGCTTGTGGTGGTCTGGCTTCCCTGCAAAGACCTTTTATTTGGATAGTATTGATCTAAGATCAAAGACCAGGCTGTTGAAGATCTGGCTAAGCACCTTTTCCTTCTAATTTTATTAGAAGTTGTGATTAGAGCCATTAAGAACGTTCTGCTGTTGCATCAAAACCAAAAGTTTTTTTTGTAGTGGGCAATGTTGGAGAAGACAGGGAAGGCCTGTTGTTTTCATCACCTGTCTGTTGTCGATAAGGAAACTCTGCTTGAATGGTGAAGTTTGGTGCTGCAGCAAAAAACTCTTTTGTTCCCAAGCAGAATATGGAGTTGAATGAGTTCTCACAGCTATCTTAAGATTCCTTTGTGGAAAACAGAGAAGGAGAGACCTTTACCCAAAACTGAAAGCTCAAGCTTTTTTCCCAGAATCAAACATCTGCATAATTCCAATTTCGTGAAAGTACTCAAACGGTATTGTTCCTATGAGGATAAAGACCACATTTTGAAGCTTTGGAGGTTTTCATAAAATGGTGGTGGTGTCCTTTTGCTAAAATATATAGCCTCCGTTGTTTATAACTGTTACACATGGATGGAAATGTTTTTCAGACTCTTTGACCTGTAATAGTATTTTCAATATTGTTTCAAATATATTTCTCTGCATTTCACTTTGCCAACTGTCATTTAATATATTTGTTTATTGGAGCTATTGCAGCTTTCAGCCTTTTTTAATGTAGAAAAATAAGTTCTTTAGCAATACAATAAATGTTAATAAAGCTAACAGGGTCATCTGCAAATTACTGGAATAATGTGCTTTTGCTTACAGGCAAATTTTCAGTCAGATATGAGTAATGAACTGTAATTCCTGTTGTTTCAGTTGAAAGATAAAAATATAAGTGCAGTTTACAAAGAAAATAAGAAATGCTGTTTGGCTTGCCCTTCCTTGCAGTCTGTTAGCGAGAGGTAGTGAAAGGAAAAATAATCACCAACATTTTCAATAATTAACCTGTGCGTCCTAGGCAGAAACCAATTTTTGAAAGGAAATTAATTCTGAGAGAATGTGATTGAAGTAATTTCTCCCTTTTTTGTTCTGTTGTCTTGCTGGTGGGACAAAGAGAAAGTGAATATATTCTTTGACTATCAGCACCTAACCTTCCATATCAGTAGATATTTGGTCTATCTTCGCTACTTCCTCACATTTTCTTTCCTAGGCACAAAAGATCTGGTTTTGAATAATGATGAACTTTGCAAGAATACATGTCAAACCTGCCTCTGAAAAACAGATATTTGCATGCCATTAGCTGGTTTGTGCACAATAACTGGTAAAGCCCAGATCCATAGACCTTGGGTATTTAGTGTATTTAGTGTATGTAGATTTTGCTAAGGAATTGTTTCTTATTTCTGGTTCTTCCCATGGTGCATGATGGCATACTCAAAATATCTGGTCCTATGCCAGATAAATCTCACCCTGCTTTTCCTCCAGAAGTGGATACATTCTCCCAGTTCAGAGAAGTGAGAGGACCTGAACAATATATTCCTGTTGGCCTGTGCTCTTGGACTACCTGAAGATTATATAAACCAAATTACTAATAAAGCACAATACAAATATTCTGAAATACTCTTCTGGGCTAGGTTCTGCTAGTTTTGTAGCTATGGACATGGGCATTATTGCTGTGATTTAAAATTTGATTTTTTTTATTTTTTATTTGTGATCTAACTGGTGAGGTCTGCTTGAAGGCCAAATTTCAGCTTTCACAGCTTGATATTTTTCAGTTATAATAGCCTAAAATAAATGGGATGACATGCAAGTGAACAACCCAGCCTCACTCTAGTTTAGTCAGAAGTAGTGCTAAAGAAATTAAAATTAGTTTTAAGAAGTGGAGATCAACAGTCTGTAAGCACGTGCCTGGGGGTAATCCCTAGTGAAAATTAAATGTGTATGTGTTGCCTCAACTGCCAAACCATTATAAAAAACCCCAAAGCCAAGCAATTAAAAGGCAGAGATGAGATATTCCCATTTGACATGACTTAACGGAAAGAATGACTATGAGTCAAGAGCTGCTTCAGTACCCTAAAGACAGCCAGCAGCTTCAATGTCCTTGTATTAGGAACATCACTGAGTAATAGCACAGAAGTGCCAAATCCTTCCTACCCCGTGAGAGTAGCCACACTGACTTCAAGAATACTCCTAATGCAAATGTTAAATTCACTGCTGTGGATTTAGCTCTCAGTGTTTGAATGAATGGGAAATAACACAGTGAAATTATCTTAACTAGTTACTTCTTGAATTTGGGACGTTAAAGGTTTTTAAAATAATTTGGAGTAGTAGCTTGCTTAGGATTTGGGTTAATAGTTATACCTCATAGATAATTTTCTGTATGGAAATGAACACTACTTTAATGACATTTCATTGCTTTGTTATGTGGGGAAATCAAAACTTTGGAATGCTGACATTAGGAATTCACAAGGAACTGAGGAGTCACTCAGTAGGTGTTAACACAAATGGTCAACATCTCTGTCTAGTTCCCTTAATTAAAGATATTCACAAAAGAAAACATCTTTAAGAAACATGCTCTTTTGAAAAGTCAGGGTTTGGGAATTCACACCTAGTGAAGTTCTTGGGATATGTTATCTTGTATTTGTAATGCAGGATACCAAAAGAGACTTGAAAAACTTGAAGATGTGGAGCTTTTTCGAGAACTGATTTCCAGAAAATAACAACCAAGGGCAGAGCTTTGCCTTTTGTTGCATCTTTGGACATTCTGACTGTGTTCAGCACAGGTAGTGTGCGTATCTCTCTGAGACCTGAATTTCAACAACAGCACTTTTCTACACCAAAAATTCCTCTGTATGGAAAAAAAAAAAAGAGAGAGTGTTAAGAAAGACAGTGCCAATTGCTCTTTTATGCATTTAAGCAGTTGTTGATACTTCTGTTTTCTAAAAAAACCCTATCTATTGAGGGAACCAGTGCCTCCGAGTCTGCGGAAATAATGTCAGAGCATCTTTGTTTTCGGTAGATTCTGATCATGCAAATAGAGACATGTTTATCTTTGGTCATGCAAACAGTTCACATCAGTGGAGACTTCCCATATGCTTGAAGTCCAAGATAGTTGTATGTGCTTTTGGAATACCATCACAGAAAGTTCTCCTGTTAGAATTGGTTTAAAAACTGATAAAGGTGAGAAAACCTGATTTGCTTAATTATCCGATCTAAGAATTTCCTCATTCATGGTGTCTAAATTCAGTCAACCAAACTGATAGGAAATTGCACTCAGAAATTGCAGCTGGTTTTATTAATCTCTTACAACAGATGTATGTTTTTCATATTTATTTGCTAACCACCATCATGCTTGGTAATATTATCAGCATATGTTTATGTATAGGTGAATATAAAGAGAGAAAAGACAGATTTTGAAGAAAACCCCCAAATAATATATGTGTGTTCCAAACAAAACAGTTGTCTTTAAAGAATGGGACAATCTCCAGTTGCCCCATGGGTTTCTACTTCCATAGTTCTCAGGTTTGAGGAATAAAGAAGTAAAGACTCTCATTTAAGCACTGGAGTAGTTTTTCTTGAGGCAATAATTTCTTAAGCCAGATATCTCTAAAGCTAAAATAACATGGTACAAGTGTAAGCCTTTCTTCTTCGTTATTTTCAGATTCTGAATTGGATGCACACGCCTGTTGGTAGTGTAACCAAAAAGTACCGAGTCTGTGAAATTTTGGTGTAAATTGAATTGGTTTGTAGGCACTGTGGCCCCACATCATGGCAAGTGACTTGGAGCAGCATTGCAGTGACAGTGTATGCAAGAGGCATACTTTGAGATAGCCTTTGTTTTCTTTGGGCTTATTTTTCTGGGGTTTTGTGGTGATACTAGAATTGGTTCTAGTGAAAAGGATTGTAATGTTTTGGAATATGACCACAAATGGAGAGTACAAAGCATGAAGAACCTTAACTGTTTAAGTCAGGAAATGATGTCTTGATACAAATGATACTTTAGTTATAAAGCTATAATAGAAAAGTAAAAATCTAATGCTTTTCTTCAGGCATTGGCAAGTCACTGGACATATTTTATTTAATTTGACTTGCAGCATTTTTTAATAGAGTGTTTAGCTGGATCATTCATTTTTGTTTGCATAGTAGGCATGTAAAATTTAGTTACGCTTCTCTATAAAATTTGTCTTCCAGATCTGTGGAATCTGCTTGTGAAAATAGTGCCAAATATATTCTATAGAAAGATCAAGGGAGGCTACAGACCAGTTTTGTTGCTCTGTTTATTGTTTTGAGTGGAGCATTGGATCTGAGACTATTAAAGTTGTAGCAACACTAATGCGATTTGAAGGAAACTGATTTGAAGATTTGAACTATACATTATTATCTGAACTGCAGTAATGCTCAAAGCATTGTTTTTTCCTGAGCAAATAACCACATTAAAGAAAAAATCTTAAAGCATGTATGGATAGGCTTGGTTGTGTGTTCATGAAGAAAAGAAGGAAGTGAACCAGTTTCCTGACTTAGAAGCTTCTGAGAAGTCTGCCTGGCTTCTGCTCACAACTCAGTTTTGTAGCCACAGGCTCAAAAGAGTGGTTAAACCCAATGTTTTTTGAGTAGCTTCTGTGTGGATGAATTTAGACAGCATGGGGTAAATATGCCTTTATGAATGGGAGCAATGCTTCTTTGAAAGCTCCTTTATCTGTTTTTTGTTACCCCATCATGGTGCCAGGGACATGAGGGGAACAGGGGAGAGCTGAGACATGTTCCCCATTGAAATCTGTGCCTATCACTTTTCTAGTGTGGGGAAACCAAAACCTGCTCTTTACCCTAGAGAAAATATAGTGCTGCTTATTTTTCAGTGACAGCATAGTACAGCTTCCCAAGGAGATGTGCTGCTGGTAGGACTGGGGAGGGTGTTATGGTACCATAGCATGGTAACGCTTCTTTTGCTTGCAAAATCCCAGAGAGTAACCCTGTGACTATTGTTTTTAACATGTAACCTTCTAAATTTTCTGACACATAAAGATGAGGATTATATAAAGTTGAATTTGGATTTCTGTTAAAATTCACTCCTCAAGTTGTAAACAGGTAATCTGTAAACACAGGGCTTTTCTTGCAAATTCACATGAATGTTTTCTTTTTGTTGTTGTTTTTATTCTACTTTGTGCTGTTTTTTCAGGATGAATGTTGTTCAGCAAGTAGGAAACTGAGTTATTGCTGCAATAAAGTAAATTATATTTCTGGACTTCCCACTCTACTTCACAGTTATAGGGGATTCATATTGTATCCTGCAAAATCTATTAAAATTACTGTACTATTCTGACAGGAAATACATGCATATACATACATGTATACATGTATGTATATATATAATATACCTTCAGAATGCACACTGTAGCTTTTGCAGGATTTTGCAAATTCTAGACTTCAGTTGAAAATAGAATAAAGGTCAAATTCTGCCTTAAACATGTATGAAATGAACAGTTGTACTATGGTGATGTGCTGCCAAGATTTGAACAATGGGGTCTTTCACAAATGTTCCTCCTCCTCCAATGATAAACTCTGTGTGGTGTCATGTGTGTGCACACAGAGGAGATAAGAGGGCCTGAGCAATATATGCTTTTTTTTTTTACTTTTTAAACCAAAATGGACTTTTTTAGAACCCAGAAGCCAGAGAGCGTGTGGTAGCTCACTGATGTGTAGTTTCTGTTCATCTGGGCACAATATGTGACTTGTGACTTTAATTGGTACTAGCGTGGCTAAAGAGGAACAGTCAGAGCGTTAACTTAAGGATTTGAGGGTACCACAGCAACATATGTTATATATTCCCATGTGTAGAACCTGTTGAAGATGTCATTTGGTGTGACTAGAAGAGGAAAAGGACATTCGCAGTATTTTTATGACCCCTGTCTCATTGTACTTCTGTATGCGGGTAGATTAGAAAAAATATTTGGCAACAAAGTTATTTCATGCATGTGATGTGAACACAGAGATTTTCGACCTGTAGCAGATTCAGCCCATCTTATTGTGTCATAAAGACTATGCTGCAATAGGTTCTACATAAAGCTTTCTCCTGTTGACGAAGAATCTCTATTAATAAAAGCAATAGACAATATAATAATTTTGTCAAAGGTTCTCACAATGGCAGCATTCATTGCAATGTGTCCCAGGATAAACTTTTCGGTGGAGAAGAATGATGCTGTTTAATCTTATTTCACATTGGTAGGTAAATTCCATGTGTAATTAGGTTACTGTTTCTTTGACTCCCTTTCTCTCTTCCATCCAACTTACTGAATCTGTTTCCAGTGTGGTTTCCTTTCCATATCACCCAGTAATCCTGGTGGCCTACTTGGGAATCAAAACCATATTTATTCCTGAGCATAGCTGTGAGGGCTCTGACCAGAATTTCAAGGGTGCAAGATGCTGGCGTAGCCTGCCAGCTTGATGCATGGAGATGGCTCTCCCTTCACTTCCACTGCAAGGTTTGGAAGTTTGTGGCAGATTTTTCAAGTACCTAATTTTGAAATATCAAAATCTTATAGTTGCCATACTCTATCTTTAGTCACATTTAGAAGTCCAAATCAGTTTCTTGCACTTGGTGTCTAGTTTCTGATAGTGACCATTTCTATGTGCTGAGAAAGATACTGCAGTGTAACTTAAAATCGCAATTGTGGAACTTTTGTGGTCATGTTTCTGCCTGCCATTGACCAGGAACATGGAGGCTCTGTGTTTTCTGAAAGATTCTGAAAGTTGCACTTTGTCTGTAAGTTATATTTAAAAAAAAAATCTTGAAGCCTGAACAGCATACAGTAGCTTAAAAATACTTCTGAAATTGTTGACAGCACTTCCGCCTCTAAAGGAGCAAGTGTGCACTGATACTTTTATCTTTCCTGTACAGCGTGTCTGCTTACAAAGAAAACACTCTGAAGTTTTCAGGTGTATAAAATACACTGCTTGGGTAGTGCTTTGAAGCCTAAGCAGTTGCTGCATTCTGCTGGTTTCAGTGGTGGAACTAAAGCTGAATTAATGCAGTATTAAGTATTTTTTTTTTTGAATAAGGAAATGAATGGATTAGGTCTCTCTTTTACTCCCTTTGTGTTTCCTCTGTAAAATTTTTAGAGATCTGAGTTTGCTGTAGTTATTTGATTCAATTTTCCAAGTAAACATTTGTAGAAAAAAATTTATTACAGTAGATGGAGGTTGTGGGAATGTAGAGGTTGGTTTATTTTCCCCTCCTCATGATGTGAATTTTGCAAATAACAGTTACTGTGGCATTTATCTAACTACTTGCTGCTAAGAAGCAGTGTTTAGGAGCAGTGTTTCAGTGTCTGATGGAGCATTTTAGGCATATCAAGAATTGCTTACAGTCAGTCCAGTAGGGAACATGGCTGGAATAAATTTAAACAGTGAACATGGTCTGAAAACAGTTATGCAAAAAGGACTTCAGCAAAATCTAATTATTTAAAATTGCAGTTTCATAAAACCCAAAAATGTGTTTACAAAAATGTAACCTAAAAGTACCTTAGAAGTGGTAAAACTCTGTAATCAATTTGTCATCTTGAAGCATTTTTTACTATAGGCAGTTTTACCTTTTGTGGTAGCTTCTGTAATTTTTTTTCTCTGCAGCGTAGCTCTTAGCAGTCCCTTTTTACTTGTGAGAATGCTCTTTTTCTTCATTCTCTTATTTCAAAATGTAAGATGAAAATATGCAAGTTACTTTGGTATAATCAGGCAGATTTAGTGATTTCTTTTTGCTTATTTTAACCATGAGATATAATTTACTGTAATTGGTAACATGAAAACTCAAGCTTTAACAACTCAATTAGCTTCTTCAGCTGCTGCAGTCTAGGATTCAGCATGTCTGATTGAGGGTGGGACCGAAAAGGATGGAGTCTACATACTGCCATGGGGAGTGACTGGTCCACAGTAACCATGGGGGCATAGAGAGAGTATTGCAGAGAATTAGTTAATCAGTTTTTTTTTCATGTGCTACTAGAGGATCTGCAGCAGCTGAGCAAGTGGTGTTGTGCTGCTGCAGCTCAGGTTTCAGTGGTACAAGGCACACGAGTAGACAGCAGAGACCATCCTTTTCACCCCTTGCCTTTCATACTTACAATAAGACAGTATGGGAAGCAGGGCAGAAGCATCTTAAAAGGATGTAGGATGCATTAAGGAAAGAAAGAGATGAATTAGGGGAATGGAGTGGAATAAATAGAATAGAACAGAATAGTACAGAGCATTTCAATCGGAAGGGACCTACAATGATCACCTAGTCCAACTGCCTGACCACTTTGGGGCTGGTCAGGAGTTAAAGCCTGTTCTTAAGAGCATTGTCCAAATCACTGTTAAATGCTGCAAGACCTGGAACATCAACCACATCAACCACCTCCCTAGGAAGTTTTTGATCACCTCTCCATAAAAAAGTGCTTCCTAATGTCTAGTCTAAACCTCCCCTGGTGTAGCTTTGAACCATTCCCATGTGCTGGATACCAGAGAGAAGAGATCCACACCTTCCTCTTCACTTCCCCTCCACAGGAAGCTGCAGAAAGCAATGAGGTCACCCCTCAGCCTCCTTCTTTCCAAATTAGACAAGCCCAAATTCTTTAGACGCTCCTCATAGGACATGCCTGCCAGCCCTTTCACCAGCTTTGTTGCCCTCTGGAAATGTTCAAAGACCTTCACAAGCTTCTTAAATCGTGGGGCCCAGAACTGCACACAGTGTTTCAGGTGAGGCTGCACCAATGCTGAACACAGCAGGATTATCCCCTGTTTTGAGCAGCTGCTGACACTGTGTTTGATGGACTCCAGGATGGGGTTTGGCCTCTTGGCTTCAGGACACACTGCCAGCTCCTACTGAGCCTGCTGCCAACCGGCACCCCCAAATCCCTTTCTGCAGGAGTACTCTCCAGCCACCTTTCTACCAGTTTATACTTGTGTCTGACATTAATCTGTCCCAGGTGCAGAATCTGCTATTTCAGCTTGTTAAACTTCATGCCATTAATCACTGCCCAATGCTCCAATCTATCTAGATCCCTCTGCAAGACCTCTTATCCTTCAAAAAAAACCAGCAGCACCTCCCAGTTTGGTATCATCAGCAAACTTGGTAATGGTGCATTCAATTCCTGCCTGCAGGTTGTAGATAAATGTATTGAGCAGACCTGGCCCTAAAATTGAGCCCTGAGGAACACCACTGGTAACCAGTCCCCAGCCAGACGTAGCCCCGTTCACTACAATGCTTTGAGCTCTGCCCTTCAGCCAGTTCTTCACCCAGCACACCGTGAACCCCCTCATCCCACATCTGGACAAACTGTCCTGAAGGATGCTGTGAGGGACAGTATCTAAAGCATTTCTAAAAACCACATCCATCACCTTCCCTTCATCCACTGGGTGGGTGACCTTGTCGTAAAAGGATATCAAATTAGTTAAATAGGACCTTCCTTTAGTAAACCCCTGTTCTGTCAATCTCTAAAATAGAAGTATTTGATTTCTTAATTTCAGTCATTTTTTTAAACACAGTATTAGACTGATGGTAACTAAGTTGGAATGTTGTACTTTGCTCTTTGATGTTTCATAAAATTTTTATCCCTTGCCAACATTAGTTAGATTTTTTTCTATTTATGTGTTTAATTTTTATTCTCTTTAAAGGAAATGTTACCAGATATGAAAAATTTTATCCAAGTCAAGTATGCTTTCCATTCAGAATACCAAAGTAGTGTATACTTCCATAATATGACTGAAAGCATACAGAAAGCAGTAATTTTCTTATCAATATGTAACTTATGCAGAAGTTGCTGCCTTGGTTGCAGAAAAGAGCCCTGAATGTTTTAGGGTGCAAAACTTGCTGCTTTAAGAAGCATCATTTACTTTTGGATTTTATGTGTAGATAACTAATGAAACCTCAATTTTATTGATGTATGCCTCTGACCTTTTATTTCCTCAGCCATCATGTACGTAATGGGAGCACTTGGACCTGCAGCTGGATACTTGCTAGGAGGACTTCTTATTGGCTTCTATGTTGATCCTAGGACAACTGTTTATATTGATCAGAGTGATCCCCGATTCATTGGAAACTGGTAAGGATCAAGGATTTTTCAAAACTACTCTCTAAATTGCTGGTAGGGAATTCAGACAGGTTGGAAAATTGTATCCCTGGAGGATTTGTTTTAGGTTGTAGAAGGAGGCCAAGGAAGATGATGTTTCTGTCAGTTACTACACACTAGCCTCTGGCAGAGAAGTTTGCCGCAGAATTGCACAGGAACATTGCATGGAAACTCCTCTGCTTTGGCTGCTCCAGGACTGTCTCTGACCACAGGGGCACTGACTGGCAGTGCTCAGGGATGATCGGTGGGATATCAATATTGCAGGAGAGCATCAAGGATCACTGCTGCCCAGAACCAACCCCTTCCTGCTGGAAGGTGGATTAATCCCTTCTTTGGTTTTTCAGAGGAGGCAGCATGAAACACTGAGCTCTGGATGGCTAGATGAGAAACAGTAGACTTCATTTACCCCAGTCCAGGAGAGGGAGATGGGATGGGGTCAGAACATGTCCTTTCCAGTCTTTGTTTCTCAGGGTGATGGCTTGTGTTTAGGCAGCAGATGATGTAAACCATCACATTGTTCTCTAGTAAAGAGTAGGCTTCCAGCAGCACAGAGGTGTAACAGCTGTAATTGTTAACTGTCTTCAGGCAGACTTTGAGATGTGGCCTCCTTGGAAATGTCTCTTTGAGGAAGCAGGTCTTGAGGAGGCTTTAACTGCCTTTTCTTAGATAAGTCATAAACCTGCCTTGAAGTTTTCCTTAAAGCCCAGAAAGGACTGCAGTTCACTATACCAGGAAGAGACTTCTACTTTGTAAGTGTAAGGCTCAGAGTGTCAGTTCTCATGCCCTGGGTTACCGTTTGTCACTGTGGCATTGCAGTCAGTCTGTAGCTGTTTCTATTTATTCTGCAGTGATCTCTCCTGAAGGTTTGATGTGAAAAATTCTCTCTTCGGAGTCTTCTTAAACCTTTGGAGATTTAGTCCTGCTTTATTTGTCTTAGTCCAAGAGCATTGCTGCACAGAACTGTCTAGCTGAATTTTCAGCGAGAGGAGGGCAAAAAGGGTTAATGACTCTGTGTTCTCATGTATCCACTGGCTTATCTCACTGAAAAGATTTGTCCTATGAATGTGCTTCTGTGTCAAAAGTTTGCTTAGAGTATTCTAGGATAAAAGATTTGAAACTAAAGCAAATTATTATACATTCTTCACAAAACTGTTATGTTTCATGTGCTTTTAAGGACATGTCAGAACTGGTAATCAGCATCTGATCGATACTTTTGGACAGAAATCATGAACAGGCCCATAAATATGTTTGCTAATTGAAATCAGTGGGGCTGTATGATTGTGGGATAAACTTTTTTTAATCTATAACTCAAGCACTGATATAACTGCCTTATCGTGTGGGTATACCTCTGTGAGTTTTAACTCCTACAGCTCCAGCAAAAGTAAAATAGCTAAAGCAGCGCAGACACATCAGTTTGCTGCTTCTCAGGCCACTTGTACTAGGCTCTGTGTCACAACAGATGGATGGCCACTGCTGGTTTAAACGTAGCTTGGATATATGTGCAGTGTTGGTGTAGCCACATGTGTAAGAGAGGCCAGGCAAAAAAAAAGCCTGTTCTTGCTCATGAATTACAAGTTTAACCATACATCCTCAGATGAGTGTCAGGAATGGATGCACAGGCAGGATGGATCCCTGGCACCCTGTGGGAATGCTGTAACCACCAAGCTCCATGGAAGAACTGGTGGTAAGTCACCTGTGACAACCATTTCCGTGGGCAGGCTTTGAGAACATCTGCTGTACCAGGCCTTGCAAGCAAAAGAGGAGAAAAAGTCTAGTTTATGTGTTCAGAAGATTTCAGGTCAAATTGCTGAATGGATTTTATGTATCTCCAAGGTTTAATGTCACTTGAATGAGTATCTTGGTGATTTCAACTTTGCACAGGGGTGCCAGCAGAGGTGATGCAAATATGACTGAAGCAGTGGCAGGAAGTCAGCTGTCCTAGGATCTCAGCAGGCAAGTTATATTCTAGGCAGCATAGAAAAGTAAAAGTCATTCAAAGTTTCCTTATTCCATCATGTTGATTAAATCTGTAGAGTCTGGCATTCTCCGAAGGGTGTTCCAGGTCCTTTTATTACTTCTTCATTTTTGACTATCTCAGGTTTTTTCTCTCTTAAATTTCTAAGGAGTATCCCCTGCTATCAGATCTCTGGTGGTTTGTTGCACAATCTGTGGTGGCCTCTCATAGAAGCTTATTGGGTTTCATAGCATCTGCATCGCATTCTCTTTTCTCTTTCTGAAGCTGTGTCTACCAATTAAAATGAAGATTCCCATGGTGTGAGGGTTAAACCTTTTTCCCTTGCCACTCACTGACTGCCTTGCTGTAGATAATTCTGGAAGTGTAGACTTTCATTCCACTGAAATCTATTTTCTGGGACTGTGACATTTTCTCCTTGTGGGGAAGTGCTGCATAGTCAGGTTTATTTTTATTTATGCAATTTAACAATTTGAAATGTAAGAGTAGTCTAGCACTTACTTCAGCTGACACACTTTTTAAAAGTAGGGTTCAGTTGAGATAAGTTAATGGGAAGTCATATATGAGATTTTCTGAGTCTTGTCTCCTTTGAAGTGAATTAGTGTCTTTGATTCCTATCTTTTCTTTGTTATAGTTTCTAATGTAACTTGTCATGGGACCCTGTGAAAAATTTCCATTGTTAAAGGAAGTAATGATTACAGACAAAATAGTGAGTACAATAACTATGATATATGGCCAATAAAAGAGCAGTATAGCCTATTTTTTACTTAAGCTGTTCCTTTCTAGAAGGTTTATTAGAGGACATGTAATTCAGTTTCTCTCTCATGAAACCTGATAAAGTAAGTGGTTGTTTTTCAGGGCTATTTCTGATCTGATTCTTCCTTGAGTGTCATAGGACTTGGGTTTATGCTCCTGCGTTTTGCACACCTGGGCTTTCTGTAGGTGCTCTGGGCTAAATGGCCAGCTGTCTATGCCAGCCCATCAAATGTTTAAAACTGCTTTTTATTCAAATGTGGTAACCGTAGGGGTATCTGTTAGAAATCATTCATCATGTTGTTGTCTTTCAGAACTGTTAATGTGCTATATAGGGACCTCATTAGTTGTGGAGTAGCCCTTGGTGGTCTGTCAGGTGCTTTGAATCCAATTTTGTTTCGCTGATGCTTTTCTGAGTGTTTTCCTAGTACTGAATCTGGTTAATACTTGGATCTTTCTATATAGTCTTTCATCAACATTCCACACAAGAAGTTTAAAGGAATTCCTCCAGCACTGTCTGGTTCTTCCTTAGCTGTAATTGCTTTTATTTGAGGTCCTAAAGCTTGTGGAGATGCCTCTGAGGTATTCTGCATATTTTCTTTGACTTTAGAAGGCAGAAAATCAAGGAGTTTTTAATTAATACAGATTCTGTTCTGACCTCTCAATTTCCCATTGTAGGTGTCCTTATTATTTTTGATACCATCTTTTGTCTGTTTTCCAATTCTTTGATATATCTTGAGGAAGTTGTGAAATGTAGACGGTGCATATAATTGCATTCAGTGCTGCACTTGTGACATCTCCAACATTTGGTATGCTATCATAATGGTCCCTTTGGATTTGAATTTCATCTCATGCTACATCCTCTGCTGTTTCCTCCCGAGTGGGTGGTTGCAGATTTCTGCTTACTGTTGCCACAGATTGTTTCTTTGATCAGTGTCTTTGCAGCTTATGCCTTTGAGATCCTGAAAGGGATGTTACTACATTTATGTACAGTCTGCCGATTTATTCTGTCTGACAGTGCTGACTAATCCTCCTAAAAGTCTGCTTTCTAATCCATGTATGTTATCAGCTAAAATGAATGGAGGATTTTCTGTTTACATAATATCAAAATTAGTCAAAACTTTCAGTCACTTATATTTGCCTTGCAAAAGCTTCATGTAAGCTTCTTCTAACAAAAATGGAGTTACGCATGGCTGTTTGTTTGTTGTTAGCCTGTGTTGTAACCATTTACCATCCAAACCTTTATACATGAATTTGCCTTCAATGAAAAATACAGTTGCAATATCTTTGCATTACAGATATGAGGCCAAATGTTTTTTATTTTTTGTGCAAGTAATCCTGTCTAATTTAAATGTTTAAAGTTTGAACATATATATAATCAGTATTGTAAAGGTTGTACAAAAATATGTAAAAATTGTTCTTGTATTGGGTTTGCTTGGCAAGGTTTTGGTAGTGGAGGGCCTACAGGGGTGGCTTTTGTGAGAAACTTCTAGAAGCTTCTACCGTGTTGGGAACACTGGGAGCCAATGCCAGCTGGTTCCAAGAGGAGGCTGGCCAAGGTTGAGACCACTAGTGATGGTGGTAGCAGCTTTGGGATAGCATATTTAAGACGGGGGAAAAAAAGTGTGCAACACCAGAAGTAGTCAGAAGAGACTGTTCTGCATCCTCCTTTAGAGTGATGCAGGGGGCTGTGTCGGTTCATAACTCTTTGTTGCTCCTTCCTCCAAACACTCTACCCTTGCTTCAGCGTGGAATTCCTTCCATGGGAGACAGTCTGTCATTGACTGCTCCAGAATGGGTCCTTTCCACATGGTGCAGTCTTTCAGAAACAGAATGCTCCGATATTGGTCCCCCATGGGTCACATGTCCTGTCCAAAAACCTGCTCCTGTGGGGACTTTTCTCCAGAGGCCACAGTTTCTGCCAGGAGCTTGCTCCCATGTGGGTTCTTCACAGGCTGCAGGTGGATACTGTGGCCTTACCCTGGGCCTGCAGGGGGATATGTGCACCTGGAGCACCTTCTTCCTTCCTTCTCTCACCTTGGGTCTGCACCCCTGTTTCTTTAGTGTTTTCTCACTCCCTTCAGGCAGTTGATGTGCAGTGTTTTTTCCCTTTCCTTAAATAAGTTACCACAGAGGTGCCACCAGCATTGCTGATGGGCTCAGCATTGGGCCACGGCGTATCTGTTTTGAAGCTTCTGGAGTTCCTTCTGTCCAACATGGGGACAGCTCATGGTGTCATCTCACAGAATCACCCCTGCAGCCCCCACCCTTCTACCAAAACCTTGCCATGTAAACCCAGTACAATGAGATTAGTCTATAGTGAAAACCTCACTTCCAGTGAGTGATACTCTGTGGGGAGATTCTTAGGTTGTCCTTCTTTGTGGAACCATCTGTGTGAGGTTATCCATTTTTCCTGTAGTCTTTCATTGCTAGAATTCAGAGGGGAAGTTATCTGATACCCTACTATCAGCCATCTGGCTGCTGACTCTAGTTACTCTCGAGAACTTTCTAGTAAGGCCCTTTTGCCCATCTCTGAATCTGTGGTAAAGTTCATGACGCTTTTTGGCTTCAGGGAGGATAACTTTATGCCTTCAGCCTGGAGAGCTCTGTCCTGTATCCCATATGTTGTCCTTCCTGTGGGTACGTCCCAGGTCATTCCCTGGGAGCCAAGGGATCATTTTGGGGCTGTTTTTATGTGCCATTCTTAGAAGACAGAGAGAGAGGAGAGGAAATTCTTTGTGAATGGCTGTTTTGGGTTATGGTTGCAGAACAGAGATGCAGAGTTTGGGGCATAAGCCCTGGACTGAGTTGTAGCACATCAGTTGTTTACAGTCAGGCTTTGGGAGCTCGTCATTGTGAAGGGAGAGAATTGGACAGTCAGGGCAGTGAGAGGTTAGGCACTGAAAGGAAAACAGATTTAGCCCTGATGTATTTGTCTGGACATTATATCTTGTTATGCCCTGGATAACTTTTTTCATGTTCTCCAGAGGAATACTGTATTGCTTTACCGGGAATTATCCAAGAAAGGCAAAGTAAAAGTGAGTATCTACTTTTCAGCACTTGGTACTGAATAATTACCAAAAATTAAAATCTGCAGGAACTTAGAGCTGACACTATTTCATATTTGGTGGGTTCTGGATAAATACCTTTATCAGTAGACAAGCCAACAGAAACTTCTTCTAATGAAGGGGTTTTAGTGCAGTGAAAGCTCTCCTCACTCCAATCCTTTACTCTTACTATATTTCATATTTTGCAAATGTGTCTTTCCAGCCAGTGCAGCCTCTAATAATCACTTTGAATTTTAATTTCATGTAACATGTTGGCTTTTATTTCTATTCCTGTCTCCTTCATTAGGTGGAGTGGATTTCTCCTTTGTGCCATTGCAATGCTCCTTGTGATATTTCCCATGTTTACCTTTCCGAAAAAGCTCCCTCCTCGACATAAAAAAAAGAAAAAGAAAAAGAACTCTGATGATGTTTCAAGTGATGATGATGTGATGAAAGAGAAGACAAATAGCAAAATGCAAGCAGACAGTGCAGTTCCTGCCTCTATGGGATTTGGAAAGAATGTTAAAGGTGAAGTTTTTTTTAATTTTTAAATGCTTTAAATTTTGTATGCTAGAATTGTATGAGTGTAATTGAAGGCAGAGTTTTGACATCCTGTATTTAATAATATGTTTTGCTATTGCGATTTTATTAAATAGTTGTCCTCTAAAAGGACAAAATGCAGCAGGACATCACTTTAATTTTTTATGTTTGTGTGCCTGTAACAAACAGGTAGGCTATTTCCTATGGTTATGGGACCCTATTATCAGATGTATTTGTGCATCTTACAATTTGTAGCTGTCATACTTGCTTTGTAAGCTGTCCTTCATAGAATAACGTGCTCTTCTACAATGTAAGTGAAACAAGTGAAAAAAATTCTGGTATGTGAGTTCAATTGCATTCATGCATTTGGGTAATTTAATTGAGAAAGATTATTTGTTTCATATGCTTTTCCTGTCTGTTTCATATGGCTGGCTATTTATTTTCAGAATATTAGGACAAATAAAACCTGTGCTAATTTTGAAACAAGAAAAGATCAAAAGATTGACAAGTAATAGAGATTTTTTGTTTTATTTCAGAAGTAAATCATTGATGTAAAATGTAGTAAGTAGAAATTGACAAATTTCCAGGGGAACAAGGGCAGTGTTGCTAAAAATTAATATGATGCACATACAATTTAAATTGATTATATAGACTTAACAGTGTCATAATATTGAATAGTATAGGACAAAAATGAATGACCATTGTGTTGCATGATGACCTGGTTCGAGAAGGGCACGGTGACTACCCTTTAG
>JAYRBT010000082.1:118809365-118900358 GCA_036023395.1 Myiotriccus ornatus | reverse complement strand
TCTAAAGGTTTAAGGCTCAAGGGGTGGCTCAGAAAGGAAGCCTAGAGAGGTAGAAAGATGTGCTTTAACACTGAGGTGTAGAACTGTAAGCTAGTGCAAAACTATGTGGCTATGTGTAACTACTTCGAACTAAGGCACTGTCTACAAGATCTGTATCACGCAAAGACATCCACGCTTTCTCTCATTGTGTTGTCAGTGAGTCCTTCTGGGATTCCATGATGCAAATGCTGGTTGTGCCATTTTGTGGTAGCCTGGGGAATGCAATGGGACTGGGAGAAATCATGAAATGCCTTTTGTACCATTAGACATAATTTGAACTCAGAACTTCTAAGTATTTGTTGACATGGACATCAGTGTTACTTTTTAATTGGATATCAGTCCAGGATATAATAATTGGCAGACTTTTTAATGACACATTTATGATCACTATGTTGAGTAGACAAAGCTTAGCAAAACCAGCTAGTTTTAGACTAAAACAAGTGTAATTCTAAGTAATGTTTGCACATCTCCATACTGGTTTGCTCTACATTGCATTTACGTGGGTTCTTTCAGGATACCTAAAGCTACTGTTATTTCAGTGGAAGTAAAGAAAAAAGAAGAGACCAGAAGTTCCTTGGAGTGATTTTATTAGCTGTCAGACCAGCATTTTAATCAAGGCAGAAAGCAAGGACAGAGACAGCAAGGTGAACCTCAAATACCAGATGTTTCAGACCGCACTCTCCCTTTCCTAGCAAAGTAGTTGAAAAAGTGGTGAAGCAAGAAAAGCCTGTTCCTTCCTTCTTTGAAGACTCTTTGTTCTCTGTATTTGTGAGTCCCCATATATAATATTTGGTCCTCAATCCATAAAACTAGTTGTGGGTTTTGTTTGTGTTCAGGCCTACTGGCTTCTGATTAGTGGAAGTAGTTTAGGGTTACTCCTGTCAAGATTTTCTCAGTAACTTAGGGAAGTGAGAAAGGGGAGTCCAGTCTTGTCTGACCTCCTTCCTGATTGATGCAGGCAATGTCACAGCAGAGGGACTGCTTCACCCTGCTGTTGTCCCTGGTAAAGATACATCTGGATGAGTTTGCTGATGCTAGTTCTCCATTTTGGTACATAATTTTGCCTTCTAGGTCATGTCCTTACAGGCACATAAGATACAGAGAAAACAGATATTCGCTTGGGAGAATGTTTCCTAATCCTTTTTTTTAACAAAAATGAAAAATTCCGTATGTCTCATTTTAGCATGTGTTTCTTTGGTATCTGCCTAAATGTGTACCATACCTTCCTTAAAATCCTGTATTAATGGAGCTCTTGCTATACAAAAGTTTTCAGTTTCTCCAGAGGAGAAACTTCACCTTGTGGAACAGTGAAAAGAGACATGTCAGAATGATACCAAGCGAGTGGAGATAATGCAGAGAAAAGTATTTTGCTATATAAGCTGATAATAGCTTTCCCATTCGGTGTCATTTAGCCTAGCAAAGAAGGCCTGCAGCAGGAATGCGCTATCATTTAATTATTTTTCAGGTTTAAGTGGGCTTTATGGAATGAGATCATGCTTCAGCCTTCTCAGTTGAGGTAATTTTGTTTATTATGGGAAGGAAAAAAGGATTGTATGTGTCTAAGTCATTTTGCATTGCTTCTTCTGAGATGCAATGAACATTTTATACTTCCCATTGAATTTCAGAGCTTCATCTTTTTATAGCACGATGGGCAGAAACTCCGCATAGGCAGTAGCCACAGACTGATGATTTAGTAGGTCATATCTTCTGTTCTGTACTAATAAATATCAATGATGTCATAGTCTGCCATGACAGAGGTCAGTGACATCAGATCTGTGAAATCTGTGCAGCTTTGGTAGGAAAGTAACTGTTTTGTTCTTGTTGGAAATTGTCCTAATTTCCTAGTTAGCTCTCTAGATGAATGAAAAGATATCACAAAGGCATAATGAGAGATGGCCAGAGTCTTTTTTTCTGCAATGGCTGCCAGTATAAGCTGAAGAAATAAACCTAAACTGTCTCCATCTGGAAGTCGCCTCCAACTTCAGTGACCTGAGCTTTATTTTGCCCCATGGTAGAGCTGAGATCAGATGAAAATACAGATACGTCTTTGCTTTTTCACATGTTTCGAGTTGCAAGGGCTTGGAACCCTCTTTCTTTTCTTATTTATGTTTCAAGTAAAAAATGTGAGTTGGAGAATGCTTCTGAGTCAGTTATCAAAAGTATTAAATAAAGCATTTAGTAGGTCACAGGAGGAAGAAAATTGGATGTAATTTATTGGGAGAAATAGAGGCAGTGTAGATAACGTGAGCTGGAGGAGATTTGTAATGAAGAAACCACAATTCAATCCCATATGTGCAGATATCACATGAATCTGAGCAGACAAAACTACTGTTCTCATTTATTACCTAGATACCCCTAAGATTTTGTACCATGGAAATTGTATCTGCAGTCCCTTTCACTTACCACTGTAATGAAACTTACTGTGCAATTGAATAAAGGAACAGTGTAAAGAATCTAAATGTATATATTACCTAAAATATACTGATCTAATCTGAATTAAATAATTAATCTAATTAATTACATGTATTTTATAGCCTTTAGGGTTTTTTTTTGGGTCCATATGTACAGCCCTTTCTTAAATGTAGAATATTCTTATCTGCCTTTTCATATCTACCAGCTATTGTATGCTTTTCCCAGTCAGTCCCTATGAGGGACAGACACAGGATAATAATGACTGCCAGGACAACAGCAAAGATAAAAGAAATTCCTGAGAGACTCATGGCTGCAGGATAAGCCCACTGCAGTGCTTCCCCAAGGATCTGGACTGAGGATTCTGCACTACCTGAAGATTAGTTGGCAGGGATCGTAAGGAGAGGAGGAGACAGTGGTCTGTGTGTGAGGATTCTTGGTGAGCACTGCACATGTCAGAGGGTTCAGCAGACTGGAGCTCCAGCAGGCTGGAGGTCCTGACATGCCACTGACCTTGAGCAAATTGCTCCCCTCTCATCCTTTCTTAGGCCATCCCAAAGAGCTCAAAATAGAAAAGATTGGCTGGCATAGCTCCCTGCAGTGATCAGCAGTGTTAGCTCTTAGGAGCTCTTAGGACCTCTTCCAAATGAAGTGAACAAAAGGAATACTCATATCAAACTGGTACTGAAATCCCTGTACACTTGATAGGATGTTAGGAGCTGTTCACCTGTCTAGCCACCACCCAGGTGCTTAAGGCACGTCCTGAGAGTGGAATGAAGTTGTTTATATGGTGCATGAGTAGATAATGGCATACATATAAAATACTGTTCTAGAGTTTATTGGTTAGCTTCATGCAGGATATATTTGAAGTAGTTGTGAGTTTGCTAGTTTCCATTCTGATAAACAAATTGGAAATTCTGTCTCAAATCTTGGCTCTGCTTTTTACTGCACAAGAGGGGAAGCCGTTCCTGAGACCTCAGTGTGGAGGCAGCCTCTTTCAAAGCTGCAAACTTGGGTAGTGCTGTCCAGCCTTGGAGCATCAGCAGAAGGGGGGACCTCTAGCTAGTATCTCTTTCACCCTTACCAGGGACTTCACTGATGGACTGCAGAAGGACAGTGCGATAGACTGGGATGATTTATTCCCCTGATTGTATTCATTGTATTACCTTGGGCTAAGTGCATAGGAACAGGGATAAAAGAAAATACATTAAATGATGAAAAAGGAGATGAAGTCGAAATTATTGGAGTTTCTATTGAAATTCTGTTTAGAGTGCTTAAAAAATTTTGTTTAGAACAGTATTTATGAATACTTATATTATTTGCAGATTTTTCTTATCCTTTTCCCTTACCATGAATCAAGCAGCGGTCCAGCATGTGAGTGAAAGAGAGTGCGTGCTGACTAGAGAAAAAAAATATTGTTAAAGATCATGAAAGTATGAAAATTGGCAGTAGACTAACAAACCAGTCCAGCAAGGCAGATTTCAATTTAGTTTATGTACTTATATATGTCTTAGTTACATGTTAGGTTATTGGAAAAAAAAAAGAAAGATGAGGATGTTTAAGAATTTGAGTTACTGCACAAAAGTGTAAATATGTTTGCAGCCATACTAAAAGATTGTTTTAGTTTTAGGAATGTAGTTGATAAAAATTTATTTGTTTAAATGACAATGAAAAGAATGAAGAAACACTGCAAGTTCTCGTAGGTTTTTTCTGATGCACACTTGGAAAAACAGGCAATGTCTTTTGAAGACATCATAAAAATCAAACATGACAGGTTTAATAATGGCCTTGAAATCAAAGCCTAGGCCTATGGCTAGTCACGTAAAAGTAATCTGACACTGAAATGTTTTAAAAGCAAGATTGATTGTGTAGTACAAAGGATCCTTAGAGTTTTTAGCATTCTTGCTTTTTAGTAAAATTAGTGTGGTTGAAGGATATAAGTTACTTATAGTGCCTTTTTATTACAGGTTTTTAAATTCAAAAGTGTGGTATAGATGCTGTCACACTGGATTTGATGGTGATCATAGGAGTAAATCAGGGAAAAGTTAACTCTGAATATATGTTTTTATTTCCAGGTTTCTTACTATATAACAGCTTTTCCTTGTATGCCAAATAGTTGAAATCACAAAGAGCTTCAACTCTCAGCTGCTTCAGGTGGCATATATTAGTGTGGTATGAAGAAATAAACTCTTATTTCATGCCAAAATGTACAGTAATCAGCAAAGCTGTTCTTTGAAGAATTCGTCACATGGGTGTAAGAGAACTTGTACTTATTCGAAGACACTGTTTTATTTGTTTATCAGTAGAAATCCAATTTCAAAATACTAATTAGTTTTGAAATGAATAATGACCTTTAGCTTGAGTGCTCAGATGAGATGCAAGTAGGAGTCAACAGAAAGCTCTACATATGAAAACCAGAGCAAAATGTTCATTAGCTCTGCAGTTCTTTGCCTAATTAATTCTTCAGTATCTTTAGACTGAAAATTCTAAACCAGACATTTTCCTGAAGTTCATTTCTATCAGGAAGGGCTAAACTGTACCAGCTATTATGATATTTGGATCAGGCTCTTTAAAATTTAGCCAAGATCTTGAGTTCAGCTCTTGACCAGGGACTTTCTACAAAGAGCACACCTTTCATCATCCTAATAAAATGATATTTCTCTCAGTGATGATACCTTATTATTTTTCTTCCACATTTTCAGTCCAGGTGAGTAGCTGCCATCAAATAACTCAGTTTCCAGCAGGACTGATCCTGATACTTCCTCTTTCTGCTTTCTGACTGCTTTCTCACAGCAACATCAGAGTGGTCATAACTGCTTGCTCCTGTTGCTTCTACTACAGACAGTGCCACTCTTTAAAAAACAAAACAAAACAAAAAACAAAGCTAAAAACCTGTAGGTTGTAAAACCCATTAAGAATCAAATATATGAGTGCTTCATAATATGATTTATTCATTAGTTATTTCCACCAAATTTTGTATTTAACATTTAATATATTTCTTTTTCAAGGCAGCAGGAGAGCATTTGACTACTTTAAAATTATAAACCCTGTACTGATAATGAATTCAGTATAAATTTTGGCAACTGGCATAAGCTAAGACTGAATGCAGTCAGGCAACTTAAGTGCTAATTTGCAGCCTGACAAGTTTTGACAAGAGTCTAAATTCTGTTCACTTTTAGATAACCTACTGGAGTCAGTGGAGAAAGTGAGACAGATTTTTGTCTTGAGAACTTAACAGTATCAATAAAATTCTCACTCAGTTGTTCTCGCTCGAAATATTGTATTTCTAATGGGTGCTCTTGTTTTTGACTTCAATCGGCTTTGATTCAAGCACCATTCCATTTTTGTACCAGGTGAAAAGCAAATGAAAAAATCCTAAACTATAGTAGGCTAGGTATAACACTTGAACAGAAAATCTGATCGTGGTAGAAGTCCCAAGTTAAAAAAAATGTTTAAAATTACACCATAAATTTAAAAAAAAATTAAGTGCTGAATAGAGTTATCATCATCATCTTGTGATGATAATTTGACATTGCTACAAGACTGAATTAAAAATATGTGTTTCATTTAACTGCAATGTTGAATTTCATGGGGTTTTGATATTTGATTTGAGAATAATTGCAACATCTATGAATACATTTTCAATTTAACTTAATGATGCGCTCTCATTTTTAATTGATTGCTTTATCCCTTCTGAGAATATTAAGTTGTATGTAATGTATGTGGTTCACTGTTATCATTAATGTAATTTTTTCATTATGCTTTGTCTGCATCACTGTAAACGGTTTTAAATCATGTAGAAAAATATTTAACTAAAATATTTTGGTTCCTTTTCAAATGAGAGTATTATTACCCCAGCTTTCCGAGTATGGTCCTTGAAGCAGGGAGTTCAAGGGGGAGTATATGATCTGTTTTCCTCCTGTTGAGTGCAAAACACGGTACTATCAGTTCAGCAGTGTGATATGTGTTAACTCACAGAGAATTTCAAAATGAGACATCAGAATAATTCCCAAATCACTACATTTTTTTGCTGTTTTTCTTTCCATTTTAGTGTTACTATGTAAGCCCTGTTTCTTCAGATAGTTTTGTTAAAACAGACCTCGGTTGTGTTTGTGCAAAGTGAGACTGCAGCCCTGGGGCAGTGCAGAGAGATAGGGTAAGAGCAGACAAAGGGCTGCAATCCCAAGTATGCACTCTCCTCCTCTGCTTAGCAAACATAGCCAGATGCTAGCAAGCCTTTATTGCCAGTCTGTCTCAAAGAAAATCAATTGGTCTTGTTTCAGTTTGCTTTTGTTTCTCACTCATTGTTTATAACATTCGTTTGTCATTTTTGTCATTTTATAGAGCTTCCAAGAGCAGCTGTCAGGATCTTAAGCAACATGACATTCCTTTTTGTGAGTTTGTCATACACAGCTGAGAGTGCCATTGTCACAGCTTTTATTACCTTCATTCCCAAGTTCATCGAGTCACAGTTTGGCATCCCAGCTTCCAATGCCAGCATCTACACTGGTAAGGCTTTGCCACGTAGTGTAACCTTGCGAGGGTTAGCTTTGAATAATGGAATGAATCAATGTAGGAATGAACCAAAAATGTGTTTGTTGGAACAGGTGATTGGATCCAGCTTTCTGCATTTGTTTAGATATTCAGGCCATTTTTTGATGCTTGCTATGAGTGTTTAGTAAAAAGTGAACCCATTTATATTGTTAAAGGCTGGGGTTTTTTTGCATAAGCTTAGACAGACATTTTCTCATCTATTAATGGTCTCCAAGGGGGAAAAAACAAAAACAAGCTAGAAAACCCATAGACATTGCTGGAATTTGTGTGTCTTAGAAGATCTCTTAAAGCTGTTCTTATTTTCTGTGAATTTTACTTCCTCTTTGATCTTTAAAATATCCTTATCTTTTTTATTCCCTCCAGTGACAAGTTGTTTATCTGTCCTATCCTTCAGTTGTCTCTCCCCTCCAGGCTGATGGTTTTCTCCTTATTTACTTATTGACACTGAGTGCACAACAATCCGTTCAAAGTCAGGAGAGCTCCCCAAATCCTCTCCAACCTGACGTTTCAGGAGACCCCTATTTTGCAGGTGTGGTGCTTCCCCTGCTGCCACAGCAATGTACAACCATGTCCAACTTTTAACAGAGCTACAAACCACAAATTTGAAAGCTTTGTACTGCTCTGTGAGTGGGAGAGATTGCAACTTCTCTAGGAAAAGAGGCCAAAATGTTGTGCAGAATCAGGGCCTGTGTCATGCAGATAAGTTTCCTCCTCTTCTAGCTACATCAAAGACATTTGTCTTTATAAGCATCTTTTTAACTTCTCCATAGTGGTTACCATATAGAATAGCTGCTAATTGGTAGGCTGGGTAGTTCTTTGCTCCACGATACTTTCAGATACTGTGCATGAGAAGAAGTAATGCAGTGGATTGAGTTGTGGGGACAGGGGTGAAGCTGCCCAGGAGCATCAGTCAAGGAAAATATAAAAAGTTATATAAAAGTTTATATAAAAATATAAAAAAATATAAAAAGAAGAGGGAAGACACACAGACTTCAAGTGGGAATCACTTGTCACCTTCAGTGGCTGGAAGAAATGCAAGGAATCTTTCTGGAGTGTGGAGAGGAAAAGTCAGTGAAACACCATGTGGTGCTTTCTATCTGAGAGCTATCTGGGATGAGATTTTCTTCAGGGCATGAAATCCTTGTGTTATGTATATAAGGAGGAAACATCGATTGATGGGATGGTGATGCTCTCTGAAGCTTCGGGTAGCTACACACTCACATTGTGAGTCTTGATAGGATTGCTACTCCATAATTTGCTTCATTCTCAGGATAAACCGGAAACATTCTTGCCAGAAAAACTATTCAACAACCAGTACGTTAAAAGAGGTAAAACTGGTGTCACCCTGTCCAGGGTGTGAAGTTATTAATGCCTGTTGTTTTTCCCTGTTATAAATCACTTGATAAAGACTATTGTAATGAACAAAAAGAAGAAGATGAAATATCTCAGGCTGGATGTGCACCATGAACAAGCAAGCACTGCTTCTACAACCCCAACTCCTAAATGTAGTATTTAAGTCAACAGTTGTTAATTTTATAAATATTTTTTGTAGGAAAAAAGGGAAAGGGATACTTAGAGATTTTGTATTAAATCGCTACTGGCTAATATAGTAAAAGACACGTCAAGTTTAAAAATCTTCTGATTAGGAAAAGGGAGAATTTACATGTTATTTACATTATATATCTATGCTTAATATGTTCATTGCTGGCTGAGTACATGTGCTTCCTGAATCTCTTCATGTAAAGGTTTTATTGGTAATTTTTTTTTGTCTCTTAAACAGCAATTCTTTAATTAAGTCTTAATTTCTTTCTGTTTTAAAACAAACCTGACAGTAATCATCATCAAAAACGCCATGTGCCAGACTTTATTTCTTGAACTTGTGCAGCTTATACATTTAATTCACCTCTTATTCTTATTTTCACAATACCAACATTTTTATAAATGTAATGTCCCATTCACCTTTAGACAAATTAACAGAGAATGAGTATGCTTTGCAGTAATATTAAAGGTATTTGCAAGTGATAGTCTTACGGGGTTCTTTAAAAAGACCAACATTTCTGAGAATTTGGATTGTAAAGTTCAGCTTTTCTGTAGATGCAGCTGCCAAAGGTAGTTCAAATTCCATGTTTATGTGGAATGCATCTATATTAGCAAAGCCTTAATTTAAAGAGCTTCTCACATGTCAGTGAGAAGCAAAAGCTAAGGGAAGAAAAGTGCAAAACATTTGCTGACTTAACATGACCTCAGGACCTGACAAGTGAAGACAACCCAGGGATGTGTTGCTGTATTGCCACCTTATAACTGCAGCAGTAGAGCAGCAGAAATTTCATAGGCATGTCTTTATGTCTTAAATTTACCCTAATTCTAGTATCTTAATTTCTTTAATTGCATTTGATCAGTTTACACTCTGCATGTCTGTGCTGAGATGAACTGGAGTGCTGATGTAGGAATCATAGAATCACAGAATCATTAATGTTGGAAAAGACCTCCGAGATCATCAAGTCCAACTTGTCGGCTGAACAGCGCCACTCCAATAAACCAGAGCACTAAGTGCCACATCTGGTCACATCTTTAACCAGGGATAGAGACTCCACCACTTCCCTGGGCAGCCTGATCCAATGCTTAACCCCCCATTTCAGTGAAGAAATTTTTCCTGATGTCCAAACCGAACCTTTCCAGTGCAGCTTGAGGCCCTTTCCTCTTGTCCTGTTGCTGGTTGGCTGGGAAGGTGCTGCTCAAAGTATCCAGAAGGCAGAATTTGCAGCCAGGCTCACACGTGCACTCCAGGATGGGCAGGCTTCCGGGGTCCTGCCTGAGGTTAGCACTTGTGCTTCGCTGGAATTAATCATGAGAGTAAGAAGAGGAAGATTCATGTCCAAATACGAATTTCTTCAAATTTTCAGGAGTTAAACTGGTCCAATATGTAGTCCTCCCCACTCTAAAATAAATACAAAGCAATGTTTCTGCTTGGAAGTACAATAGTTCTCTTATAGTGCTTTGGCTGCTGCTAATATCATAGGGAGGCTTTTATAGATTCTTTGACAACACTCCAAAGGTTTGAAAAGTCTGACTCAGTTTGCTAGCGGAGAATCAGACAATGGAGCAGTCATCTAATAAGGGCATGAAACCAATATTTATGTTTTATACCATTTCTGTGGGTCCTGTTTTAATGTTGTTTGAATTTTTTTCCTGGCAGGTGTGATTATTGTCCCAAGTGCTGGTGTTGGTATTGTCCTAGGTGGCTACATTATAAAAAAACTTAAACTTGGTGCAAGAGAGTCTGCGAAGTTGGCTATGATCTGCAGTGGTGTATCTCTGCTGTGCTTTTCGACACTCTTCATTGTTGGATGTGAAAGCATTAATTTAGGGGGAATAAATATACCTTACACAACGGGGTAAGTATCTGTGGCAAAACCAGCTTTTTCCGATAAGCCTGATCTAGAAATGTAAAAAATGCTGATAGCTGATGTACGGAAGAAGCGACATATTCAAATGAGAATTCAGTGAGTATTGTGATATAAACACATGCTGTTACTGTGTGACCCTTCTTATTTACATCTGGTTTATGATGAAGGTTACATAGTAATCCACCCTCTTGAGGAGTGAGGAAATGCATTAAAATGAACTTCAGTGATTGTTGCAGAAAAGTAAGAATAGTATCCTCTATAGATCACTTAGAATTCAGTTGGTGTTTCAAAATACTTCCTTCTCATGAAAATTGTGAGAATACTTAAAGGGATTATAAAAATTATTTCTGAATGAGTTTATTTATTATCACCATAATGGTGTCTTAGGTCTACAGCCCCTGTTTGAGAGGATGAACTTGAGCAGATGTGTTATCAACATTATTGGTATGCACTGCTTCTGAACCACTTACTAGTTGTACGAATGCCCTGCAGTTCTTGCTGGGTCATCATCAAGACAGTTACCAGATCATATCTCCTCAAGTTACATTGAGAATGAAGAAGGCTGTAATGAGAAAAAAGATGTTGATGTAGGAAAGACTTGGGAGAGAGGAATTTAGGCTGTGACATTAGGAAATGCATGGAAGGGTATTTAAAAAAAAATAAGGGGCATTTGGAGGGAAGACAGTGTGATAAAAGTTCAGAGAGTTTCACTCAAAGGTGATTCCTTGGAAGCCCTATAATGAGCTTTTATTTTCTTTCTTATTTTGTACATAAAATTTTCCTCAAAATTGCCTTTTTCGTGTAGATTAACAAGAACAGAGTAAGTGTTTGAGGAGTGTGAACCTGGCCGAAGCCATGTGTTTCCCTTTGGTTTTACACCTGAGATGCATCTGCCTTTTGTTTATGACCCGGTACTGGGTATCAGATCCATTTGTATATCTTCTTTTTAAGGCTCAGCTCTGGACTCTTAACATTTTGATGAGAATATAGAAGTCTGGAGCAGGAAAAGAGATGGTCAAATGGGGAAAAAATACAGTGTTGCAGTGATCTAGGAAGTGAAAAACAGAGTCAAAATGGGAGTCAAGGGAGGAAGAAAAGAGACACTGTTTACATGGAGAATGTTTTGCATGGCTTGTTGCTGGGTGTTACTACATTGCTGTCAAACCTTAATCCTTGGGCAAAGAAAACCAGGAACTGAAAATCATGAGCTGATAGAAAGCTGGTTTACTCCTTTGTATTCTTTACACCTAGAGTTAAAGCTTGGTGATGAGGGGATGTCTGTAGAAGGTAATAGCATGGTGATATATCCTCATCTGCATAGTGGGCTGAAGAAGGAGAGAATAGGGATGGGAAGGGAGGGGGTGGAATGCTTTGAATGTCCACCTGCTGTTAATGTTGTGACAGTCTGTGGGTGTAGATGAAAAACTGAAAATTATTAAGAATGAAAATATAAATTCCAGATAACAATTAGTTGATCTGTGTGACAGGTCAGAATGTCCCTGCCTGGATAATGAGAAAACTGTAGCTTTCTGTTTGGGGAAAAAGTCTTATTTGATTCAAATCTATTTCTAAATTGAAGACATGATGTACTACTGCTATGTAACACGTAGCCTTCATGCTGGAATTGTAAGAGTATCTAATATTTTTTTGTCAATAAGTAATAACATTTGCAATAAATACATAACATGAATTGAAATAGGCATTTATTCCCAGGTGTTGTGAAAATCTGCAGTATCATTACTCCTTTACCACCTTCATCTAATTGTTTTTATTGAGGTGAGAAATGGTAATGGCAAAATTCTCACAAAATTCTCTTTGAAATTAGTATAAAAATTAATATAATTAGACTGTAATGTCATCAGAAATTGAGAATTACCAGCATGTTACAAAGCATAGTTCAGGAGTTTCAGCTGCATTTTTTTTAACACAGAGATCAAATCCAGATTTATTATCAAAATTATAGAAAAAAGGCAGCACCACGCATAAATTAATCTTGAATATCTGACATGATAAACATTCTCTTAATCCTTATGGTCAATCATTTGATAGCTTCAAATTATTTACTTAGTAGGCAACTCTTTAACTCAGACATCAAAGAATGTTACTGTTCATGTAATAAAAAACGATGCTTTCATTTTGAGTTTTAATAAAACACATTTTATTCTCTAGTTTCAATGTAGTGCAGCATATGGACATCGAAGGCAGTTCAACGGGCTAGATCAGATAGAAAAAGCAGTACAGCTACTGGGTTTGGAATAAATGTGTTGCATGATGCTCTACCTTAACATGGCAATGGCGGGTCTGATGTGTGAACTACCTGCACTGGCAGCAACCCAGAGATCTCAGGGGCATTTGGCAGTGTAGACATACCCTGCAGGATAATCTCTGGACAAACATGTTCCTTTCTACTGTTGATTTCTTATACATTTAAAAATTAGGGGGTTTTAATCTGATGAACCGAGCCATAAACCAGTACAGAGGAGAAGGATAAGCTGGGTTTTAGTTAACATAGAAGTATATGCATACCAGTACTCAGGAAAGTAGGCAATGACATTTCATAATTCAGTATGTTTCATAACTCAGTATTTTTCCAACTCTACCAGCTGTGAGGAAGTGGATGGGACCTGGAGGCATGCACAGATTAGAATACATTAGAAAGGATTTTCTGCTGTTTTATGTTGGACACAAGCAGTTTTGCTTTTGTTGGTGTGTCATCAGCATATCTGTTATCAGGAAGATCAGGGGCACCTCTGCATTATACATCTCAGCATTTTAGAACTTGTTGTTCCATGCCCCAGCCTTGTCTCTGAGGGCATGTTTGATATTTGAATGCAGTGTAAGGAGCCTTATGTCAAACCACAATATGGCATCCCTTCCCTTGCACCGTAACCAGTATCCAGATGGGAAGTCCTGAGTCAGTGAATTGCCTCCTTGTCCAGATGGCTTTTGAATAGCTCCAAGGAGGGAAGCTCCGCAGCCCGCCTGGTCAGCACCGTCACTTTCACAGTGAAAAAGTGTTTCCTGGTGTTCATAAGGAACCTTCTGTGTTTCAGTTTGTGACCATTACCTCTGGTCCTGGCACTGGGCACCACTGAAAAGAGCCTGGCTCTGTCCTCTTTGTACCCTCCCTTCAGGTATTTATGGGCATTGATGAAATCTCCTTGAGCCTTCTCTAGGCTGAACAGTCCCAGCTTTTCCTCAGAAGAGAGATGCTTCTGTCCTTTCATCATCTTAGTGGATATTCATTGGTCTCTCTCCAGTATATCCATATCTCTCTTTTACTGGGGAGCCAGAACTGGATCCAGCACTGCAGGTGTGGCCTCATCAGAGCTGAATAAAGGGGAAATAGAAGAGATTTGGTTGTTTTCAGACCTGTCTCTTCCATGTTTTATGGTGTAAGGCAGCTAAAACAGGCTCCATGGGGAGCTTACTCATAGTGACAGATTCCTGGATTAGTTCAATTCTGTCTCTCACATTTCTGATATGTAATGAATCAAAACAGATCCTTTTTGATTCCTTTCTATTGTTTTGGTGCAATTAAGGTTTAGTTAAAGAATGGGATTGACTTACTGAGGCCTTTCATATAAAAAAAATTGTATTCTTCTTCTACTACCATCAGTTTGAGTTTTTGTATCTATTTCAGTCCAATCAGCCAGTGGGTTCCCTTAACTTGAAAGCAGTGACTAATTGGATCAGAACAATAACAACAAAGAAAGATTCCAGCTAACACAGTGAGAGGGTCCCTTGTTTTACAGCTACACAAAAATTGCATCATTGCTTCAATTCCAGCTGCTTGCCAACAAGGAGACTGCAGATCTCTGCCATCCAGAATGCCCTTCAATACCAAACCAAAAGTATTGCTATCAAATTAACATAATCCTTTTTATCATATAGCCTAATATTAAGATTATAGAAATTATGTGGTAAGGGGTTATCTCCTTTCCTTTGTATTTCCTTGGTGCTGTAGGTTACTACAGTGATCTAAATAAACATGAATAAAACTATGTGCAAGCCAATTCTTTGTTTAGGTGTTGCCAAAATATAGTCAGACATGTTTGGTTTGGTTTTATTTTTTAGACTGCTTTTCATTTAGATTGTAGCCTCATGGGAAGAGGGTCCACCTTTTTTTCCCCCCCGATACATGTGCATTGACTGCCAGCACAATGAGGTTTCAGTCCAGCCCTGAGTATGTGAAATAACAGGTCACAGCTCTAAAAACTCCAGGCAATAAGTCTCACCTTGTATTTTCACTTTTCTTACTTTACTCCTATACCACAAGCGTTCCACAGAATAATAGTCGGAGAGAAGACTAGGATTTTGAAAAAAATGTTAGAAACTAGAGCCCTTTTTATTGTTAGTTACCTCTAATAAGGTCTTCTCTTTATTAGGGTTACTATCACTGTGTTATGGAGACACAGAACAGTCTCCTTGAGAAATGAACAAGTGCAGTTTGTCAGATGGGATCCTGGGTTTTGTCACAGCACACATTTAGGAAACTTGCAGATCAATCTTATTAATGAAAGGAGTGGCATCATTGTTTGTAATTGAAAGAATAGTTCAGGAAATGCTTCTGTTTGGGGCTGGTTTCTGTCAGTGTGCTCGTGCATGATGGGTGTCCTTGGCAGCTCAGGTGCAGCAGCGTTGCAAGTTGTCAGCATCTGCACCCACTGAAACAAGCAAAGTGACTGTTTCTCAGACATCTTGTGTGTCTACAGCACTTGGTCCATTGAAACTAGGATGCTTTTCCCACAGATCAGCTCATGAGCAGGACTTACTAGCTTTGGTGCAATTTCCATAAGAGCCTGTTCTTTATGACTGATGCAGGTAAATCTGTGCTGTGCTGTGCAGTAATTCAGGGATCCATGCTCTGTTTTCCTTTGTGGAGAGCAGGCAGCCTCCCAGTGTCAGTAGACAGCCTCCCAGTGTTAGTAGAGTACTTTGGTTCAGCTTACTTCTGGAAAAATGCATACTTTCAAGAAAAACGATCCCTTCCTGAAAGAAGTGTTCAGGAAGTCTGTTATAATATGTGCTATATGGTAGATCCTATATGATGAAAATGGGGTTATGTAGATATGTGTGGTAGAGAGTTTCCCATCGCTGAGAGAGGAGTGAACAGTGAGTGAATAGTGAAGGTAAAAAGATAAAATCATGAACCTCTTACATGATAATGAATTTTTGGAAATCAAATTAATATATGATTTTGTGTATTACATGTCCTTGAAAGCATGCAAAAAACCAAGCCTCTTTGTGTGCAAGACATTTGCTCTAAAAAACCAAAAAGAAATCCCCCACTAAACCTTACGGTGATATGCTGAAATACAGAAGGTGGTGAAAGCTGGAGAGACACAGCATGTCTCACACAGCTTGTTATTAATTTGAGCATATTTGCTTTGCATATCTGTAAACTTAAGTCTTCTAGGCCAAATAAAAAATGTCCCTGAGATTAAATTATCACAGTGGTCTCACTTCAGTTCCCAGTTTCATGCTTCTCATTTCTTGCATGCCTGATTTCATTCATCTCTTTTTTTTAAGCTGATTTCCTAACCTCTGTGTCATGGTACTTCTCAGCAATGCAACTGAAGCGACAAGATGGGGAATGGGCTCTCCGGCCTGTGGAACAACCCAACTCATCTGCTACTGGAAGGGTTTTAGGTGATGGAGGGATAAGAGGTCAAAAGAATGTGCCCCACAGGGTGGGAGAGGTTGGAGAGGGAAATCTGAGCCGTGCCTTTCCTGGCAGTCTGGCCTGTCCCTGGAGCCGTCCCTGTGCAGTGTGGTAGAGCCCTGTTGTCGGCAGGAACGTGGGCACAAGGGTTTCCCAGACAGGTCATGGAGACCGTTCTTACCTCAAGTATTCAGACATCTGGGACATCCAGCTCAGAAGGCAGACTAGGATCTTGTAAAACTCCAAAAATGCTGCCTGTCCTGTTGGTGTGAAAAACTTCTGTCACTATGCTGCTGAAATCCATATGTTCCTGAGGAATGTTTTGATGATTTGGTGTTTTCTGTTGGAGAAAAATTGCTGTTGAGAGATTACTGGAAAAGTCTGTCTGTTGCAATATAACGTGTTTCTGCATATTGCTTACTGAAATCCAGTGTGATATAGTAAGACAAGTTTCAGCTGATAGCTGAGAAGGCGACATAACCAATATTAGTCTTGGATATTTAATTTCCTACTCAAGCTGCAATTTGTTGCTAAGTGTGTGCCTTGTTTGTTTGTGGCACAAGAAAGAAAACACTCAGAAAGTCTTTGGTTAACATCCAATTAGACCATAAAGTATAAAGTAGCTCCCAGAGCTAAATTTGTGAACCTGTTTTGTGTGCTCAGTAGACAATCAATAAATATTTAAAAGCTACATAGTAATATTTAATTGACTGCAAAAGTGCGCAGCTGGAAAGACAAGCATATTCAGCGAAAGCAAATAGTGGTGTATAAATACAAGGAAACCAGTCAAGTGGAATGCTCTAAGCAGCAGTTGTACTACTTAGTGTCACTGATGACAGGAGGTGAGATGACAGACAACATAGATGACAATTGCTGTGTGAAGAGTGGCTCTCAAGCTGAGCCTGGTCTAGTCAGGTGTGGAAGATGGGAGTAGGAGAACATCCCCTGTTGTCCGTGGGGTAGCTGGGATGCAATAAGTCTGATGTTAGCTGTTTATCTTCACAGTGGTCTTGCTCACATATCACAGATGTGAAGACAAGCTAACAGCAGCCCATGTGAGGCTCTGCAGCCATGAGAGGCTGTGAGCATGTGTACAGGATCTTGAGGATCAAGATTCCTGTTCAGCTCCTGCCTGGGTGAGGAGGTCTGAAATTCCCTGGATATCTACTGATCTGCTTAGAGTAGAGGTACTTGAGGTAGTTTTAAACAGCGGTGGCCATTGAGCAGTACTGAGAGCAGGGCAAACAAGGCAGAGGGGTTAATTCAACATCACATTGCGGTGCCTGGTGTGGAATGGTTTTGCATACCCATGTAATTTTCCAAGGTGAGATTTCTGCTTATGGTGCATGTGCAAATACTCTTGCCCCAACAGATCTCAATACTTAGCTCTATCTGGTTTTGCAGATTCTGCAGGGTTCATACTGGCATTTATTCTCAGAAACTCAGGTCTTTTGGACCAGACTTCACATGCACCACAGGCAGAAATAGGATGGAGCCTGCAGCTCTGCTTAGCACTCAGGTGTGAGAAGGCAAAGGGCACAGTCTTCTTCTGGAGTTGGGAATTTTCATACGTATATTCTAATTTCTGGAAAAGGCCTTTAAATTTCACTCCTGCAACCTCTTCTCTTTTCACATTTAGTCTTGCGTGGACTGCTTCAGTATTCTTTAGAACTGGGTTTTTATATCTAGTCAGTGGACTGCTGGATAAGTGAGGCAGTGGACACTTCATTTCCATCTGTGAAAAGACTGTCAACTAGTTTAAAAGTATTAGGCAGGAAGACGAAGGAGGGACGGCCTTGTGACACAGGGCTGGGCAAATCCAGCCTCGCGGGAGTGGATCCAGAAGCTGTACGCCTCTGTGGATTGAGACTAGGGATTGTAGCCATGAGCTGCAGCGTCTTGCAGTCTCTGAAACACCAGTGAAAGGTAACACATGAAGTATTTAATCTTTCAAACTTATGTAATGACGCACTGAAGGGTTCTGATACCACTGCAATAAAACCCACAAGATAAAAAATTATCCGAAACTGCCTTCTCAAAGCACCACCTTTTTCCCCTGTTCAGCTACCATGCACTTTATCTATGGAAAGTCACAAATCCATGCAGATGACAGACTGCACGGCTCTGTCTTCTGAGCTAAACTAGGTCTCTGACATTGTGACTACTGTGGAGAACGTAGAGGAGTGCATTGGCTAAAGAAAGACTTTGGGACATGTTTGAAATGATGTGAATTCTTTTCAAAACCCAGATTAAGCATATTTTTTTTCTCTTGAATCTCAGTCATTAGTATCTTGCCTGTTCTCAAGGACTACTGAAGTGAAGTAAGCTACTGTTTTTATTTTGGCCAGAGCTCTCCGAGACTAAGCATAGACTCTTGTGAAGTTTTAGGGAGCCATGTTGGTACAGGTATTTAAGCTGCTGTGACTGAAAGATGGGAAGGAAACATTTGAAATATGTCTGAATCCATAAGGCATATGTGTGTGTTTCCCACTGATACCTGGTTTATTAGCATTGGCCACTGTGTTTAACAATTACTGTGGAGGAGATAAGAACTGCCTGTGTTTTTGCTATGAAGTCAGGAAATTGGTTGCTACAAAAATTGCTCACCTTCTGTGTGGTAGCCTCTCTCCACCTGTTTAGCACTTAAAATCCTAGAGTGCAGCTATGACAGAAAGTAACCTAATAAAATGGAGGGGGTTGTAAGTAACAGGAGCAGCTTCATGTGAAAATGTTGATATCAGCTGCTTTTCAGTTTTCAGTGGCTTGGAATCACCTTGTGCAGTGAAGGGGGAGTGTGGGTGCCAAATTCAGGAGCCATGATTTCTTTAAACAGAAAGGGCTTTAGGAAATAAGAGCTATAACCCTTAGCTTCAGCCAACCCCATGACCTGGTAATAGATTGGTATGAATAAGATCATTCAGGTAACTTTTCCATTGCCTTAATGCATTCATGTTGCTGACAGTATTTTAAACCAAGGTGAAATTACAAATGAGATGCAGAAAATTGAACCAGCAATAAACCACACTGCAGAGTCTTGCTTTTCCACTTACTAAAATTAATTTAGCAACCTGAAACAAGTCAGAGAATGTGAAAAGTATAGTAAAAATAGATAAAAATATAATATGTCTCGCTTGTAATTGGGCTGCATAATGACAGCAGCAAATAACTTAGGTTTCAGGGTGTGTCTTTATGTATATTGAAGTGGAACAGTTATTTTCTTTTTGGTACCTGAACTAACGTGTTCAAAAATAGCAAGGATAAAAGATAGTACTTTATCCCTATACCTTCAGGTACCTTCTGGCACAATGCCTACAGGTAATACTAGATGTGATGATATTAATTAGTATTAGATGTGGCTTATTGAATTGCAATACAGTATTTCATTAGAGCAGTAATAGTGAAGAACCTGCTTTTTGGTGTGTACATCTCCTTCAGCTTAGAAATTCCTTTTAGTTCCCTCATTCTATATCACCAAAACCTTCAGGGGAACACCTAGAAAGTTTGGCTTTGGCCAGATTTTGGGGAATGGTCTAGGGCAAGGGGAGCATTTGTTCTTTTACAGACATTTAGTAAAAGCAGAACAGTCTCCCAGATCTAGAGAACTTCCTGTAGATTTCACATGTACATATGAATTATGTAAGCAGTAAGTTTTCTGAACAGTTGTTGGTATGTGGGAAGAGATGACTATTAGTTCACATTAGTGCACAGAATGCTTACATCTTGTCGCTGAGCCTTTCACTAGTAATCAAGAGCTTAGGATAGGCACATAAAATAGTGGTGTCTTAACTCTTAAAGGAAAAAAACGGGAAAAATATAGCTATTACCTAGGCAAATATGATACAAATTTTAAACTTTATTATTATTTCTTTTATTGTGTTTTTAGTTGATGGCAGGGATGACTTTGGTATTTTTCTATATTGTTTAAGTCATTACATAACCTAGAGTTAATGCAGTTTTTCTCTGATAATCAAGTCTAAGTTTCAGAGTTAATGAGTAGGACGTTTGCTCCCTCTGTACAGGAGGATATGGATATCTGTGCTTGCTCTAGTAGCATGTTCTTTTTCCTTTCTTCAGTCCCACTCTTGCCATGGCCCACAGGAATCTGACTGGAAGCTGTAACGTTAACTGCGGATGTAAGATTCATGAGTACGAGCCTGTCTGTGGATCAGATGGAATAACATATTTTAATCCTTGCCTAGCTGGCTGCATCAGTGGTGGAAACCACAGCACAGGGGTAAGTGCTTCACCCACCCATCAACATACAACCCGTGAGTAACCCCACGGGACTGGTGCAGATCAAAGACTGCTCAGTTTCTAGCTCAAGCACCCCTCCTCTAAGCTTCAGTACTTTGCTCTACAGCTGACTTGTCCATCTCTGAGTCTTTCCATGTTCTGAAAGGCTGGTAGTGCTACTATTGCATGGTCTCACCCCTATTCCATTCAGTTACGTACAAATTTGAGGCACGAGTTCATTTATACCAAGTGAACCCTCCAACTGAGAGAGTGCTGTGGGGTGGAGAGGGCTGGTGTTTCCAGTACAGACCCCAAAATCCTTGATGGCAGTGGCCCGTATTTCTGCTGTTCCTGCAGGGCTTGGAGAGAGGACCTTGAGTCAGTGTTGTCTAATTCAGCTTTCTGCTAACGTGGGTGGCCATGTCATACTGTCTTTCTTCAAGCTCAGTGTTTAGAGCAGTTTTAGAGCAGTTTGAGGGTTTTTTTGACTTCCTTTCTGAATAGAAGGAAGAACTTAATTCTTCACGTTGTTGGAAGTGTTTTAAACTTCTATTTAAATTTAGTTAGAGCCTGTTTAATGTCATTGGTGTTTTGTCAGCCTCATCATTTTGCACAGGCAGCTCTTGAACCTGCACCAGTGTATTGATAGGTCTGTTGTTTGCCCAGCTAGGTGAAGACTGCTATTCTTCTCTTGTAAAACAGTTTGACCAGTCCCATGGCATTTTTCTAAACCTCATCCAGGCTAAATGAAGAGGTTGTCATCAAACTCAAATAACCAGAACTTAAAAGATGTTAATAATCCATTTTCTTTCTTTGAAATACACTGCCTGTTACAGCCCAGTATTTCAATTATGCTGGACTGGAGAAGGACATCCTGATGGTAAAACCAAGCCATGAAAATTCGGCAATTTAGAGGACTGGGTACAAGAAAACAGTTGAAAAGTAGAATCTGACTTTTAAATATCAGCAGAGCATTATGGTCATGATAGTTTCATAAAAAAAACCTCTTAAATTTTTCTGTTTCAGAACTGTCCTTTAAAAAGGGAAAATTAAGAAAGACAAGAAGTAATGTAAACATTAATTTTCGGAGGGCTTGATTGTGCTTTCCAGAAAGCTTACTTTATAAAGTATCAGTCTCCTGATTTGCAGTCCTGAGCCAACCTGTGAAGCAGGAGGACGTTAGGTTCACCACTGAGCTTTGTCAGGTCTGAAAAAGAAGGTTCATTTATAGATGTCACTGAGAACAGATTAGTTTTCTTTAAGGTTTTTTTTTTTTTTCTTTTTAGATTATCTTGCTGGTTTTTAATAGAAAATTGCTTTGGCCCAGTATGGAAAAAGCCTGTGATGTGAGCCTGTGGTTAACTTTTGGTGTCTGTATAAACCTGCTTTGTACTTTCCTGGATTAAGACATAGGTTTGATCTTTGCTGCATTTCACTTGATATCAAACTGGCACCAAGTAATTTAGTAGGAAAATACTTTAGGGGTATTAAGAAAAGATGCTTTGTGGCCTGAAGTTTTAACTCGGTTGCTGATGGTGAATTCTTCATGTTCTGAATGATGAACATGAACGGTAACCAGAGGTGCCATTTGTAGATGCACTGAGTGCCTAAATTTGTATTTGAAGGCATGACAATTTACATTTAGGATATATTTAGTTGTATTTAATGGAAAACATTCTGAAAAAAAAAGGATTCGAGTTGTCTCAAGTTAGTCACCCACGTTTGTGAAACTTTTGATCTGTTTCAGTTACTTTGCTACAAAATAGAGATAACAACATCAACACCTCATAACTTTTGAAGATAAATTACTCCTTTTTGAAAGAGTTAAGCTATAATAGCGAGTGGGATAGAAAAATCCATGTGATATATGAGTCATTCTGTTTTTGTAGTGGAATTTGTTTAGTGTGAGGAAAAAAATACCCGGAGTCACATTTTGAAAATGGGAGGTAAAATACTGGATAAATAGATACATTATTAAGATGTTCAGCTAAACCCCAAGGGAAAAAAATATGAGGCTACATCATAGCGTGGATGCATACGAAGGTATGCATTAAAATTGACCAACAACCATGATTTGGATACATCCTGATGTCCAAGTGCTTAAATTTGCAAACTTATGTGGGTTTTGTAGCTTCTGTTCATGTGTAGTCTACTATTTGATGAATCCAAAAATTGACACAAAAAACACCTTCCTCTAACGTCTCTAACCTGTTTCTTCTCTAGCACTGGAATATTCTGATCTGCTGCACACCTCTTTGCATTAGATTAGATGAGAATAGAAGTAGAATAAATGTGAAAGAAGGCTTATTTCTTATCTAGGTCTTCCTCATCTTGATCAAATCATGGTCCCCCCTTGTCTGTGAAATGCTACTTCTTTATTCAGTCTCCTCTTAATTTCATTATCTTTGTCCATTTAGGAATCCATCATGTCCTTCAGTCCCACTTTTAGAGTCTCTCCTTTCCCCTTATTCTCTGTTTTTGCTGCTGTCCAGATCCACACCTGCATCCAGACGGAAGGTCCTGGACTTCAAGCATGAAGTGCAGCTTGTTGCTCTTTAGCCAGATCTGGTTAGCCTTCCATTAAGATGGCAGAAGATACTGCTTGAATATGAAAGTCAGCAGCCTGCCAAATTTTGGAAGGTAGCATTGTCAGTGCTGCCTAAAGAGTGTTTTCTCACAGTTTCTGTAGTGTAGCAGAAACAATATTTTTCTCTAGCTCCCTGTCAGAAGTGATTAAATTGCCTTGGCAGAATTTTCCAAAAATATTGCAGATTTTTTCTTTAAAATTCAAACTAAATAAAGCAATGGAAAGGCAATCTCACCATGGAGAGTCCTGATCAGCTTTAAAATTAGTTGGAGAGGTAACTTCGCTTGTACTTGGTGTAATGGTGCTCAAGGCAGAAGATTTGAGAAATATTACAGGACTGATATACCATGTCTCTGTGCAATGTCTTTCTTACATGTGCTTTTCATGTGGAAATGTTCTTTTCTGCTCTCCCTAGGTAAGAAATTACACAGAATGTGCCTGTGTCCAGAGTCGCCAGGTGATCACTCCACCGACAGTGGGCCAGCGCAGTCAGCTCCGGCTAGTGATTGTCAAAACCTACCTGAATGAGAATGGCTACGCTGTTTCTGGGAAATGTGATCGAACCTGCAACACACTTATCCCCTTCCTGATATTTCTCTTCATTGTTACCCTCATAACAGCATGTGCCCAGCCATCAGCAATTATAGTGACACTCAGGTGAGAACTCAGTGATGGTTTTGAAGTATTTTTGCTGTGCCCGCTATCACCAGTGCCTGTCAAGCTTGTATATCCTTAAAAAGTCGATAGAATAAGGCTGAAAGGGTAGGATGAAACTTGCTTGTATTTAGAATATGTAACATGATAACCCACTTTAGGAAACAAGAAGTGGCCAGTGAATTCCAGGTGTTAAAAGAAAAAACAAGTAACACATCATGTAAGAAAGTTACTACTCCTGAAAAATTTTCAGTTTTCTTAGAGCAATAGTCTGGATTCTCAAATACAAATGAAAAAAGTTACTATTTAAAATTATCCTTTTCTCTTTCCTAAAATTGTTCATTCCTACCACATGCCTGTTTTTGAGCCTTCCCTTTTTTATCTTCACCAGAATTTTGAACTTCTATTGTAGTAGTGATGTTATCACTGCGGTCATTTCAGGATAGAGAATAATACAGTCTTCGTAGGAAAAGGCAGTGCCATTTATTTTTCAATTTGAAAAAAAGCGTTTGGATTTTGGGATTGGCTTTTGCCATCCCTGCCATCTAGTCTGGTAAACGTAATCACTCTCTGTAACATCTTTGTCCATTTAAAATACAGCACCTCTAAGTGAAGTCCTGCTGATTTTTAAAGACAAGTGAGTGGAGAAAATGTAGTATGCTATACTGCTAAAATAATTTTGTATTTGTGTAATCTGTGTTGCTGCTGTTTAAAGAGAAGGAGAAAGAATTAGAGGAAAATTACTAGAATTTACAAAGCACACACATAAGCATTGGTTCTGCTGGTAACAGAAGGACAAAGGGAATGGTTTGAAGATGTCTTGTTTGGTTTGGGATCTTAAGCTGAAGATCTCAGAGCTCCTTTTGGATGGAGATGAGCTGGAAGATAGAACAGAACAGAATAGAATAGAATAGTTCAGTTGGAAGGGACCTACAATCATCATAGAATCATGGAATGGCCTGGGTTGGAAGGGACCTTAAAGATCATCAGTTCCAACCTTCCTGTCATGGACAGGGACACCTTTCACTAGACCAGGTTGCTCAGAGCCCAGTACAACCTGGCCTTGAACACTTCCTGGGATGGGGCATCCACCACTTCTCTGGGCAACCTGTTCCACGTGGTACCCTCACAGTCTAATCTAATCTAAACCTACTCTCTTTCAGTTTGAAGCCATTCCCCCTTGTCCTGTCACTACATGCTCTTGTAAATAGTCTCTTTAATCATCCAACTGCTGACCACTCCAGGACTGAGCAGAAAACCTGTTAATAAGGGCATTGTCCAATTACTGACAGGCATTGGGCATCAACCACCTCTCTAGGAAGCCTCTTCCAGTGTTTCAGATGCTCTTCAGAAGCACACCCAAAATGATCCAGATGCAAATGGGCATGCTGTCCCTGGGACCAGGTTAGAGCTGATCTGAAGTAAATCCCTACAAAACCTGAAATGCTCGTGGTGTACATGTCAGGTCCTCAGCACTAGCTGTTTAGCTGCATTAATTGCTAACATAGAGATACCTTTTGTCCTGTTTTTGTGTAAAATTTGTCTTCAAATTGAGCTTTTCTTTAAACCAGTCTTGGGCCTTTTCTTCCTGTGAGAATGGTCCTCCCAAGAAAATGGGATTTTTTCCTGGTAGTGCTGTCTTCTAAGAGCTTCACTCTGATATTCTGAGACCACTGATGTTTTCTGCTGCTGCTCACAACTAGTCCCCTATAAAATACTAATAATGGCAAATCGTTGTAATAGGTCACAGAACCTTAGAAGACATGAGGCAGGTCGAGACTTGGCTTTGCTATCCTTAGGCTCAGTTGTGAGCACAGCTGAGAAACCCTCTGGCAAACATCGTTGTCTCATCCCCTGCAAGGACAAGGACTATTTTGCTGTCATTTTCTCAGCTCAAGGGGCTAAGGTTTATGCAGAAGCCCGTGCTGACACATGGAGGGCACGTGCCATGTCACACTGTGGAATTTGTCTTCCAGTTTACTTTTCAAAAAATCTACAAAATGGGTTCAAGGATCACTGTTAGGACAGTGAAGCCAGATGCTTGGGGTGGGCATGTCAGACTTCCAGTTGCTCATGCAGCCATACCTCAGCTACTCTGTGTACAGCACCATTATAATTCAGAGACTTCTGACTTTATTCCTTCTGTCTCTGGGTTTACCACCCCTAAAATAATGCTAATAAAAAACCGTTGCCATTGCATTGCAGTCACACAAAGGCAAACTGCAGTCAGTGAGCACTGATATTGCAGTGAGCCTCACAATAATGAGGTGCATAAGGGAGATCCCCAGCAGGATTTTGTAGTGTTCATTAAAAAAATCGTGGCCCACACACATGAACAGTCCCAAACCACATATTGTGCTTAGTACATCAGTACAAGGTTTGTGGCCCAAGTTGTTTCTCCAATTTCTAAATTGCTTGACTTCAAACCTTGATTTTACAGCACACCCCTTTGACTGTGGACTTTCTGTAGTTTTTTGTCTTATGTTTTCAATGTCATTAGAAGCTGTCTATCTTAATTTCAGACCTTTAGGTTAAGAACCGAAAGTATTTTTTAAATCAGTAGATAACTTGTGGCTTATTAAAATTGTAGTTGCAGTGTGGAATCTTGTTACTTTGTATTTAGTCTTTTGTAAGCTAGACATTTTTCCTTTGAAACCAACTGAAAGAATCTTGTATTATTTCTATCAAAAAGGAGCAGTGTTTAAGGAGACTGTTTGGATGTTTCTACTGATATTTTTCCTAAAGTAGCTCCAAAGTTCTTAAGCTACGCAGAGATCTGTTAAATTCAGACACTGAGTCCAGCTTTCAGCAATTTAGTTATCCATTAATTATAATTTACATCAAAAAGATTAAGAAAAATAAAGATATATGAAATAAGAGAAAGGTATCATGTGAAGCCATAAACATTTTGGGTGGATTCTCTAAATTTCCGTAATGGATTTGGATCAAATTCTTCAGGCCTTAGTAAAGAAAGGTTAAAAGGCATGATTGCAGTTTTTATTAAACAGGTTCAGGGGAGGCTGGCAGTATTTTTTCCTAGCAATAAGAGTTAACAATAGTAGAAGCTAAATCAAAGAAATTTAGACAAAAACTTTCTATAGCTCAGAAAAAAACCATGAGGTAGAGCCAGAACATACCATGATGACTAACTGTTGTGGCTGTTTCTATAGTGGAGTTTTCTTTTCGCCTGCTAGGTCTGTGGAAGATGGGGAGCGGCCCTTTGCACTAGGAATGCAGTTTGTTTTGTTACGAACTCTTGGTAAGTCTTACAGTAGCTCAGCATTTCCATAAAGGCTCACCATGTTCAGCTTAAATGTACTATAAAAATACTAAACTTTTATAAATCTGGAACTAATTGCCTGATTTACTGTATTAGGAACCTAAAATTAATAGTGTCTGAAAACATATATGAAAATGCAGTTATTTCTCTTTTTTTTTTTTTGTTACTCTGACTTTCTAGAACAACATTTTTGTCCCAGAAAGATACGTTTTTCCAGTTTCAAATTGTATATAAAAATTAATAGTTACTAAATACTATTTTATTAGGACCTTTTCTCTTTTAGAAACTGATTTTTGTTGCTTTCAGCAATAATAATAGGTTTTTTCATTTTTAAAATAAGAAGCATTCATTACCTAATGTAATTTCAAGTAGTTCAAAGCAAAAAGGGGTCCATGTTAAAAGTATTCGACAAAGCAGCTTCTTTCAAGCTCTTGAACTTCTAAAATCCTGCTTATAAAGAACACTCCAGGTGTTCAGCTACTACAAAATATGTGACTAGAGCAAGCAAGGACTATTCTAAGAGGACCGGAGGGGAAGCCCATATAGCTGCATCTGGAAGTTTTGTTCGAGGAAGGACCTTTCAATCTTGTCTTAAAGGTGTTGTATTTCTGGAAAAAGCAGGAACATTCAGTGGACTGACTGCATTTTTAGCTACCTTAGAAGTTAAGGTCTGTTTCTGACGAATACCTATTCAAAAGAAAATTGAAAATCTTAGCGGTCTCACCACTTCCATCCATCCTTCAGTAAGAGAAATGTTTTGTGGTCTTTGGTGCTTTTTCTCCTTAATCTAAAAGCAGCACCTTTCCCAGCTCATGGGCACTGGAAGTTCAGCAAGTGATGCTGCAGAGATAACGACCCTCTCCCATGTATTGCTTCCTGAGAGCAAAATTGAATTTTTTTTGAGGGACACATAGTTCAAGAGCTGTCTGGGGACAGCAGATGGAAGCAGAACTTGCTGTAAGGTGCTGCTGCATTGTCTTCTTTGTTTGAATTGTCTCCTATTTGTGGTAGGCTTCATGTGTATAAAGTAGTGTTGGTGGCAAGATTGACTGACCACTTTTCCATGTTTTACATTTCATGTAAGAACAGCAGTGTAGACATCTCAAAAATTTTTGACCTACGCTGTTTGGCTAAGGCATATAGTTTCTTCAGGAGTTTTCCACAATGTACTAACACGTATTATTTCTCTTGCTATTTTTATTTCAGCTTACATTCCCACTCCGATTTATTTTGGGGCTGTTATTGACACCACATGCATGCTTTGGCAACAGGATTGCGGCGTACAAGGATCTTGCTGGGAATACGATGTCACCTCCTTTCGTTTTGTCTACTTTGGGTTGGCAGCTGCTCTCAAGTTCGTGGGATTCCTTTTTATTTTCCTGGCCTGGTATTCCATTAAGTGTAAAGAAGAACAACAGCAGAGACAGAGATGGAGGGCTTCACTGGTGAACACTGTGAGTGAGATGGTTGGACAAGCTGGACCCCAACAAAACTATGCACGGACTAGATCCTGCCCTACCTTCAGTTCCCGGGGAGACACCAATGTGGCACAAGGAACAAACTGCTTAGAACAGACATACCCCGACCCTTTTTCAGAAGCAATAAATTCCTCAAATGAAAATGTGTTGGAAGAAGTCACTGCTGAGATATAGACCCCTGGCTTGGTAATGTAATATTTAATTTTGTTGGTTGACTTAATTACGGCGCCTTGTAAAACACCTGTGCCTTCTATTTTTAATCTAAATGTAACATGATAAAACCAACAAAGCTTGATGCAAACAACCATAATATGTTCCTGAGGGCTGGATACCTCAAACCAACCCAAGTTCTTATTCCTCCCCTCCCAGCAATGGAGTTTTAAAAATGGTGTTTGTAATTATTTCAGATGTGTCCATTAGATGTCCGTGCTCTGATCTAATATCATTGTAAAGATGAGGTGTTATGATCAGCAGAAGTCAGTGGAAGACTGACAAAAACTCATATTGTTGATGTCTAGACTCACAAGAATGCTTAAATGTATTGTCAACTTCATATCTGCAAATTGTATTTTTAAGAGAGTAGTTACTGTGAGTTCTGCTACGAAGCACAACTGAACTTATTTAAACTATGCAACTTATTTGGATAATTGTATGTGCAGCAAAATAAGTTTAAAGTTTGCTTTTAAAGACATTACTGCAACTGAATTTGAAAGGGGCTATTTTCAGACATAATCATTAAATTAAAAAATAACATAAGGTTTAAAGTACTGTTAATAACATGTCAAGCCATACAAGAGTTATGCATCAGGTAACATTTGCAAATGTTGAGTTGTGACATCTTTATCCTGTCAAAATGTGCATTAATTTTCATTTGATGGGATGTTGTCATTCTTCACAAAGTACACAGGCTAGGAAACTGTAATGCTTGAAGTAAAAAACTTCAGTATTGATTTATAGTAACATTGAGATGTAGGAATCGTACACACACACCAGAGCAGATACGTGCATGTTTCTCTAATGTTATTTGGGTGGCCATTAGTAGCACCAAATCCATACTTTCCTGAAGAAAAAACCAGCCAGTTATAGCTTGATAGGAAGAGTTTTGTGTATAATTCAAGTTCAGTGGAAAAGTCCTAAGGGGGAGCTAATGGCCTTGTCTCATGTCTGGGTGGCAGTCTGGGACCTGATGTGTCCCTTGCAGCCAGGGGTGGCGCACAGTTCAGGCTGGTGCTGCTTGCACCTGCTGCCTCTCCTGGCACTGCTGGGGCACTGTGCACTCTGCCATCCAGGACAGCTGAGGAGGGCGTTCTGGCTCAGACCCTCTCATTTCTGCCACACTTCTGCCTCTGCAGCTGCCTGGTGCTGGGCAGGCTGGTGGCACAGGTCTGGAGGTTCTGGTTTTGTGGTTTGTCCCACACATGTGGCTGCCTTTCCTTTTCTCAACTTCGTTGAAAGCTTCTGCGAAGGCAGAGGATGAGTTTACTCTCCTTTGGCCTTCTGGGAGAAGAGCTAGAAGAGTAGAAATTATCAGCAAGTGTGGACTCACAAGACGTGCTGTGGCCTTTGCCTATTCCAAATTACTGTAGTGTGTTTTTTCCCTGAGAGACGCTGAGACTTTCTAATCAGATGTGCTTGGCATTTCATTTCTTGTTCTGAACGCTTTATAGTGCCATGCTTACGATGTACTAGTGCTGTCTCAAAGGGCAAAGAATGATTTCAGGTGGACACTAGGAAGTCAAAGCTGTATTGTACCCTGTAGGGGAAGTCTTAGGAGTGTAGGAAATTAAAAGCAGTCTTTACATATGACTCAGTGATAGTCAGGTTTGGATTTTGCCATGTAGAGAGCTTGTGTGAAAATAAATAGAGCAGAACCTCTACATATTTTTGAACAGTTATTCCTGATTTTTCAATTTATAATATGTAAATTGATCAAACATTATATGGAACCAAGTCCTTGAAATTAAAGGCAGTACTATTCTTGGCACCCATTGAGTTGTCCTGGGAAGAGTAGATTTCCCTCTCCACCTTTGCTGACTGCCTTTTGTCATCTCCTGATTCTTCTTGAGCAGCACATGGGATTACCCACAGGGCTGTTTGCCCTGCTTGAAATGGTGGCTGCTTATTTCAGAATGTCTTAGTCCATTTGTGTAGTTTGTAACAATTCTCACTCTTTCTGTGTGCAAACTCAGATTTTTCTACCCTGAACTACAACACAGAGGAATATTGCTTTGATAATTTCCTACTATTCTGTTCGTATTAACAGGTTTTTGGTTTAAAGACTGAGAATGTTTTTGTCTCTTATGCAGCCACCAGATACGTGTCCTCAGTCAGCACATGCCACGTGAGATGCTGGCTTCTACACTTTTTATCCTGAGAAATAAATTTCCTTGGCTCAAAGGTGTTGGGTATAATTTTTTTTCTTTTTTTGCTATAGGAGATCAGAATAGATGATATAAATGTTTCCTTTTGCTCCAGTCTCAAATGCTTGTTGCACCAGGAATTTCCTGCCATGACAAAATTTGAGGCAAAGTAGTAGGACGAAGTGTAATTGCAGCCCATCACCCATCCATTTTAATCACTTCCCCATTTTAATGATCATGGGGTGAGGTGAAGAGTGACAATCTTTTCAAATACCTCAGAAGCAGAGCACTTAGGGAATTGTAAAAGACTAGAGATGAATCATCTATTCTGATCTTTTCTATTTCATGCCTTGTGTGCGCTTCTGTTCCATGCGAATAACAAGAGAGAGCAGATTAGGATTGTCAGGAACTAATGGCACTGATGCCAAAGAATGAAAGTAGTGACACATCTGCAGCTGCTGCTGCTTCTGAGCTTATTTCAAGGGAATTTGGAGCTTGTTGGGATGGAGACCACTGATTTTTTCGGGAAATCCTGATCTTTCCACTAAAAAGATTCATATTTTGAAATGTCTGAGAAACTGGAATGTAGAAGGAAAGATGTTAACTTTGGAAATACTGAAAAGCCTTTCAATAGCTTTTTAAGTTTTCTTTGAAAATTATACGCAAAACAAAATTCTTTGCTTTTCAAACAAATTTGTTACTATTTTTGAATATAGATAATTTTGACAATTCAAGGAAATTTTTACAAAATCACTTAATTAAATCATCATCCTCTGAAAGAAAGAAAACCCAAACTGTGGCCAGTTTTTGTTTCATTCCTGAAGGTGGGTTTTTTTTGTGAGTAAGCTATAACAGACTAAACTAGACCAATAAACGCATGTGGGGGAAACACATTAACTTCCTAGAGAAGTCAATCCCAACATCGTAATTTACTGAAATATGGACTGACACCTGCTGAACAAACACTATTTTCAGAGGTTGTCGTTGCTGAAGGAAGCAGAACTGCCAGAGAAATTGAGTGCCTCCCTAGCAATAGTCATGTGGTGCTAAACCAACTTCACAGTAACTAAAAAAGAACTTTGCCTATCATCCAGTGAAGGGGCCCATGCTGTCTTCCTACTGTGAAGTCCTCTCACCGTAGAATATAAAATTCCATTAATTTCTGCCACTTTCCCTCTGCTCCCCAAAATATGTAAGGTTTGGTAGCAGCGAGTACAAGAAAAGGTAAAGCAGGTGTCCTGCTCACCCACAGGCTGCTGTTGGTAGCAAACCCAAGTCACCTATCTGCACTTAACCAACCAGTGGTAATATGGAGCAGCAATTAACTACAAGTCCACAAAGTGCCATCATACCCTCACAGGGACAGACTAATTCCCTCTTACACCACTTATTCCTGATTTAGAGTGAGGAACATGAGAGGAGAATTAGCCCAAATATATGGACTTGTCTGAAGAGGTAATTGTCCCTGCATAGCCTCCCATTCATCCTTGTTTCCTTAAAAAGGAGAAAACTTAAGAATGCTAAATGTGTAGCCATGGCCTTGGGTGCTCATGAGTGCAGCACCCTCCAGAGATGGTTCATAGATCTTTGTGGGTCTGGAATAATCTGGAGAGTGGGACTCTCTGATTCCAGTTTTAGACAAAAGCCCTGTGTTTTGGTTCCCCTTCTTCTCCATAAGCATACTGGATATAATAGGGTATAATTTGGAACTGGTGATATTTTATATCCTTTCAGTACAGTGTGAGCAGCTGCAAGAAACATTGAATATTATGATGCAATTTATATTTATTTGGAAACTTTCAGTTCTTTGGCCAGCCTATGTATCTTTAAAAGTTTCTCAGAACTTGCTGTTATGCAAGCAAAATAGGGGCACAGATCTCCTACTAGGTATTAGAAATGTAAGTTTGAAAGGCCCTAAACTAGTTACAAACACTTGAGTGTAGTGTTTTCAAAAATAGGTTTGTTTGGTTTCTTTTAACATAGCTTATTAATTTGTAGTATTAACCATTAATTCATTATGGCTCTGATCCAGCAGAACACTTTCATATGTGTGTAAATTTATATACTTAAGTAATGCACTTAAAAATGATGCATGTATCTAAGTATGGGATTGAATTCCATCTGTGTTAAAAAACGAATTCCTTTACCCAAAGAGTAATTTCCATGATGAGCTTTTTCCCCATGGATTTAGTGATAATTGTAACCAGAACAGCACAAAGAGTAGCACTTGAGTACTTTACTGTGGCATTCACGTGTGGCTACTTATATATCTGGCACTGGAGGAAAGTTTTCATTTTCAAATAGATTTCAAGTTAAAAATATTTTGTGCACATGCTCAAAGATACATTCTAGTTCTTCCAGCCATTCACTTAGGAATATCTGGCTGAAAACCTGTGTGTTACATGGGGAGATAGATTAAATAAGGGCATCTTTCTAACCTTAGAGCCAATGAAATTTCTTAAGTGATGCTGTAAATTTGAATTGTGCCCTTTCACAGAATTTGGACCTAGTGGTTGAGGTGACAGATTTTCAATATCTCGCACAAGTGGAGCAGAGCGCTGCCTGCTCAGTGTAACTCCTAAGAGCATGTCTGGGAGAGGGGTCAGCACCTTCTGTACTGTTCTTTTGGAGTTTTGCCCCAAAAGGCCTAATTAATTGCTGCCTTACTATGCTTTCTATGTGTGTAATACCACAGCTCTTCGTGGCATTCTGTTGACATAAAACTGAAGATTAAAATAAATAGGTCCAAAGTGTCTTACTGCTATTTTGGAGGCAGATTCTCAGCCTCATCAGTCCAGTGCCGAGGCTGAAAAACTGGGCCATACCTTGAGTTGGAATTTACCAAGTTGGAGCGTTAGCAAGTGCTTGTTTAGCTTTTATACTCTATTCACTGGTTACTACTAATATTTTCAGAGATCAAATACAAAAAACTTCTAAACAAATGTATCCTTTTCTGTTTTCTCAATAATGTGTCTTTTATAATGGCATAGGAGATGCCATGCTGCATTGCTTCAGTATCTGGGTTCCTCCAGCTGAATCCATCCAGCTGTGGTTGCTTTCCAAGGGTTTAAAATACCTGGTAATAGAGATTTACCTGGACTCCAATCTGAATCACTGTTGCTTTGGACAGTGTTTGCCCCTTGTAGATTAAACCTGTATCAACGCATTTCAGGTTCTTCACATACTGGACTTGATTTTATGGACACTTTTATGACTTTAAAGTGCTTAGAAGATGGGCAGTCGACATAATGGTGGTAGACTTCGTTAGAGAATTAGGGCTTTGTTTTTTTCTTTTACTTGTTTTACAAATAACAATTCAAAAAGGTTACATGTAAACATTGTCACAGAGTTACCCATATCCTGTAGCCATATCTATTACACTGAACTATAGTTAGTGCCTGTGGTTTTTAGCAGTTGCCCCTCCAGTCCTTAAGAGAAGCTTTTTCCCCCCAAATATTACAGCCTTTTAAACACAGAAGTAGCTCTGCAATTTCGAAGTAGCTCCAACGTTTTCTTGACTTCAAATGTTACAAAATAGATGCTTCTTTATCCAGGTTCCATTCTACTGTTCTAATGATTGCATTACCCATTGTGTGTACTTTATTTTCTTAGTTTTTCAGTCTCAAACCAGTTGTCACAATGTTATTATGTGAAAATGTTTTGTTCATTATATAGAATAGGTGAAAAAGCTGTGGAATTTATGAAGGGCTACAAAAAGCATCCAAAACATTGTTCACCTTGCGAAGGGTAAGACAGCTTGATAATCTTTGGACAAATGACTAAACAACACTGTGGTGCTAATAGGTACTGAAGTATTTTATGATGTATTCACAATGACTTAAATGACATATTCAAGGCATGTCAGTGATGCAACTGCATGTGTTTTTGTTCTTAAAGTCTGGACTGTTCCAGCAAAGACAGTGTTTGTAATTCCTGGTGGGCCAAGTCCTACCTAGCTCTTCTGTGGGAGAGTAATTTCAGGAGGCAGTGTAGGATTTGGCCCAGCACTAATAGCTAAGGTAAAAGCTATACAGGCTACAGAAATCTCATGTAGAATGTATTCATCCTGCTGTAGCATATTACTTTATTTAGTTGCTTTGCTTAAGCAAAGGCTAAATATAAATTCTATAGAGGAAGAAAGGAAGAAACACTGGGCTAAATTCTGGCACCCCTTAACCAAGCAATGTTAATAAGCATTTGAATTAAAATGAGGATTCAGATCTGAAATACGAATGTTCTTTCATGGAATACCAGAAAGGAGGAGTAGAATAAGAGTAAATTCTATCTCTAGCAATGGGAAAAGGCCAAATCTGGTTGACTTTGAGGTGAGCTACGATTTAAAACAGAGGGGTTTGGGCTTAAAATCTTGAACACAAAATTTTTTCCCTCCCATTTTGAATTCTGAACAGCAATTATTTTGTGTTATTGTGCCTGGACTATTCATGCAGAACAGGTATCTGTATCCTAAATAGCACTAAGAGCACTAAGAGCACTAATTACACTTGCGGCTGACAGGCCAGAAATTTTACCTCTGTAACAAACTGTAATTGAAATTGTGGAGGGAAGTGTCAAAATAAAACAAACAAACAAGTACAGAATGATCCAGAGCTGAGTTTCAATAAAAAAAAGAAGAAAATAATTTTGCGTCAGTGAGATCCATGGTTAAGTGAAGGCTTTCCTCAAAAGAAGACCTGTTCTTTTCCCCAGCTGAGCACGTGGGAGTTTTGCCCTTGGCTGCAGTGCTTACCTCTACCAAATGACTTATGCGGAACAGCAACAGTCTGGGTAGTATCTTAAGAGCATGGAGTGGTCACACTGCCTGTAACTGGTTAGTTTTTGAAAAACTCATTATTAAGCAAATGTGTAGAGTATTAAGGAAATTTGTAAAGTATGTCTGACTGTATGAGTGTGTGGGTGCTGTGCTGTGGTAAAAAGAGAATAATTAGTTTATTGGGGTTTTTTGCATACTTTAAGCTTCTGTATGGTTTGGGTTTTTTTGTTTGTTTGTTTTTTTAATATTTATTTCTCAGCAGAGCTTAGAATAATTTTGAAGCTGTATAACCCATGACTTAAAGAAATCTACTGTCACCATCTGTTGTAAACATGTGTTTACAAAACAAACTCTTGAATACTTGATACTTGGAAATAAAAAATAGCATATCACGTGTGTTTTATTTCAAACAAAAAAAAAAGAAGGCAAGAAAAAATGTACATGGGTAACTGTGTAATCACTGTGGGTGAGTTGATGAAGATGATTGGTCTTTTAGTCCATTATCAGACAAAAAAATCTTACCACTGAATTCAATGACCACCAAATCACAACTAAGCATCGATTGTGCAGAATTAAATTGTAAAATTCCACCATTTTGTCTAGCCATAAATTTGATATTAGTTATATGCTAAGAAATACAAGTTTGAAATAGATATTGACAATTGGAAAAAATACATGGAGTGCAAGACTATGTGCATCTGTGCTGCTTGATAAAAAGAGGGCCAGGGCACGAACCCAAGGATTGGACTCCTGATGTCCACTCTGCTGAGTGCTGAGTTCATTCCTTGGCTCTGATTTGGGTCACACCAACTAAGTGCCTCCATGTGGTTTGTGGGGAAGGGCTCTACCGCAGAGAGCTCCCACTCGTGGGAGCTGAGCCAGGTTTGGTTTCCCCCCCACCTCTGCAGCCACACAACACCGCATAACCACCCACTTAATTTAAAAATATAGGTGTATCCATGGTTGGCAATTCTGTCCCAAGGCGGCCTGGTCTTTCAAGATCAAAAGAACAACAAGTTGAAGTAAAATGTATTTTTCTAGACATATTTCATTATTCAATCTTTATACTTACAGCTTTTTGACCTGTAGTAGTTGTCATAGCTGGGTGAGCTCTGGCTTGTTTCTATGAAACTTCTTCGTTGTTCATTGTACTGTGAATGCTATGAGCCACCACACCCCAGCAGTGACGAAACAATGAGCAAAAACTTTGCTGCCGTGGGGCAGCTGAATTTGCATTGATTCAGGATATGGATTGTCTTTCTGAGGTACCTAAATCTATTTGCTCTCAGACCAGTCACATACTGTGGTGGTGTGCCCAGCACCTACCAGATTCAAGCCCTCAGCCAACCCTGCAGCTTCAGAGGAGAAGCTACTGTTCCATTCCCAGCTGAGAAAGCCATAGGGTCCAGATCCTCTCTGATGTTCAAGTTCAAAGTATGACTTGCACGTTTTCATTTCCAATATATATAACCACACAAAAAAGCATCTTGCAGATCCCCCTGAATGTCACCAGTGTCCCAGACCAGAACTGTTAAGCCAAGGACATGTGCTGTGGATGAAGGTAGTAGATTTGAAGCACATCGTGGGCACCGTTGCTATATGAAAACTGAATAGATAACGCACTCGGCAGCGGCTGGAAGCACAGCAGGGTGTGCAGAGCTCAAGGAGAGGCGCTCTTTGTGTGGCTCTGCACTGACACCTGCTGCCCGAGAGGGTGTAAAGTAACCCTGGGCAGCCCCTCGGTAGCTCAGGCTGTGACTGCATCCCCTCGGGACAGAAACACATCTCTTTCCGAAATGACTCTTTGGCTTGTACTCCATTTACTACATACCGGTTCTCACTGCAAAATGGTGTCAGAGCACATAAACAGGACTGGGTTTTGCCCAAAGTAAAGGATGATTTGACAGCATCACACCTACCAGACAATACCCATCTACAGCTGCTCAGGCCTCAAGTCTAGGCCTGGGCAGATCCTCCCTGAACAGGGCTGTTGCAGTTCTTGCCTTCTCAGCCTTGACTGTTTTACACACAGATCCTCTCCCACTGCGCTTGCGTGACTTCCACTATAGATAGCTGCAGGCATCTAAAGGGATTTTGGTGGGGAGAGTGGGGGTGGTCTATGCTCAGACCTGAACTCTGAAAAAACCTTCACTCGATTGTCACAAAAACCTTCACTCAACTGTCACAAAAACCTAGAGGTCCCTGAACTCCAGAACAATGCTCTGATCCAAATGGTTTTGTTTGGTTTTGTTTGGTTGGTTGGGGGTTTTTGTGTGTGTGGGGTTTTTTTTGTTTTTGTTTTTTTTTTTTTGTTGTTGTTCCCCCCCCCAAAACTGTTAGTGTATGTTAATGCCTCAGGAACAACAGGATTTACCTGCCAACAACAGCTCCTATGTCCCTGCCCATGGTGGGAGGCTGGAATTAGGTGATTTTTAAGGTCCCTTATAACCCAAACCATTCTGGAATTCTATGTCTGTGCTTCTGGAAATGAAGCACTACACATCTTTGCTTTTCTTCACGGTTCAGTTGCTAGGTCTCAGAAAGTGTCTCACTCTGTCCAAGGGTGTGAGGGCAGTACTGGCTGCCCTATTTGAAATTCTAGGAGAAACTTTTCACATAACATTGGTACCTCCCAAAGATGTGCAAACCTTATTCTTCCTCTCCAGCTCCAGGCACTCTTCAGAAAGTAATTAACTGTGTACTGCCTTTCAGAATAGACACACCTGCCACTGCTTTGCAGATCAGAAGAAGCCAAGAAGGTCCTCCTCTCAATCCTCCCCTTGCCTTGAGTGCTTGCTGATGAAGTCAGATTAAGGAACTTGTTTTGTTCCTGAGCCTCCAACTGCCTAATGTCTATAAAAGCTTCCTGACAGCCACACCATGTGCTGCTCATGGACTCGACTGCTTCAGCTACAGACAAGAAGTGCTGTACAGAAAGAAATGTAAAAGGTATTCAGACAGCAACACACTGCTTAGGATGCATACTTAGGGATATGACAGATTTTTGCCTTCTTTAACTTGGCCTAGTTTTATATTTGATGCATGTTTCCAAGAGAGCAGGAATCAGAATTCATTGTTACCTGTACTTCTTGGCTACAGAATGAGTTTGTTTTATACCTTCTTTCCTCCACACTCCTGTAAGAGAGCCGTAAAAAACACTCCCACCTATTTTAGAAGATAGGGCACTGTCTAAGCTTCTGATAGTTTAGAAGACTGAGCACTGTCCTAGAAGTTTCCATTTCCTGAGTGAGTACATCAAGCTCTCAGGTAAGAAGGAAGGACAAGTGAATGGGTGACCACACTGTTGCACCATTCCCTTCTTTATCTCTACGCAAGCGTTAAGAGAGAAGAAAGCATCTTGCTTGGTTCTTTCAAAGAGGAGCTCTTCCAAAGAATGTAGGGCACATTGCTGGTGCTGGATAATTCCCTGCAAGAGATAGGAGAGGTAGTTGTATGGGACCTTGCTTCAATTTGCCTTTGTCCTTCAAGTCCTCCCAAACTCGCTGCTCAGCCTGCTCTGCACCCTGTTTTGAAATACATCCTGTACTTCCCAGTGTGCTTTCCAGGGCAGATATCTCTCAGGGGTCTATCTGGCACTGCAGTGACTGCTTTTTGAACACTTAGGATCATCCCCTTTCCTGATTCCCACAAACATCACCTGTCACTTCACGTTGGCAGGAGCATCAGTGTCCAAGGACTATGTAAAAGAAAGAAGAGTACAAGAAGCACAGATTCAGAGGCTGAGTTAAGGTATGAAGCTAATCTTAATTCACTGCCTGTCAAACAAACATAGAGTGCAAATAAGAGGGAGTTTGCCTTGAAGCCTAAATTCTTTTTTGTGATGACTCTTGTACAGTGAGACACTCCTCCTGGCTAGAGATCTGTGGTCCACTCTTGCCAAGCCCTGTGTGTGTCCTGTCTGCTGTGCTTTGCTGTCACAGGGAGAACTCTGCAAGGAGGAGACCGAGCAGCAAAGCAGGACATGGCTTTATGTAACATGGCCTTACTTCTGGGAACTGCTAGTTGTGCAGTTCAGTGCATTGACTTCCAGGAAGAAAGGATCAGATGTGTTTGCAATTAAAAAAAATAAAATCACAGCGTGTCTTAAACAAAGAACTATATATTATTCACATCTCCAGGAATAATGTATAGCTAACAGAATGTTGTGTGTCATTTTGTTACCTGTTGCTCTAAATGTGGATGAGTTCTTAAAGCTTGAACTGTTAACATATTTTTAAAATAAAACTTAATTAGGAGGAAAATTGGATCATCTGGACTTCTCTGAAGCAGGTAAAGTAAAACACTTTTTATTTCAAGAAATATTGCTTCTAGACTTTCCCGAAGCCAGAATTGTACTATAAAAGTATCACAGAAATATTATACAAGATTTAAAAACACAGTTTATATCCTAGTAACTTAAAACCTATGTACAAATAGCATCATTCATGACCATAAATATGTTTTTCTATCAATCAGCCCATGACACATACATCAGATAAAGAACTAGTAATTTTAACATATTTACAGAGTCCATCAAAAAGACTGCTTCTTAAAATTATTAATCCTAGTAAAAGAATCTCCTTTTTAAAAAGTTTCAACTTAAAATACAATGTAATGAATGTAAGTTTAACCTGCAGTGCTTGCAATAGCCAAAAAATACTCACTACACTAAATAAGAGATAGGAAACACCCGTGAGTTGGACACTATGGAATTACATCTGTTTGAGGTAATTCTCTTTTGTTGTTGTTTTGCTAATTATTTGCAAATTTATAAAAAAGCAAAGGAAAATATTAAGTTCTGAGTAATACAAATTTTCAAAGTAATTTTGGTGTTATACTTCATAAAATTTAATGTTTGGTAAAGTTCAAGAAAAAATTTAGAATACAACAAAAATTATCTAAACTACTATTTTTTAACCTCATGTGCCTTTTGTATCTAAAATAATGGAAATCTAACATGATTTTATCATTCCCTTTTAATGCCTGTTCAGGACAAAGAAAGAATTTAAGAATCAAAATGATAATGCTTTCAAGATATTGTTCAGAATAATAAAAATCAGGTGGGATGACAAAAGCATTTATCTATTGATGTAAACCTTTTTACCAGTATCAGCAACAACAAAAAAAAAAAAGTTAAAAAAATAATGGAATTTTAATACTGACAGTATCAATATATAGGGAAACAATCCAATTTAAACAAATCCTTCTACAGTTAACAATCATTAGCCATACCTTTCTGAGAAAAAATGTAATTAAAATAACAAAAACATGCAATATTTTTGCTAAAATAATATTCAAAGAGTCTGTTTCCACAATCCATGCCGTTTACCTCTTTCCTGTCAAACTATTTATTGGTTTCACAATTTCATGAAATAATGAGCAAACTAAGAACCTGTAAGGTATTGGATTCATAAATGGTATGGCATACAGATTTTAAAAGTGCATTTTACTAGAAAGTGTGACATTAAGAATTGCCAGTGGTTAAAATAATTGATGAGAAAGACATTGTGCAGGCATATCGGGTGAAATGGAACACTCATTCATGGTGGGATCATTTGGAAATAGAGAAAGTAACTTGACATTCTCTTCGAAGAAATAATTTTTAGCTTTCGGAGAATGTGCTACTGCATTTCAAAGTTAACACTGTTTCTTTTAATGAAAAACTGGAAATCTTGCTTCCCAGTGGGGAGAATTACAGTGAAAGCATGTGCATGTAAATGAAAAAAAAGAAAATGCACACAGATACTGAACTGGGCTCAATTTAGCTGCAAAATGTATCTACAATAAATATGGAATGTCAGTTGTCATGATTACCTTTATTAGTCTGCTAATAAGAAAAAGGAGAACTTATTTAACAGTTTACAGCTGGATCTAATCCAAGGAGAGTGGAGCTGAGGCACTGCCTTCTACATTTAGGATTTGTGAACTTTCTCCTGCAAGACTCTGTTCTGGTTTTTTTAAGAAAGTTCCTGCTTTCTGGGTACTGATAGGTGAATCCCTAATGGATATGTTTACAGCCTGATGAACGAGAGGTTCATCAGACCTCATGGGAAGATATATTTGATCCTCAAATATATCTTCCATAGTGTCACTATCCTGATGAGCATCTTTTTGAGGAATGCTGATGGGCTGTAGCATGAAGGTATGGCGGGACTCCAACTCTATCAAACCATTTCCACTGAAATCCATATCAAAACGGTCCAATTCTTTATCCTCCATCCATTTTTCAGCTTGATGACTATTTTTCCAGTGTGCGTCATTCAAACTACTTTTCTCAGGAATATCATTGTTTAATTCAAGTTTCCTCTCCTGACTTAAAGTCCCTGTGCTCAAAGCAAGGGCTGCGAAGTCCGTTGGCACAATCAGCTGCAACTCTTCTGCACTCAGGCCGCTCGACTCTTCAGCAGAAGTCATGTCCACCAAGGTAAAAGGTGTGGATGATTCGTCCCCATCCCCGTTGCTTCGAGCAGTGTTATCCTTGTCTGTTTGATTTTGCTGGTAGTAACTGTTCAGCAGTGCAAACATTCTATCTACATCCTTCAAGTAATTAGTCCAGTCAGCCAGACTAAGTCTAAAGTTGTATCTGTATTCATATACACTTTCATTCACACTGTACAAGTCTTCCAGTCCTTGCCAGTCAATGTCGCCAGTGAAACTGGGCAGGTTAGCCTTCCCATCCATCCCATAACTGTCCTCTGTTGAAAGAAAGAATAAAACCTAGTGGTGAACACTATTAAAAGTGCAAGCAAAGCTTCCACGTGGTGCAAAGCAAATTGAAAGCACCATTGTTCATATAGGACGTAGCTCAAAATGTGAGACATTCCACCTCTTCTGTCATCACGTGAATGGTTCTGGCCTTGGATATGTTCACAGCTCCTGCTAAACACACGGCAATAATGCCCCTGGTCTTCTGCTACATCCTTGGGCTGAGTAAAAAAGAACAAAATCTGGTCTAATGGGGCTTTGTGATGGCATTCAGAGGTAAATCTTTCCTCTGATATTTCAAAGCAGGAAAGGTGTTTCAATACACAAATTCACCTTTCCTGAACACTCCAGCAAAATATGCAATAACCAAACAATGGTTAAATATAAAAGACAGGACTAACTCCGAAGGCCACTGGTGACATGAACTTCAATGCTCACGTGAATTTGGTTTCTGGGTAGCTTAAGAAATAAGATCTACAAACTAACCAGACACATTTTATTTAATAAAGGATAGCCAAGGGTGGTTTTGATCTATTTTGTAAACATTGATTTTAATTTATATGGAGCAATTAGGGGAAATAAAAGCTGTAAAAAATTTGTGTGAATTAATTTACAGGACTGCACCACTTTGTAAAATAGTGTTAAAATATACACAGATAGAGAATCTTCTTAAGGTTTCGTTTTTTAAAACAAACTTTCAAAGAAAATATCCAATAGCCTTATCAAATAAAAAGTCTGAATAAATGGCATAGATATGAGTCTAAAAGTAGCAGTGGAGCTGTATTTTTTATTGATCACAGCCAGAAAATGCAAAGACATGAAAGAAACTTATTTCCAAAGTATTTTAAAAAGTCACTACTGTAACTATAGTTACTCAGATTATCAACTGTGGTGTGAAGCCTATTTTATATTGACAAGTAACACTGAAGAGCACTGTTTTATTTAATTCATTGTGCAGACTGGGTTCAGTCCAAATATTTTCCCAGCTAAGTGGTCTACAAGGAAAAAGTAATGAAGCAATGTCAGGGAAAGTGACAAATTTGTTCTTACAAATGATATTGCAGGCAATCTTTAGTAATTAATTCACTAGCATGAAATATTCTCCTTCTGAAAATTGTACAGGCAGGTAGGCTAGTAGCAATTACTTTAGAAGTTCAAGTGGTTACAGTCCAACAGTGTGAACTGAGCTCAAATATTCCTCTGTACTGAGCCTTTCATCCCTACAGTTGGTTCTTGGCATCTCCATTAATTTCTTAGCATTTTAAGTTGCCTTTTCTCATTATTCAAGTAAAACAGAAGATACAACTTCTGTCTATCATAGATTATATTCTTTGCTTCTTACTAGCTCAGGATTTCATAGTGCAAAGAATTTCTCCAATATTTAGTCCATCATATGAAAAGTCAGAAAAATACCACTAAGGTCAGAAAAAAACTTTGAGATTTTCTTATGATGTGGGGCCTTATTCTGCTCCCACCAAAAGGACATAATTTTCCATACTTGGAAACACCTGAATATTTGCTCTTGTTATTTTTTCACGTCATGCAATTGTAAATATTTGACAACATAAAATTTAAAAATTTTCTTTTTTTTCAAATCTAGGTCTAAAAATTTATTTATTTATTTATTTCAAACATTTGGCAAAGTTCCTGTTTCAGGAAGAAACATGAGCTTTTTGGATTTGGTAGAACAGCTATGACAGAGTGTCTTCCTTTTTTCTTTTCCTGAAGTAGACAAGAGAAATGAAATAATGGCATGGCCACTTGAGAGCCACCTTGGCAAGTCAAATATAGATAATTTGTTTCCTGAAACAAAAAATAATTCAATACCATAGACATTTCAAGAAAGAGGACTTACTCTTCCAGTGCTGAGAGGCAAAAAGGGCCCTAGAAAACATCACAGGCAGGGATGCTTTTTCAGGTAATTTAGTCACCAAACCCTCTAACATATTAACCATGCTGCAAATGTGATGATATTTAAATTTTTCTCTGTTATTATTTCTATTGATAGTTCCGTAATTTTTTTTCTTTCATGCATCAGAGCCTGTACAGGAAAACAAACTGCTGTAGGGACAGTAAGTGGCCAAAGCAATTTGCTATGTTATGGCAGAAACTGAAACAGGAGGGGTGTTTGACCGGTAACTGGTCTGGGGATGGACCAGGGCAGCGCTGGGGCAAAGAAGGAGCCAGAAAGGTGTCTTTGTGCCCAGAAGAGCCTCTGCTGCCCGTCCCTGGCAGTGGGACAGAGGGTTGAGCTGAGCAAGCTGGAGTGGCAGGCTGTGCAGTGGGAAAGTCATGGGACCAGTGGAGAGGAACAGGGTTTTTCAGGAGCCTCAGCAGCAGGGCAATGGAACTGTGCTGTGGAGGAGTAGGATCAGAAGGAGTTTGTTGTATTCCTACAAAACAGCTGAAAGTCTGAGCTACATGGTCCTTCACACTGGGTCTAATTTTTACCCTCTAAATATGGCACTGTTTCTGCAGTCCCAGAGATGTTTCACAGCTGGAAAGGCATCAGGAATTGTTCCTTGATCTTCATGTCAAGCAGGAGAAAACAGCTTGTTTGAACACACAGGACAGAGGTAACTTGTATTCATACATGTTAAACAAATGGGAAAGCAAAATCTCAAGGTCCCAGAGCTGACTGTGTTGGTTGACTGAGCAAGTCACCTCACATCTTAATCCCACAACTTGCAGTAAGCCTGAATTTTCCCACTGAAATCAAAGCATACAGAGGGAAGAAGAGAGGAAAGAAAAGGTTTTCCCCTGTAAGAAATTTCATTACAAATAGATGTGAAACAGGAAAGTGCAGATGAATTGCATTTGAGGAACAGCATGGCAGTAGTTTTCTTGATCAATATTTTGGAATTTCTCAGCTATGACACAGATCCGGAAGAGAGAAAAATTGTTGCTAACTGTTCACAGCAACACTTATTCTGGTTTTTTGTTTGTTTGTTTTTAAATCAAGCATTAGTTAAGCTTTGCTCTCCATTTATCATACCCTGGAGTCCTATGATGCCATCTGTGGATGTATTGTCTCAAAACTCAGAAGAGACTTGATTATGTCTCCCCTGAGACTAAAGACAATTAAGTACAGTCATATCCTGGGTGGCTTTGAAAAACTTCAGACAAGTGGGAGAGGAGAGAGGAACATGCAGTTCACACATCCTGTTGTCAGCTATGCCTGCAGAGCCATGTTCTGTCCATCACAGCACAGAGGTGACACTAGTTCTTCCCTGCTAAAGCTCTCTCCCTGTGTTAAGCAAACAGCACTATATTGGCTATTTCTATACTAGCCTGTTGCCCCAGCATTTTACTTGCAACACAAGTAGTGCAACTCATGGCATTCTGAACTGGAAACAGCTATGAGTGGAGAAAGTACATGATTTGAAGGAAGCCTAGAGGGCAGCTCAGATGATTTAGCAGCATAGGGCTCTTCCTTTCTTGTTCCATTTGTTTCTCTGCAGGCATCAAGAAAAGGATCCCCTAAGAGATGGTTTCAATGATGCCTGATAAATTCCTTTTAATAATTTAATTTTGTTTTGTTTTAGAAAAGAAAAACATATTCCACCAAGGTGGGGCTTGAACCAAAATGTTTAACCCAGGCATCTGCATATATTGAGAAACTGGGTGTCTGGAGCAATAACGTTTGTGTTATACTATACCTGCTATTTATCCCAGTAGCAAAATGTTTATTTTATGTTCTGTTGGTATTAGAAGTTAAAATGTTTTTGTAACTAAGCAGTGTAGCAAGATATAATTGAAAGATTAATCCGGTGTGCTCTACTATTTCATGCAATCCTACAGTTCAAAAATGCCGTTTCTGTTGGATCTGTAGTTAAAATGAGGAATGCTTACAAGAACGCCTTCTAATTAAAGACTTAAAAGCATAATTATAGGGATTACTTTCTATCATTGCAGTAACCAGTTCCCACCGGGCTGTAACGAGCAATGCAAACATCGGGATACCAACCCAACGAAAGCTTATCATTTTCCTAGATCCCAAAACTACTCAAGTGAGAAAACACAAAGTTGGCTGCAAGAAAAATTAGCTGCTTAAATTGGAGATCTATAAAACATTGAAATACATTAGCTTAATTGTTCCCTGGCTGCTGGAAACATTAATGACAAGGTTCTTTTCAGAAAACCCTGTGAAAAAAGTTTTGTGTAGACTCGTATGCCCCTTGGACCCAGTTTACCTCTCAGTAAGCAGTGTATATCAGGAGCTACTCCTCCAGAGTACACAGAGATGAACATGCATAAAACTGATAAACTGTGAAAAGGAGTCAAGTCTAAATATGACACTCGACAGATGTTAATCTGTTTTTCACCCTCAGGACAAGTACTGCTCAATGAACAGCAAGTGCAGTACTGTTAAGACCTGCGGTTTTTCAGTCTCTTCAGGTTTTTGCTTTATGTTTGACTTGTTTCTCTAGCAGCAGACACAGGTCTCTGCATGATAAACATGTAGGTACAATAAGTATATTTGGAAGCAGAAAAATATACTTGCAAACAGCCTACTTGCATGTAGGTCCAAGCATTAGGTATAAAAAACCTCACCTGGTGCCATTCCTCAGTTCAAATAATATAACCCTTTTAAGAAATTTCATTTCATGCTTGTCTGATCTGGTCCCAGCCCAAAGGAGCCTCCTTTCTGCCATACTTATACTGAACAGTCTCCTTCTGGCTTCTGAGCACATGCTGCTCATATTGAGCACTGCTTTTCCTTAAAGGAGCATCTGCCAGCATTTCCTGAAGCCAGTGAGAAGATTTTACTTTACTTTCATAGGTTTGATTAGGTTCTTTATATTGCAGAAAGCTTTTTAAGCACATTTGGTTTACATTTAAAAAGCAGCCGTACAGACTTCCTAAATAAAACCAGAAAAAACCTCCAACCCATCCAAAATCCACCCGATAACATGAAAGCAACCCAAAAGAGGTGATTCTTTTTTGTGTCATTTTCCTTGGGTAAACATCTAAGAAATACAGGCATGAAATGTGAGCTGTATGAAGTCTTGCTATGACAATGAGCTACGTTAAATGCAGAATGGTAGATCTAAAAAACAATGGCCAAGTTCAGTGTAGAGTAGTTAGAAAATGCATGCATCAAAAGCTATGCTGTGTGCAACATGGCAGGGTACAGACATTAGTTGGAATGGACTGGGGTCATGCAATTATTTGGAAAGAAGCTGCTGAGTAGAATAAAAAAGTGTGGATACCTGTGTGGATCATAGCTTCCTCCATCTTTATTTCCTGATATAGGAAAATACAAGAGTAACTTTTGTTAGTGTTTAGAACTTGTAAAACCATTCACAATGTAGTTTTCCATGCACAGCATCTAATTCCTAAAAAGAAATGTACTGTGTTAAATAAAGACAGAGCTGCAGTCCAACAGAGATTTCCTGGAAGTTTTATATAAAAGAACTGAAAAACCACGGTTTTTCAAAAATAATAAAACCCCCATACAATCAGATATTGTAAAAAAGAGAAATATTTGTAGATGAAGAAAGAGATAAAAAGATGCAACACCACAAACTATGTAGAAGGGAATATTCCTGTAAAAAAAAATGAATCACAGTGTTCAATCAACCAAAGTTAAGTGTAATGAATTCCAGAGATATGAAGCAAAAATACCAGTTATTTTTGTACTCAGAGACACTTGTAAAGAAATACTGTTTTCTTAAAAAATTGGAGGAGACTACTGCTGATTAGAAGTTCACAATGTTAAGCCTCATTTGTGGTGTAGGGCCTGAAGTTGTTCACATAGGCAGACAGCAATCTGAGCAAACATAAGTTTTAATACCTCAGCTGGTACTGGGAGGCAAAAACTAACCAAATAAATCCTGCAACAGAGAAAAGAATTATGATTATGAAGATCTGCCTGTGCCTGTTATGGATTAGTTCCAAAAACACGATATCTTTTCTGTAGCATTTCTCTCAAATGCTGTTGTTTGCCATCAGTATCTGTTGAGAATAACCTGTGCAAACTCTCAAAGAAGCTTCCAGGTCATGTGGTTGTGTAGGTGTATATGGGTCATTCCAAACTGTTCAGAACAACACTTAGGAGAGTGACACTTCATGCATGTAATTAGTACTTAAGTAGATGAAAAAAAAAAAGAATAAAATGGAAATAAAGACTACTATTTATCTTGTACCTGTTTCAAGTCCCTTCGGCCTTGGATTGCACTGCTTATAACCTTGACAACTGCGCAGTTCCATCAGCTGTATGTGTAACTGATTTAAAATGCCTCTTTCCACTGTGTGCACTGTGTTGGTCAGCTGAGAAAGAGAGGAACAGAGGGAAACAATACTTGTTAACAGAAACAAAAAAAACCCTAGAAGAGTCTGGTGAACAGCATTTTGTAACAGGGAACGGGGTTTACCTGATAGGGATCAGTGTTCATATCAAAATATTCCAAGAAGCCCGTTGCAAACTCACAAAACAGAAAATTGTGGGTGTCGTTAACTGTTCGCAAACACCAGTAAGTGTTGTTATTCGAGCTTGTGCAAGCACAGAAGGAGCCCACTGTAATTAAAGAAACAAGTTATCAGTGAAAAATATGCCTGTTTCTTCTACCAGTATCTTTAATTCCAATAATAAAATATAAACATTGCCTTATATTTTTATTTAGATTCATTTAGATTTGAATACTGTGATTAACTGTAACAGTATCAAAGTTTTTTGAACAAACTTTATAAAAATAGTAATGATATTATAACACATTAGCTCTTCTTCAAACTATGGACTGTGTCAAAGGGACGTTTTTTCACCCCGTGACTGTTGCTGGAGCACTGCCAGTATGCACAGCGATATGAGAACTCCTTTCATAACTATTTGTAACTCCACAGCTAAAAGGTAATGAGCCAACTTAATTGTTGTCTTTAAACCAAAAATTATGTATATGACTACTCTAAGTACCTTTTAAAATGCAAAATACATATTAGCAGAAGTCACAGTGCAAGCAGAACAGATTGTCACTAACAGACAATTTCTTTCTCCAAGTGAAAAGTTGTTCTTAGCAAATATTCTGCTTGGAATCAAATATGTTGGATCAAATATGTTGGATCAAGGGTTGGACTCAATGATCTTGGAGGTCTTTTCCAACCCAATCTATTCTATGATTCTATGATTCTATGCTGTAACTTAATCATCACTTTATCTTGAAGAAGTTTTTGAAAGTAAAATTTTCAAGCACTTTTCTTTCTCCATCACCAAAGATGAGAAAGGTAATTTTTTTGTTAAAGCAGGATACTTTTTAATTTAAAGTCCTTTAATTTAAAGGACTTAAAATACCTTGAATTCTAGTTTTTGTTCATATACATCACATGAGTGCTACACAGTTGCAGTTTTAGAATTATTTTAGCATATAAAAAATGGGAATAACGTGAAGAATTCATAAGGGATAGTATGTGCATTTTCTTCATAGTAAGTTGTTTATTATACACTTTGAAATAAAAATGTTAAAGTTTAAGTAGACCTGTGCTGAAGTTTGTGACAGCACTAAAAGTCAAAATAATGCTCTGATTGCACAAAGCGGAAAAACTGTAATAAGAGCAGAGGATAACCTGGATCACATCTGCACGTGGACATAAGACTTACAGTTCCAGAATGGAGCTGTTTGCCAGTGGTTGTTGTCATGTGTAAAACACGTCAGTCCAGGAAGGCTGCACTCGTCTCCTTTCTTCTGGCGCCTTTTCCCCTTCCTTTCCTTCTTCCTTCTCCGGTTCTCTTTGAACAGCTGCAGTTTGCCATCCACTTCCTGTGCTGCTTCTCTGTTTAGAGAGAAAGTTGGGCACAGCGGACTAAGAACACTCTCTGCTTGGTTAGCAACAGCACTAACAGCTTTTGTATCTCTCTGGGTTTTTTAAAGGTGTGAGGGTGAAAATATGACTTTCTCCTATCTCAGCTTCCACCCCAGATATTGTGACAAGGTGTTCCCTTCAGCAAGCATGAGAAATGATGCACTGCTGCGTTTACATTCTACTAGATCTTTTTTAGAAGATGATTGATCAGTTTCTAATTATTTTCATCCATTTTCTGTAAATAGGCTTAAAAAATATTATCCATAAGCTTTCACAAGCCGGTCCAAAACTACTGAATGTTTCTTGTGAGAGCTTGCTGCATGTGACCTTTACTTTTCCCTACCCCCTCCCTTCCTCTCTAGATAAAAAAATCCCAACGAAACCCAAAACCAAAAAACCACCAAATCCCAAAACCTACATTTCTCCAGTCACCAAAAAGCCAACTATGAGAATGAGAGGCTAATAACAATCTTACTTGAAGGGATGAAGATGGCTCTTGAGTTTCTCTTGGGCCTTCACCCCTTTCTCTTTGTTGTAATAGCTACAGGAGAAATTATTAGGAATTATTAACTATTTTCACCACAAAACTAAAACAGAAAAATACTATCTTGGACATTTTCTTAAGAAACTATACAGAATGACTTACAATTTTCACTTCATTTAAGCAAGTTAAATCTGTGTGAATGATCCTATGCTAGGTTGTAGCAAAACTACAGTTGGATTCAAACATGATAGTGGAATACAAACATATTTCATCTTAAATTGTAAAAATTTATCTTCTTGTGATTCACAGTAGCTTCTACTCATAAAACATATCTAACTAAAATAGGTACCTACAATGGTTATAAGTATCAATAAAGCTTAGGTTCTTTATTTTCCATCTCAAAAACCCTGGAAAATGTGTAACCTTAGCAATCAGCGTAGCTTGCTTTCAGCATTTAATGCCATCTCTCTTACCTCTGTTTACTACAATCGCATTCATCTGGCTTTCTTCTCTTTAGGTGTCCTCTAACTTCCCTCAAATTCTTAATTTTGTCTTGGAGAGCTTCAATCTGCAGAGAATAGTTCTGAGTTTCAGTTATTTCGACATTTCAATCATTCTTTGAAAAGGTAGCAGTGCAAAGAACTTCATTCAGGTTTTAAAATACCTCTTACCTCCTTATCAATGTAAGCCTTGTGGTCCTTCCAGGCTCTGGCAGATTGGTACAGCTCCCTCTCACAGTGAATAGTATCATTTGGAAGAATAAAACATCTGTAGATGTGAGTTTAAGAAACAGAAAAAAGAAGGTCAGTGATTTCCCAGTTGCCTACCCATTTTTGATCTTTTTTCTGACATGCCTAATAAATTGATTTTAATATTCTGTTAATAAGTAAATAAACTCTACCAGGCCCTCTTATGCTGACTTAATAATAATAATTGCATTCATTTGTTGCCTTTGGAAAAAAAAATCCTCATCCATAACAGATGCTCTCTGCCTGCTAAGCAAAAAAATGCATTAACATTCTTAATCAACTAGAAATTAAATTGAAACTGAAGTAAAAATCTGTTCAGAGTTTAAGCCTCTTGTTAATCAAATGTGCCATTGTTTATTCAACCACCAGCTTAATCAGAGCCCTTCTTTTAATTTTTGAGAAGAATAGCAGAAAAAATATGTAGATGCATATCTCTTCCCATGTTTTCCTGTTCTGTTTTTTGCCTCCATCAAAGAATTCTTAAAGCAATGCTGTATTCTGTAAAGGTCAAAACACCTTATTGAGAAATAGTAACTTTTCTGGAAAACTATTTAAAGTTTTATTAATTCCCTGATTGGAAATTACCGATGTAAAAAAGGGGATGACTTTTACTTATTCAGAACTAACTTTTATGTTTTCCTTAAAAAAAAAAAAAAAAAGGAAGGAAAAAAGAAATAAATGCTTATGTTTTAAATACAGTAAAAGGGATTAAACAGAGATTTTTGTTGCCTGCATCTTCCTGGCTTTTCAGATCACTCACATTAGCTTTTTGAGCTAAAAAAATAATTTAAGATGTTTGTCTTTTCACTCAGATTTAGTGTAGGGCTAAAAATTGAAATCTAAACATTATTTAGGATGGGAAAATGATTGCAGATTTCTTCAGGATCATAGAATCCCAGAATAGTTTTGGTTGGAAGGGACCTTAAAAATCATCTAGTTCCAAATGGCCTGCCATGGGCACCCAATAGACAAGGTTGTTTAGGGCCACGTTCAACCTGGCTTTTAACACTTCCAGGGATAGGGCATCCACAACTTCTCTGGCCAACCTGTTCCAGTGCTCTACTACTGTCTGAGTAAATAATTTCTTCCCAACATCTAGTCTAAATCCGTCCTCTTTTAGATTAAAACCGTTCTTCCTTATCCTGTAATTTTCTGCCCATGCAAAATATCACTCTCTCACTTTTTTATAAGACCCTTTTAGGTACTGGAAGGCTGCTATAAGGTGTCCCCAGAACCTTCTCTTCCCCAAACAGCCACAGCTCTCTCAGCCCAAATAAACAGGTCTAATGTATCTTAGGTAATGCTAATGGCTGCAAACAACCAAGCATTAAGAAACATGATGTAACTGATCTAATCTATCCTCAGTGGGATATCACTATCCTGACTGGGATTTCAGTCATCTCAAATTTGGGCCTCTATGTTAAGCTGGAAGCCTAGACTATAATGAACAGCAGTCGCATCAGCTTAACGGAGTGATTAATCTATCATAAGATTCATGTTTCCATATGGAGGATGAATCTCCCTCTGAAGATGCCTACTCCTCCTCAAAAATAAACCTTAAACTAGGGACCTCCTTTTAAAAGACATATGCTAAATATAAAAGATTCCACTTCCTAAAAAAATACATCTCAGGTTTATCTAAAATCCATGATGACAGTTTTAAGTTCCTAAATATTCTATGGAGAGAGTGAGAACACAATTAGAAAATGACGATTTCATTTGAAGAAGAAAAAAAAACAAACACAGAAAAAGCAATCATACTTGTGTGTCACTCTAACAGAGCTGGGTTGACCTATGGCATCAGTGCCATCAGCGAACATCGCATCACTGACAGCACCAGCAATTTCCTCTGTTTCTTCCTCATTTTCAGCATTGTGACGCTTGGTGATACTCCTCGTCTTTAACACCTGTAATTCTTCTTCTTCCAGATTTATGTCATATATTTCACCTTCAAATTCCACAGACAAGGACCGGGTTTGGCGCGTGTGAACAAATCGGGGTTTGTATTCTGAAGCAGAAGAAAGAAACGTTTCCAGTTGAATATATGTACCTACATGACACATGCCATGAACACAAAACATATCCCAAAGAGCAAGAATGATGTTCAGTAAAACCAGCTTATTTTTTCTCTGACTTTACAAAAACTTATTTAATGATTTTTGGCACATTGTGGCCCTTACTTTCATGAGTAGCATGCAATTTCTATGGCTTCAAGGTTTGCATTTCATGTTAGTCTAACCTTATGCGACCTTTAGCATTTATATCTGCAAATAAAATCAGTATCTCAGAAATCAGGTATCTAGAAAGAGACACTCAAAAAAAATCAGAGACCACAGGATTAGAAATCACCTTAGAAAATTAAACCATTCACCACTGTGAGACAAGTGCAAGTTGGCATGTGACATGTTTGACTTACATTTTAGAATAAAAATGACTTTTTAAATGGTTAACATATTTTCCTATTTTAAAGGTAAGAATTAAAATGGTATGAGTCCACCAGATATCAGTCTATATGTATCTGTATGTATCGATATGTACATATACTTTGACACACGTGTCATTTGTATTTATGTGTGCAAGTCATAGATCACCAAAAAATTGCTGCATTGCAGAGCTACAGTGAGATTTATTATGTCACTTTCCCCCCTTGAAAGCTCTGAGCTTAGCAGGGTTACAGCTCTTTTAGTTACTGTGTATGTGAGTAAGACTAACAAGATAATTAACTCTTTGAGGAATTTTTAATGTTATGTACAAGAAAACCTGTGTTTGGGCTCAGATTGAAAGACCTTAACTTCTTTTGCTAAATGCACTTGACTCAAACTAAGCTGATAAAACCCACAGACAACAGAATACCAAAGCATGTTCTGTCTAGCAACACCACACACAGAGAGCTCTAGAAATACAAAATTCATCTTGTAAAAAAATCAGTTGTAGGGCATTTCCATTTGTTACATCTATGCTGAGCACACCTATGTCACCTAACAATTCTTCATGCAGCAGAAAATAGCAGCTGTAAGAAAGTACTGCCTTTGTCAGGCAATGTCAGTTCTACTTGAAGTTTTTATGTCAGTGTCTTTAAGAACCTCACACTGAACCTCTCCTGCAAGAACCTTTTAGAAGTGCAGACAGTGAGCCTGATTCAACTTTTCATTCAAACCACCCTGTCTTGAGGCTTGTCTGCTGTCAGGTGAAAAAAGACTTCTCAGTCAAGGCAGTGAAGACATTAATCTTCCTGAACAGAAAACCTAGTTTTAAAGCATCTTTCCGATCTATATTACTCTTTAATAAAATTATGCAGAAACATTCATAGGGTCAGATGGGATGATTTCTTCCATTTAACAGCCTCTGACAATACTACTTAATAAGCAAGTGACTGAAAGGATAGAATATATAAGCATCTTATCCACATGTTGTCTGGAGACTGAGGCCTGAACTCCTCATTCCCTTAACAATGTCTCTTCATCATGAGTCTTTCTCTCCACTACTCAGAGGAGTGATAAGGCTGATTTGAAGGAGGCAGAGGGAAGAAGCATTAGAATGTTGTAAAGGATAAAAGCATAACAAGGGAACTTTTTCTGATGCCTCCTGCAGATGTTTTCCTGCCTTTCCCTGCTTCCTCTCCCCAGGTAACTTCCCTTGGTTGCAATTCCCATTCAGTCCTTGCTGGTGACTTGGCAACACCTCTTTCTGCAAGGTATGCAGCAGTTATCTCCCTTTGAAAATATCACTTGAGGGAACATTCCCCAGTTTGAGAATCACCCTGGTAGTCTGTGGCATGTAGACTTTCCAGCAGAAGTCTGCTTGTACACATCGTGAGTTTCCTTAGCTCATATTAAACAAATGGAAGAAACTGTGTCAGGGCAGCACTTATTCTGAACAATGCGAGAACTTCAGACAGACAATATTGTTGTTGAATGTACAAATAATACTAGGGATTCTTGTTCACGTCTAGAGCAGAGCTCTAGATAAGGGAATATTTTTAATTATACTGACATTATTTTCTTATTTTGTAGACACCTGTGCAGCATCTTCTGACTTTTGTGTTTCTCATAGGACTTCACTATCTTCTTGCTTTAAAGACCCATCTTTACTTTATTCACCAGTCTAGTATTCTAATTGGAGTGCAAGAGAATACAGCCTGCTCTTGAACCAAGTCTAAAATCCGGGTCCGCTTCTACTGCTATAGCTGCAGAACTTCACTTTCATTGTTTGGCAGAGAAAATAAAATACTTGCTCTGTTTAAAATTATGGCTTCTTTAAACAGCCTTCTTTTGTAGAAATCATTAGCAGAAACAAACTAAAACCCTCTTGTACATTCCCTTCAGCCCATGCTCCACTAGAGGACACTGCAATCTCACTCGTGTCCCTGCGGGGATCCCGCTATGGACGTGCCGCGAAGTGAGAGCCGAGCAGCGTTTCAGTCTGCGAGCAGTCCCAGCACCACAGTGTAAAGGTGTCTTGCGGGTTATCACTGAACAGCGAGTGAATTCAGCGTTGACGATGAAAGAAAACACTTGCACTGGCCGCCTTGGCGAGGAACGGCACCGATTCACCCGCGGACGCCACCGGGTTGTTATGTCTGAGCAGAGCGAGAGGTGGCACCACAGCATCGCCGCCACCACCAAATGCAGCCTAAAGGCTATTCCTCACTGTGATCCAAAGGACAAACACTGTTATTATTGTTATAACTGGAATCACAGAATGGTTTGCCTTGGAAGGGACCTAAAAGACCAACTAGTTCCAACCCCCCAGCATGGGCAGGAACACCTGCCACACCTGCCACTAGACAGGTTGCTCAAAGCTCCATCTGACCTGGCCTTGAGCACTTCCAGGAAGGGGGTATCCACAACTTCTCTGGACAACCTGTTCCAGTGCCTCACCACCCTGGCAGTATTGAATTTCTTCCGAATAGCTAATCCAAACCTACTCCTTTCCAGTTTAAAGCCATTGCCCCTTGTCCTATCACTGCATAACCTTATAAGAAGTCTCTCTCCAGCTTTAGGCCCCCTTTAGGTAGTAGTCTTACCTCTTGCCGTGGTTGAAGCCCATTAGGCTTAGTATCTCTTTAGGTACTTATTACAGAGGCAATTATGTAGAACCTGACTACAAACTACAGATGTCTTCATTAGACACGGAGGTGAAAGCAAGAGCATACAGGTAGGACAGCGCCTCTGCTAGCCATTTCCCCCGCTCTTTGCCTCAGAGCCCAAGAGATAAATAACACTTACTTTGCGCATTAGAGTTTCTCAAGAACTGTCTTTGATTTTTTCTCTGGGTCCTGCTGTTTCGATAATCAGCGTCTCCACAGTTGCAGTCTTTGTCTTTACCACTGTATCCCCGGGAGTGAATGCTGCGGGTTCTCTTCCTGATGGCAAGTATGTCGCTAGGCACCTTACACTTGTGAATTCGAAGTTTGCCAGAAGCATCCTCTGTGCACTGCCATTTCTGTGTGAGGGAGAAATGAAGATGGTTTCCCAGCAGCCTTCCAAACCGCTGTTGCTTTCAGGTGGATTGTAAAACAACACAGGTAAATTTCTTTAAAAATTTAAGCAGTCCCTTACATAACACATTGAGAAGGGACAAGGCACAAATTCATTCGCATTCTTCCCAACACCTTTCTCTTGCTAGGCAAACACAGGCTTGAAAGAAATCACTGCAAATCTGCATTAAAAAAATACCAACCAGACCAAAAAAAAAAAAAAAAAAGAGATATATAAATCAAGAGTATCTAGACTAAACACATACCTGAAAAGAGCAAGGAAAAATCTTAATTTACTGAGCCAAGGCGTACAGCTGTCAGGGCTGTTTTCACCACCTCTTTTTTTTCTTTGACAAAAACAAACTTTTTTTCTTCGTTCTGTGACTCAAAATTTTTAACATGACTCAGGGAAAAATAAAAAAAAAACACAGATGAAGAAGAACTGGTTCAATTGAGAATACTTTGGAAAGAAAAGGACAAATTGCGAATGTAATCTATAGAAAAATACACAAACCACTCCCTACAGCCAGCAGGTGCAAGCTCGGGGAAGAACCTTAGGGACAGTAAACAAGAAATTATCTTGGATAAACTCCTTTCAATAAATAAGTCTAGAGATTTGTATCAGACTTGGGAGGAAAAGGTGCAGTCTAGAAGGAGTACCTGTAAAAAGCATTGTATGTGTGCTGAATATCCGAGCAAGTGGGGCAGAATGAGAGGAAACAGAGGTTTTTTTCCAGCTTGTCTGCACAGTATCTGTCTGACTTAATTATCAACATCACTGAACCAGATGGAAGATTCCAGGTGGATTTTTCCAGTGGATCCACTTACCTTCACATATCAAATTAAAAAGCAACAGGGACTTTAATTTCCTTTCCACATGACACTGTCTTAAAAAAGCTAAATATAATTTAAAAAAAAATATGGATAGGTGCTGAGAGATCAAGGGTCCTTTGCCCATGCCCAAAGCTTGACATATAGGGCACTCAAAATACACTACACAAACTAAGAAGCCAGTGAAGATTTTGAGGCAGTACTAGTCTGAATAACAATAGGGAAAACTAGAAATAGCAGTGTTTATTTATAATTTTGATACAACCATAAATGACTATGACCCAGTGAGTTTAGTTCACTTTTTGCATCCTAAGCCACAATGACCAGAGTTTGCATACAGAGCAATTAAGTTTGGTTGGATATTGTAAAGAACAAAACTCAATAACACTATTGATAACTGGAACCTTTTAGCTGCAGTTTCACTTAAGTTTCCTATAATGTGTCCTTTTTTTGGTTCCCAGCACTGAATAGTATAAGTAGCTTTCTCTTGCCTCATTAATAATAACAAGACAGATAGATGCTGCTGGTCCTATTGGAGTCCCCAGCTTAATTTTTGAAATGGGCACTGATGTCAGAGCATACACATTTCAGTAAGTTCCATTAACTAATGGCTGCTCCGGACTGTTTTGGGGATGCTGTCATGTTGACTGAAGAACGAAGAAAGAAAACTAAGCCTTCAGGTAGATTTGCTGACCTGATAACCTGAGGGATGAGCTGATGTGGGTCTGCACCACAGCACCATGAGAGCACTTCCTGGCCTAATGTGTGGGCTGAGTTAAAAGATGGATTCCATGAGGAGATCTTGCCTGTGGATTGGCATGACTGATCTCAGAACTGTAAGCCATGTGTAAAAGGACATCAACTTGACCAAGTCTATGGCTGCCTGAGAAATTACACTCATGCCCAGACTTGAAGTGTAAACATATACCTACAAGTGACAACGTGACTTTGTACAAGTAAAAATGTCCAGGAGCTGTAAAGTTTTGCAGACTTTATTCTGCAATAGCATGTGCACTCTTCCTACCACAGCAAGAGATGATTGTTACACGATAAGAGCTGACTGCACCACTATATTTCCTGTGTTTATTGGGTACGTGTTACAGTTATAAACATATGGCAGTCTTTAATGAGTCTCAAAAGCACCATTTTAAAGCAGAATAAGTATTTCCTTTGTCTAGCATTAATTATAGCAAGAGGTTCTAGGAGTGGCTTCAATAACCATTTAGATCATTTTTAACAATATTATGACTAACACTGAAACAAGACTCTCTGTGTCTAGTACAAACCAATAATGGTTCTCTATTTAAAACAGGGATTAAATGTGATTCATTTCCTCTTTTTTTTTTTTTTTAATTTTACTTTAAAATGTGTCATTGTAAAGATGCTTTAGAGTTCTAAGATGGAATTTTCAGTCTAACTTTCCTGAATCCCTGCCCATGCCAGTGTAATCAGGCACTGAGCATGCATTATGCAGTAAGTTGTAATGGTCCTTCTGCTCATCTTTAGATCTATAAAATGCATTAATGGACATAAAAGAAGATTGTGACTGAATGCACTGCCCTTTCCTTTCCCCTGTTTCCTACCTTCCTTCCCGCTATGAATACCAAACTATTCTTTGAAGTCCAGGAATATTAGGTTTGGTTTCTGGATCACCATTTCTCCATCAACTGGAAAAAAACAACACTGGCTTATAAACAAACTAAATATGTCTTCATTAAATTTTCATTTGGATATGATTTATTTTCCCCATGTTTGTCTTCTTTCTTACAGTGATATTTCACAAGACACCTAAGCCAATCTAACAATTCATTGTTGCCATAGGAATATGGGATAGTCCTTGCTTCCGGGCTGCATGCTGATTTAAGAAACCCGCACTGATTTAGTTCAGCAGGAGAAAAGAGGACTAACTCAGAATTAAAAAACCTAAACTAATCATGTTGTGAAACCCAAACTGTGTCGGCCTTTTCCCCGTCATTGACTCATCTTTTCCTTCTTTCATCTCATTTCATCACCTACCCTCCAACAACTATTTCCCTCTCACCTCAGCTCCCCACCTTCAGTTTACATTCTGCCTCAATTTAGCTTCAGAGGGGAAGCAAAGGTGAAAGAAGACCTTTAATGCTTCCACACCAATAGAGTCCTGAAACCCCACACCTGAAAGTTAGTGGGACTTAACTCCTACTGGGAGGAGCTTTGCTCGTTTACAGCCACCCTGAACCAAGCAGGGTCTGTTCAGCGTATGCACTTGGAGCCTTGGCTGGATCTGTATGTGCTGGCTGCCGGCGCTCCCCAGTGCTCCCTGCAAATTGCAGAGGCAGCTTAGGAGAGGTAAAGGTGTAAAAGGAGTGGGCAGCTAAGGACTTTGGGTTTGTCCGGTTTAAAAAAAGGCATGGCTCTAGTTGCAACATAGAGCTACGTAAGCAAGACAACACCACTTGACTTTGTAACTACTTGGGGTTTCAATTTCCTGGTATTAATCAGTTGTGCCACAGCCTTCAAACTAAGTCAGTCTATTACACTCCTGATTATAATTAAGGCATTAAACTGTACATTCAGCATAAAACAGTGATGCACTGCACTGTAAATAGTTACTTAGGCAGGACTTTAAGTCAACTTTGTGCAGTTAATAGACTGTGACAGCTTTGAGACAATTGCTGCCCCCTTATATAGAGGGGAAATGAATTAGACAATTCATGAAAGGTGTCTCAACAGTAGGCAAGCTAAGGGTTTCTATGAAATGTAAACACCTAGTATTTGCAGTAGACGCGTCAGTGTTAAATACCTTGTCAGATTTTATCACAAAGCTATGAAACCCTGAAAAACATGCAACAGGAAATATAACACAGCAGAAATATTTTTACAGGTGCTTTTTCATTTTTGTAATGTATGACTGACTTTGAGTATTATTGCTCAGCCTAGGGAATGTTAAGATAAGGCCTGAAAAATGAAGACTTCATGAATTTAAACATGTCCTCAAGATCTCATTTCCCTGTTTTCCTGTTTTGAAAGGAATGCTCTAAATTTGGAAACAGTTCAGATGAAAATACCACCATGGGCTGTGCATGTGTGTACCATTTTCTTCCATTAGCAGTAACCAGATATGGGGGAGTGCCAGGGGACTTGATGTGATAATGCTGGTAAGGCATTCTGGTTCAGGGCTGTGCTACTGCAATCAGAACTGTCTTGCTTTCGCTTTCTCTGTGCCATCCAAAGTGGTCATGTCACATAGCATATTGAAAGGTGCCCTGTAATTAGCTGGCTCTGGTAAACAGTACAGAGTAGCAGCAATTCCTTTCTGCTGAAGTGGACCTGAATACTGAGAAACGTTTACGGGCTGAGGTCGTGTCCTCTATGCATTCCCACAGAGCAATCACGAGCCCTGGTCCTGACCAAGGCTCCTCAATACCCCTGGAAATATCAGTCTGTGTTGTTACATCTCAGCAGTACTTGAACATTGCACATGAGTGCAGCTTTTTAGCAGGGATGGTTTGCCAGGTTCGCTTAGGGAAATTGAAACTGCTGCATTTTTCTGGGAAAAAAAAATCTCCTCCTTCATTTTAGAACTGAGTTGATGCTGCCTGTAAGGGCAGATCCCAATTTTTGTACCTCTCTCTCATAACTGAACCACCTTCTATTGAATCATGCTCCAGAGTCTGCTGTCATGAATATATTCAAAGATGGTTATTTATATACAACCTTACCCTCTGAGAAGTGTTCCTGAAAAATGCAGTGGTCAGTGGTTCAACAGACAAGGAAGTAGTTTGTCCTATAAGAACTGATGTAATATAGGCAGAAATGTATGACAGGCTTTAGAAATACATTCAGTTAAACGCACAGGACATAATTGGAGGAAAAAAAGAATGAAGAAATTAATCACTGTAAAGAAAAGGAAGAAAGAGAAAATTGCCGGGGAAGTTTGCAGACTACACAATTTTGCATTCTTGATGTATGGACAAGATTGATTTTAAGTGTCACAGTCATAGCAGTTCTCTAGTTATGAAAAATGCATGAACTGCTTTGTCAGCTCTAGAAGTGCAGGTTCCCAGGTTGAGACAGGAAATATTTCACCTCCATAGCGTTCTCTACCAAATCTATTAACTTGTCTGTAGTTACAACTCAACATCAACAGACTTCTGCTGTTATCCTATAAGCATCCACTCTCAAGTGCAAGCAGATAGAACCCAACGAAAAGCATAAATTTAGTCTTTTAGTTATAAATAGCAATACCAATAATAATCAAATTGTACTATATACGTTTAATTTGCAGGGGACTTAGTTTATACAATATTTCTCTGCCTAATTTAAAATGGAAACTCTGCAAAAAGAGAACCTCAGAGGAGTACTACAGAAAGTGCTAAAAATGATTCTTGCATAAACTATGTTTTCTCTCTAAATGTTTTTGGAACATAAAATTACTTTAAAAAAGGTTCAAAAAACCTGATCTGTTAAAAAAGGTGCCATTCTACCAAAAAGTCCTTCTGTTAGAGAACACTGATAAGATGATGATGAAAATGCTAAACACAGTCGTGTATTGAAAGAGATGAAACCAGTGAACCCAGTGGTCTTCCCGGAATATCTCTGGATTTCATCCAGAATAGAGCTGATACTTCAGATTAAGAATTGCTTAAATTTGAAGAATTGTCAAATCTGGGAAGAGCAGACCTCTGTTTAATAAAAAACTTAAATATTTAGGCTGAAATGTGAAATATTTAGGCTGAAATATGAAATGCCATGCTTTGAAAGATTATTTTTAGAGATAAAGGAACTTATCTTCATATTTGGTTTCAACTCATAAACAGTGGTATTTTAACTAGGGGTATCATAATTTCTGGCAGTTCCTACGAATTCTTGAGCAACTAAGTTGCAGGCACGTTTCTTTCAACTATGAGGGATGGCTCTGCAGAGTCTAAAGTAAGGAATAGCTAAAAAAGCTGCTCACAAAAGCACTGAGGTATGCGCTTTTAAGCACATAACTGGTCCCAAACACATATGCTTCCACTTAAGCCTGTATATAGATGCTCTGCTGAATTATTACTAGGAAAAGATGGTATCAGTGGGCAGATGGCAAAGACAAAACCAAGTTTGAATCAATGCTTTGGTACTACAGGTTGATCACCAGTGCCTTCTGCAAGCATCAGGAGGTTGTTCTGGAACCAGGAGGATCCATGAGTGATGTTTATATGCCATATCATAATTTTAGTTGGGTTTTAGTGGTGCTCAGGGTCTGGCTGTCAGTGGCTGGTGAGCCACTTGACACTTCTGGCCAGCTCTTACCAGCTTATATGTTTTTATTCATACTCTGCAGCTGGTCATAAAGCTGACCTATACAAATGTATGGTCTGTGATTTTTTTTTATGAGAACATAGATACTTGAGCCAAACCAGACTATACTTAATAAGCCCCATTCTAATTTCCTTTATAATATTATCTGCAAGCTGATTGATGGGAAGTGTTCTTTTAGGATGACAAATAGGCGTGCTTTTGACTAAATGCTGATATGATAATGTGACAAATATGAATCTGAATAATAAAAATCAAAGTCTTATGCTAGGCTTTTAAAGGGTGAAGAATATGTTTGAAATAAGAGTACAGACTGCATAACGTGCTCTTTGGATCAGAGCCAGGAGAATCTTGCACATTTACCGCAGGGCTGATGTTTGGATTCAGCAACATGTCCCCAGTGACTACCTGTAAAGCCTCAGATCACTGTAAAATACATTGAGACCTAATCTAACTACAATCTCACTGTACAGTCTTCAGGCATTTTCTCCAAACAAAACATTATTTCCTCAGGGTAATTTTGGAATACAGTTCCCCAGGAGGAAACACACTACTATGGATCTCCAAAGCTGAGGTGCATGAAGAAAGAGCTCTTGGAGGGTGCAGCTGCTACAACATTATACCTGTCTAATGCAGTTTGAGTTCATGGGTGTGTGTGTCACACCAACATGGGCAGGACGATGCATTTTTCCGTTCTGCCCACTGTCAGTGCTCACTGGAGCTGGCACCAGACCACAGATCTTTACAAGTTTCAGACGTTTGCTGTTCACAAACTGGCAGGTAGTGTGGAGCAGATGGTAGGAGATGTATGCCCATAAAACAAACAGACCTGTGTCTGGGTTTCGTTGCTGAGTCATCCAACCTAAGAGCTGAAATTTTACACACAATGCTTCATGGTCCTTATTTTGGGAGGATGGTTCGTTTTTTCCCTGCTGGAAAAATTTTAAAATAAGGTTGTGGTTTGTGTGATTTTTCTAAGATGATAAACATAGCATGTTTGGCTATGGATTTGATACTGATTATAAATAATGGATTGAGCAGTACAGTGGAAACAGCCTATCAGTCACAAGACCTCAAAAGGTAACTATGATCTGGGAAAGTGTTACGTCCCAGAAGTCAAAATTATGCCTCAGGAAAATTCCCATGACTCAGACTGGTAGAGAGAAAAAGAAAAAATACTTATGAATTAATTCAACTCCTTAATTACACATTTAGGTAAGGGAAGAGAGAAAGAAAAAGTATAAATGAAAACACAGTTAACATGGTTTTATTTGATATTTGCTAAGTATCCAGAAAAATTTCATGGGTGAGAAGATGGAGTGAGTTCAACAAAAATAACCTGCCAGAGAATTTAAGAGTAGCTTGCCTCTAAACCTCCTGAACTAACATATATTCTCATCTCAGGTTATTCCAGTGGAAATCTGAGAAGAGATTTGTGCCACGATAAGGTCGTATTAATCCAGAGAAACATTTGTTCACATGCTATTATTTCTGCTCTATTGGAAAACTAACAAAGCTTTAGCTATAAGTTCACACTAATTGTTTCCCATTTTAAAACAATAGCAGAGATAGCAATGCTGCAGATGAATCGATATTTCTGCACTGTGTACCCTATTACAGTAAAGCTGAGAGGATAAATATAAAAATATCCTGCAAACCATTTAAGTGTTAAACCCAACAATATCCACTGCTAAATCAACCAGGCTCAATCAGATGACCTCAGTAAGTTACACCATGTAAACTGGTGACAAATTTGGCACATAAACTATGAAGGAAACCTCCAATTCCCCCCATAATTTCTTGAGCATTCTCTGCAATGGGGAGGGACTGCAAAGGAAACTTTTACCCTTCTCCAAGCCCTGAAGCTGAGCAGAGAGCCCATCCACTGCTGCTCCCTTCACCCAGGAGTGAACCTGGCCTGGGTGTGATGGGACTGCCTGTGCTTTGGGTGAGCAAAGGTCAACAACCAGGTTGGGGCGGGAGCTAAAATCTAGTCTATATCCAAATATGATACGAGCAGATGACCCATAACTCACTTACAGGATGGACAAAATTAATGGCACTTCCCAAGTTGTGAAGCTGAGGAGGAAGAAAAAAACATGAAATCTTCACGTTCAGGTACTAAGCAAGTAAAAAATTGAGAGCATGTGCTGGAAGGAACATCTGGAGGTCATTTGGTTCATCCTCCTCCTCAAAGCAGCAACAAAATTATTAGGTTTTGGAAGTGTCCCTGGATGGACTTTCCACAGCCTCTTTGGGCTTTGGTTCTTAATTATGCTTATGGTAACACTCTTTTTTCCATGCATCTCGTTAGGCTTCCCCTTGCTGCAACTTGTCTCTTGCTGATGACCATTTTACTGTGCACCTCCAAGAAAGGCCTGGGTCTGTCTTCTCTCTAGTTAGCCATTAGTTAGTCGAAGGAAACAATTAGATTTCCCCTTTGCATTCTGTTCCTCCCCCTCAGTGCTTCCTCACCATCTCAGGGGCCCTCCACTGGATTTGCTCCAGCTTACCCAAGTCCCACTGCTCAAGGAGGTCCCAAACCAAATGCAGCACTCCAGCTGCAGCTCACAGGCACCAAGGAGGGGCAAGTGCTCACTTCCCATGACCTGTTAGCAGTGCTCTTGCTAGTGCAGCTCAGCAGGAGTGCTCCTCTGCTTGGCAAGGGCTCACTGCTGACCCAAGTTAATGACTGCCTGAACATAACTCAAAAAGTGAACATATCCAACACACATCTCAAGTCTGATGTGTTCTCAAGAAGGTGACTGAACTTTTGGAAACTGTCCTCCCATAAAGGGGATTACGAAAAAAATAACAAGGGGAGAGTGCTCTACATTGAAAGTGCTGCAATCTGTCAATGGTGCTAAAAAATTTAAATACATTAAAAAAAATGGTGAAAGTAGTTTATATTTATATGATAAACATGTTCAACATTTTCTCTTTCCCCCCCATTTTTTAGGTTTATCTTCTTTCAGATAGACATTGGACATTGAAAAATTTAATTAAAAAATCATCTTTACTATGCCAGGTTCTTTTTTTTTTTTTTTTTTTTAAATACAAAGTAAGCAGAAGCTATTATACTGAGTACCATATCCTTGGAGATTTTGAAACTAGTGGGTCTCAGGATCACACCTTGTTTTAATACAGGAAAAACTAATTTTTTTCTTTTTCGACTTCCTTGTGTTCTCCATTTCAAATAAACTAAATATTGACTTAAGTAAAGTTAAGAACATGCTCTAAATGTACTAGACAGTACATTGGTGTATTAATTCCCCAAACGCTTATTGTTAGTTTCAGACATTTAGCAGCAACTTCCCACAGACCAGTAATTTCATTATTTAAAACTCTGGCAGCAATCACTCATTCTGTGAAGGCAATTTTCATTTAACTGACATTAACTGCAATTGATTAGAGTAAATGTAGGAAGTATTATAAACCATAGTAGTTAAAATGAAGACTATTTTTCTATATATGCACCTATGTAATTGAAGTTAAATATAATAATCTCAAAAGATAAAACAAAGCGAAGTCCCACATAACAATATTTCCTCTTTCTCTTTTCTAAGAGGTGCAAAATGACTAAAGCAAATCTGCTGGAGGAACCTCATAAGTGCACACTAGAACCCATCTGTATTAAAGTAAAATTACTTGACCTCCTAACTTTTGATTGTTTGAAGACCTTTTCTACATGGAAGAAGTCCCGCAGACACTTATTTCACATTGCAATGCCTCACTGAAGCTCATGTTATTTCAGTTTTGCACACCCTTACTGTTCTATACTGACTTCCCCGGGAGCACCTCGAGTAGTCCATCCCTGACAGAGAAACTGCCCTTGCTTCTCAAGGCTGGTGTGAGGGCAAAGGGGGTGGGAGGAGTGGGTTTGGCACCAGGGCCTAAACGAGCACAGAGGACGAGGACGAGCCCCTTCGTGGCACTCTGTCTGATGAAAGGTTTCAGCAGGCACGTTTAACTTCGACATCCCTGGAGAAGACCTTCAGGATGTTAGAAGTACCAGGGACAAGTTTTATCTCTTTGTTTAAGAAAAACAGTTTATATACTCCAATGCCTAGGTCTTAAATTCGTCCTAAAGAGGTTAGTTCAGCCCTGTCCTTCATTCAGCTGTGAGGGATGGCTGCTGGCTCTGTGGAGCCAACATACCTTCTACACTTAAAAGACCTCAACGGGAGTTTGTAGGTGGGAGACCTGCTATCAAACACTATTGCTCTCATAGCCTCCTTGATAACTCAAGCCCTTCTTTCTTCACCTTTTGATCAAATGGGATTCACAAATATGGGATGGTCTACTGCCCTGGGCTGAGAACAGGGCTGTGTTTCCTACTGCTTTAGGTGTGATATCTGGTCAGGACACTTAACCTTTTCTCTTCACATGTGGAAAAGTAAAGTCATTTCAAACCTGCATTTTGGCATTTTGGCATGAGAAGTAATAAATATAAGGAATAATTGCAAAGAAAATATTTTGGTACTTTAAAACTAAACATTTTAGCGTCTAACAGTCTAAATGACTTCATTGATCTCCTTTAGTTTTTATAAAACGTTTGGATTTTCAAATTTAATCTCTGTTTACAATGGCAGCGCTTGAACTTCTGAAAACTTTGCCCTTGGGTGAGACGGCGAAATTGTGTATATCCCTTCAAAAGTGGCTGCGCTTAAGCAGCATGTGTGAGGTGAGAGCTGTGACAGAGGACCTGACCAAGGATGTGCCAGCCAAAACACTAATCCAGTCCAATTTGATTAACCAAGACTTACTGCAACACTCTAATGAACGAGAAGGGGGAAGGTAGGGACGGAGCATTTCTCTCAGCCCTCCGGTTTGCTGTGCAGGGCTCTACCTGCCCTGGGCGAAGCACCACAGGTGGCTGTGGAGGGGAGCAGAGCACAGTGAAGGCTTTATGCCCTCCTTCCAAACAGCCTACCGATATTTCAGCGCCAGGTCTACGGCTGGCTGCAGTGGTCTGAGCAAACATCTGAGGGAAAAGTGCAAGTGCCTGCCTGGGAGAAATCACCTCACACTTCTCTGGGGAGGTGTGTGGGGATGGGGATGGAGCAGGAGGACAGCAAGGCAGGCACAAGGCATTGCCTGGGGCCCCCAGCATGTGCCCCAGCATGGCTGGAGGTGGTGTCAATGAGAAGGCATACAGATCCCTTACATTATCTACCCAGTAAATTCATCATTATATGTTTCCACTGGTATAGCATTAATTCAAAATGGATTGAAGAGAATTTGGAGTCAGACTCACTATTTCTTAATTTAGCTCTCTCCCTCTATATGCACTACAGAGCTTAAGGTGTAAGCATAGTAGTCAGGGGTGCAGTAACTTCTGGTTTTATGAGCAGGCAATTAGGACTTTGTATCAGAGTCAGGCGTTATACTGAAATAATTAAGGCTACAAGAAGGAAAAGTAATGCTTGGGTATGGCTATTGCTGCCTGAATCCTTACAGTGACCTGAAATAGTGAGCATTTCTGAGCAAGGGGACCCTTCTGTTAAAGGTGTTTCAATAAATAAAAAAGCATTACTAAGTGTGGTGTTCATCCCAGCGAATGAAATCATATGTAACCTTCAGACTAACCAGCTTGCTTCAGTAATTCTGAACTAGCCCAGGAAGTACAAGCTTTCACTGCTGAAAAAGCTTCTTTCCCTTACTCATAGTTATCACTGAGTTTTCTTGCATATTTAGCCACACACTGAATCAAATAAAAAGTAGTCATTTCATATCATAATTGAGCATGTGAGTTTTACCGTAAGACCTGTACTGAGACAGTGAACTAAGGAACAGTCCTTCAAAACCTTACATAGGATCACTGCTTAAAGCAACTTTTTTTTTTTCTTTGAATATATTCACAACAATGATATCTTAGTTAGCTTTCAAATGCCATATTCTTCAAATTCTTTTGATCCGTAGTGTAAAATATGTATTTCCCTATGGCTCTTGGAAGATTGAATTTACTTGTTGCTTACCTGTCCTGGTTGTTCACAGGCTGTCTGGTATCTTGCTTGTTGGCATAATTCTTTGACTCTCTCATATTTTGGTAGTTGATTAGACTGCTGATTGTTTTTGCTGGATTCCTCCTTCTTGCGTAGAAATTTGCTTATAAAATAAAAGAGTTGAACATTTTAGATACATTCTTGTAAACTCTTAAGATGATGAATGTAACTTGAAAAGCAAAACTACTTGAAGGTTTACTGTCTACTCATGGAAAAAATCCTCACATTTCTGTTACTGATCTTTTATGAAGGTCATGTACTGAAAAAAAGGCTCAAGTGATTGGCTGAAAATTGCCCAAAGAGAAACAAGGGTTGTTAAAATATGTCAAACTGTTCAGTTCATCACCATTCATACATCAATGCGGTTTCTTTCACAAGGCAAAAACTCTCTGAAACAGTACTTGCCTGGATGAAAAACCCAGCTGAAGACACAACAGGACTTCCATACTCAGCACTAGCTTGACTGTACTTTATATATTACAATGTGTCTTACGTGCACTGTTTTGTAATACATCAAACAAGATTTCCACAATCTGTAAAGTCATAAAGTGCCAAAAGGTAATTTCTGTAAAATTTTTACCCAGAGAAAATTTTCACAGCAACAACTGGCAAGGTGAGAGGATCTAAGGAGGTATCAGTGAAAAGAGGAGCAGTTACACTCACAAATCTCATTTAAACATAACTCTTTTCTTAGCTGAAACAAAAAGGAGGAATGCTTCCAGTCTGTGATGGAAAATACAAAATCAATTGATAACAGGATTCTGCGCAGCTGGATTTGAAACAGAGATTTGGTAAGAAAATAAATCAGATGATGGCATAAGTGGGTACAAGCACAATGTTAAGGAAAGAAGCTAGGAGAGTCACGAGAAAACCATGCTTTCAAATTTCTTTGGAGGTAGGGATTTGGGAGCACAGTCCCTTCCAAAGGCAGTGGTGGGAAACTAGGAAACATGTCAGGCCTGTCAGTTTACTTGGAAAATTTACTACTTCTCTGACCATAAAAAGGAAGAGGAGGGACCAGAAAGGAAAGCATGTACAAGAGAGTGTTCCCAGCAGGCATGCTCTCCCAAAACTCTCTCACCCCTAATAATTACCCTCTTTCCACCAGAAATGTGTCACGCCAAATTTTGGTCTTCTTGTTTGTTCGAAACCTGAAAGTAAAATAATAATGTTTACTGTTGGCACTCATGTATAGCACTGCTAGTGTTAACAAAATTATTTTTGAAAAAACAACTCTCCAGTTATATATACACCTGCAATTTAACAGACGTGCTGTTTAAGAGACTCTTCAAATGGGTTGTTGCCATGACACAGCTCATTGTCACAGAATCCCTTTTTCCACTCAGTTTTTGATTTACTTGGGTGTTTGCTTCTGAACTGGCTAAAAACTATGTTGGGACTCACCTGTTTCCTGGTCTCTCCAAGTCCAGAAGCTTCAGGACAGATTTGCCATCCATATCTGGAGGTGTGTCAAGTCCTGCTATATCCAGAATTGTTGGAGCAAGATCAATATTCAGAACTATCTGAGGCACTCTGCAAATCAACAGAAAAGGTCATAGTTGCCATGTGTTTGATATGGAAGTCTTCACATTCTCTTGGAAATAGAATGGTAATTAATGCTTATCAAGACTTTGAAGATGTAAAGCTCTACACAAGTGCTAAGTTTAGAAAATCTCCTTTGAAGTCTACAACTCTGAATGATAGGCCAGTACTGCAGACTGTCATCGCAAAGAAAAAGCTTAGCACAATAAAACAAGGAGGTGCAGCAGCCATACTGCTCTTATCTCATTGACAATGAGGGCACGATGCCATTCATTCTGACAAACCATAGGGTGAGCAGTAAAGATGAACACATAGTTTTTAAAAGCAAAACCCAGACTCTAACAAACACTACATGACTGTGCATTACACATTCTCATCTCCTTTATAACTTATTCATAAAATGCAAAGTGAAAGACCTGCCTCTTTATGAGACTCATTGCTTTGAAATAATAGGGCATCCTTTATGAAATTAAGCTAGACAGAGTGATAATTACATGCTCTTAGAAACATTTTACATCAGGCTCAACAGCTGTGCTTAGAGACACAAGAGAACGTACACTGATCCCGGCTCTACACTTGGGCCACGAATAAAGAAAGGAACTCGAATATCAAAGTCATACGGCATTGACTTCCCCTTGACCAGTCCGAACTGCCCGATATGGTAACCATGGTCAGCAGTGTAAATAATGTAGGTATTCTCCAGTTCTCCCATCTCTGCAAGCATTTGGTGTAACTGCAACACAGCACAGAAAGAACTCTGAGTAAAGTGTAGCAAAGCATGTTTTGTGCATAATCATGTATAACCATCATTTATAATCCTTAAATATACAGGAACAAACATGGCATCAGTGACGTTGTTTACACAGATGTTTTGGGGATGGGCATTTTTCCACCTTGTCTTTACTGTGCTGCTAAAAAAATCAACTTACAAGTTCAATTTCACATTTCACACAGGGGACAATTAAACAGGTCCAGAAAATTAGAATAGAAAAAATACGGTAATAATGGTGTAGTTGCATTAGTATGTCCAAAATCCATTGTGTACTCAAACAGAGCTTGTGAAAAAAGTCTGCTACAGCTTTAGGGGAAAAGGCACTCAGATTTGATTTACTGTGTTAGTCTACAACTTTCTCATTCCTTACAGTTGTGGGCTTGGGAAAAGGCTGTAAATTTTTATTAAAGTTTAAAGAAACCTCTCTAGGGGAAGATCTCTGGTCATGGTGCTTGATTTTGGAACAAAAAGTCATACAAAGTACACCTAATAGTTCATGTATCATGTTACCTATAATTAGCTCTACACTGCATTGCCCAACTTCTCCAAACACTAGTAGACTGACACCTGAGTTGCTGTGATTTGCCAGTTTCCAGATTTCAGCTGAAGGACAAACTTTGAAGGGAGTGTGTGAAATGAATAGAAGTTGTCATCTGTGCACCTGTGTCTATCCATGTGTACACACAGGTGATGCATCTTCTGTTAACACCAGGCTCTATATTAGGCACAGTGACTTTTCCCTTTAAGAAAAGTCATCAGTTTATTGACCCAGCAATTGAAAAAGAAAGTGACGAGCTCGGCATTACATTGCAGAGAACCAAAACTCATTTCTACTGGGGGTAAGGGGAGTAATTCCTCACAGAACAATGACATTCCCTGGAATGTGGTTGGTGAAGGTAAAGAACGAATGAATGAATTTAATTTTGTTACTGACTAATAAGATTGTATTCAGAGTAGTTTCTTGAACTCACTCTTTCCATAGAGTCGTCAACTGACATCAGGGTCTGAAGTCTTTTGCGCTGCAAGACATTTGTAAACTCCATGTGGATAGGCAGCATGGGCCCCGTATACTGCATAATCCAGTGCTTATCCATGTTTGGTGCATAGTTATAGCTGGGAGTGCTGGAGGAAAAGAACGGATCTGAAAAGTTGTGCAGCATTACAGGCATCAGAGGAAGGTGGGAACTCCTCTAGCACAGAAATAGCCAACAAGCAGTTAAGTCACAAATGCCATGTGATATTTGACAAATACCAACAAACATCACTTCAGTGGCTTCCAATCTTCATTGGTTTATGCATCACCTCCTCAACATTTTTTAACTGCTTTCTGAGCTTTCTTTCTGACTCAAAGATCACTACAAGATCCATGTTAATATTTGGGATATGCCAAAATATGTTACTCAACAAATCTGTAATCATTAAAAAGACTTATCTGAATGATGCATCCCATAAAGATAAGCAGAAAAATTAAGATAGTCAGAGATCAAAGATGAATGCTTCCCTTCAGTATTAAGGTAAGCGGCCCTGATGCATCCAGTAAGAAAATTACCTTTAAACAAAACTCAAAGAAAGATATTTTTCAGTGGGATAGAGAAATTTAGTAGGCAGTACTAAGAACATCACCAGTGTTACCAGTTTTCAAGAAGCCCCAGAGAAAACACTGACTTTCTCCCTTCCCATCACCAAAGGCAAGTGCAGGCATTGGCAGGAGCCTGAGTGCAATCCCTCCAGGACTGAGTTCCTGGTTGTAGGGTCCTGACAGGAGACCAGGTGGTGGCCTTGCAGGAAAAGTGAGAAAACCAAGAAAGCGATGCAGCCAATGCTGTTGACTCCAGATCCATGTCCAATCTCCATCACTTGCCTTTGGCCCTCATTTAAGCTATACCTGACGGTGTGGTAGACATGCAAATCCCACCCATACCAAAATAATATTCATACATTAAAATCTGTGAAGGTACTGTTTTTTCAATGGGAATTTAAAGCAGAGTGCATTAGCAGCATAACATGAACTATGACAACAATACGGAGCTAACACTACTACTGTTACTAGTACTACGAAGAAGTAAGGGCATAGAGTCCTATCCCTTAGGATATGATGCTTTCGGGGTTTACACAAGCACTGAAGGGAAGATTTCAGAACAGTGTTCTATCCATAGCCAGTGAATTTTTGAAGGACATCATACAAAAACCAAGAATATGTTCACAGATACATCACCTTAGAAGAAAAGGTACTGCAAAAAATATGCCAAGTAAATTTGCTGTACAGACAAGCAGGTTACGAAAGCTCTCCATCAATCCAGTTTTTATACCTAGTATACATGCTAGATGTAGAGGTGAAGAGAAATCAAACAAAATTCATGCCCCATAATGTTTTCACCTATGTAGGAGCAGTTTCCTTCTCTAGGAAGAAGGAATTTAGGTTTTATCATTTTGATTAAGTTCTTTGGCTTTTACTTTTCTCCTATTTCTAACACACCACAAGACATAATGCATGAAATGCAGCATTACATTTGAAAAATAAACATAGGTAGAAAGTGAAAAAAATGCTGTTGTGTGATTAATTTGTTTCTTGTGATTCTCTTTTCAGTTTATAATAAAAATGTAATTCAATATTAATTTACTGTTTAGGTACTGAAAATTATAATGTGTGTGAAGGTACATTTTCCCCATTGAAATATTGCAGCTGTCTTTTATTCAGAGGTAGCACTGAACAATACCAACATTGTATCCAGATTAGCTTAAAGTCACACCTTTGATCAGTCCTTCATATTTTTTAACATGGTTGTATGTAATCACAGAACAGTGGAAGCAGTTGATTCTACTGTATCAGATATTATATGATAATCTATATATAATCTGAGGATAAAAATCAGCTGAAAGGATAAGATAATAGAATTATAGTCAACTGCAATAAATTAATGAAGTCCAGTGGACTTCATTAAGTGGAGACCATTTTTTGAGAATTTATGTAGAATTTGAGAAGCATGTCTCTGGTACACACAGCTAGTTTTGACTAGTCTACTTAACCATTAGCTTCAAGGAAAAGAGAAGTGAGACAACAGTATCACAGGATTTTTGAACCTTTGGTAGAGATTAAGAAGTATGAAAAGGTTAGTTCCCTACTAAGCAAAGAAAAGCATAAACTAGAATTCCTTTTCTGCTGGAAATACTTTTATTTCATGTTGTCAGTTTTTGTAATTTCCCATGGTTGAAGTCTGATTTCTAAAATGAATACTGCCACAAAATTAATAAAATTTATCCCAGGAGCACAGCCATTGTGTTGTTGGCTAGCCAGCAGTCTTAGCAGAGGGACTGATGGAGCCCCGGACCTTGAAGAAGCAAGTCTTAGGCGTTTTGGTCACCTATCAGTTATTAGGCATACTGACAGAAGAGGATACTTCCAGTGCAAACTTTCCCCTGTTTCTTTGGAAGTTTGTCAAACGAGATGCTTTCCCATGGAAGAGCTCGATTTTGATTAATCAGCATTTTCTAGTAAAACCCTACTTTTTTTTTCCAGCGGAGTCCTGAGTGCCCCTGCCACAGAGCGATGAGGTGGCTGTGAGCTATGCTCAGCCGGCAGCACCGTGACAGCCTGCTGCTGTGCCAGGAAGGAGAGCCAGCTGCTGAAGCAGGCTCAGGTCTCATGTTCCCAGGCCATTGTGGGAAGCCTCCTCCACATAATGGATAACCTTTAAAAGCAGCACTCAAGGATTTAGCAGGGCGGTTAAAACCTTTCACAGACACTTTCCAAATGCATTTTGAATTTTCCGGGTGAGAAATGCAGCAGGCAGAGAGTGAGCAGAATTTTCCTGCCAGACAGTTCAGGGAATGGGATCTTCTGTGAAACATCCAGTGTCACTGGCTGATGGATAAATGTGAAACAGGGGTCCAAAGTGTCAGAGAAAGAGTACTAGAGAAGAGACAGAAATGAATTCCAACACCCCACAGCTTGTCTGTGTTCCTTGTGTACCCCTGTTTGTTGGGCCTTTCAGAAATCCACCAGGATGGCACTGGTTGCAAGTCACAAGATATGACATTGCCCTCAGATCTATCTGCCTTTTCTTTTGTGTAAAACAATCAAACAAACACTACAGAGGTGAATCCTGTGGAGATTATTGCTGATTTCTGAAATAGACCTCTTCCCTGGTCAGTGATAATTGTTTAACACATTTTTTTCTTGAAGCAGCTGGAGATATCAACTAAATGTTCAGCTGTTATAAGCCCTTGAAAATCATCACAGTCTGTCACTGTTTCTATTCTTCCATTTTTGGGAACGACTTTGCTCTGTATTGACAAGTACTTCTGTAAAGTAGCACTGACATCTACATTTCCATGATTCCTCCTTGCACTGGGAGTATAAAGTTGAAGACATGTACCATATCTTCTATTGCCTCTTCTCAGTCACAAAGGCTATCTTCTGCTGAGCACATTAGTTGATCCATGATCAACAGATAGTGTCAGGTATCCCATTATTTTCAGGTTGTCCATGGGCTCTAAGTCTGGCAAGGAGCTACTGCAGTATTTGTCACTCTTGTAAAATATACTAACCTGGGCAAATCAAGATTGCTCAGTTGATCACTTACATTTGTCCAACACATTCTGTGCCAAACTTAATACACAGAGACTTCTTGGTACTTCATGACAGATCTCTTCTGGCACTGGGCAGGACACTGGAAGATGACAGATTCCTAAAATTTTGAACCGATACCCCCAGTTTAACTAACAAAACCCTCCAAATACTTAACCATAACACATGCTGAACATGGTGAGACACTTTCCCATAAACACATCTTCATAACGAGAACATTAAATCACCCTGATATTTTGTAATCATTCACCTACCTGTGTAAATAATATCACAGAGAAATCTACAGTGATAATTAAATGTTCTATAGGCTATGGAAGGAGTAAATATCTTTAACCACTAGTGCACTTTTCTCTTTAAAGGAAGATTCATCACAAAATCTATCATTTTTTTATCTCTAAGCATCAGTTCAAATGGGTACTTATAGTTATGTTGAGAGAAAAGGAGTTGTATTAGCAGTCACCTTGTGGGCAAAAGGCCTCAGTAACTCTTTCTGACAACATATTTGCTGTATTTATATATTTAAAATTGAACTTCAAAATAAAGAATGTATCTTATTTGGCTTTTAAGGTACCACAATAACTTTTAAGTTTGACAAGAAATAAATCCAAACCCAACAACCTAAAACAATGGATGTTTGTACTTGAGGATCTATTAAAATGGGATCCCAAGCAGCAAATAATTCGGAAATGAATTTCAATATCTTCTACTAGTTACTGAACTGAATTGTGATATTCAATGAAATAAATGGAATATAGCCCTTTTGCAAAATATTATATAAATATATAATATATAAATATCATTATATAAATATATAATATATAAAAATGTCATTAAAAGATATTTTACAGTTTAAGAAAATATTGGGAGATTTCACTTGAATAATGTTGTTTAGACAGTTGTAGTATCTGTGTGAAAAAGAAATAAAACAGACTACATCATGTTTTAAGAGCCTACAGAATTCAGTACAACTTTAAAATAAAATTTGCTTTCTAAAAAATTTATCTAAATATATACAAGTATCTAACAAATGGGTTAATGTGGAGAGAAACAAATGTATTTACAAACATTTGTTCAATTGCTCATAGTAAAAATCTGTGTTTGCTCCTATTTACAGTCTCGTAATTCCGTTATGTTTCTATTCAGCAAAAGAAAATTATGTTCACAAGAATACTGCCTAAAAAAATTTTGGTTTTAATAATTCCACAGAGTTCTCAGGGGTTTTAATCTCCAAAGTGTTTGGCTAATCTCTTTCGATTGGGACTCCTCCTGTTAATGAAAATAATACAGTACTTAGATGCCCCAGGAACATTTTCATTTCATAAAAATAAAAGTCAAAAACATTCTAAAGTAATACCTACGATAAAACTGATTAATAATTTCTGTATTAATTAATACAATTTATAATTTCTGTACAGAATTAACACTTTTATTCTTTGAAATATGATTAGCAAACATGACATAAGTGGTCATGTTTCTTCAGAAAAAAAATGTAAACAAAAGAAGGAAGCAAATTCTTTGTTTCCAGGGAAAGCAGGCTTCCAGGTTTAGCCACTGTTCTTGGAAAGCAGGAAACCTAGATTCTGGGCAAAATTAAAAGTAAAAAAACCCAAATATGACCAGTGGCCATGATCTGTATTAATGTGAAGTTGAATTTCACCGTACTGTGTCTGCTTTTGCTGGCTTTTAAAAGGGGAATCTTTTAAACCCAGTGATATTTACAGATCTGGGGATGTGAGGTATGAAACTTTCACTCTGAAATGTAATACAACTGCTATATTTCAGAATAAAGAAGTAAAAAAGTTGTTACCTGTTAAATATAAAACCTTTTTATTTTAAGAAACATTATTTGTTGCTGCTGCAGAACCTCATTGTGCCACTAGAATCTTACTTACATTTCTATTTCACACCATTTCTTCTAGTCTTGTTTAAAGTCACACTTGCAATGACACATGTGATAATTTTGATCATTTATCTCTAAGTCAGGAGTCCAAGCAGGCCTCAGCCAGCAGTGACACAACGCATTGATACGTCAAGATTTATTTACTGTTGCAAATGTATGATCCCACTCTAATGGTCAAATGTCCCCATCACAAGAAATACCATTATAACTGCCAAATGTTTCAGACTCAGCCTCAGGAACTCCAGATGCAGTCACCTCACACCGCAAAATCACAGTTAAGACTCCTCTGGGAATCCAGAGGTGCAAGAGCATTTATCTTGATGCTTCACTACTGCAGACACACCACTGCCTCCACACCTGATCTATCAGCACCTATCATATAATCTTTAAATGGAAATATAAAGTTCTGCCTTTCATATCATCTACCTTTTCTCGCATTAGCTTGTGAAGGTTTCTGATGTCTCCCAAGACACCACTTCTATCTGTTTCTCCTAAGATCCCTATCTTGGCAATAGAATTTCTTCCAGGTAGTCATAAAATCTTGCTGTCAGTCCTCCTGCCAGCCCAAGGATCTTTAACTCAGCACAGCCAGCAGTGTTTCAGGTTTCCATTTTTTACATTCTTCAGTAAACCTGCCTCCTGCAGACTTTTGCTTCTCATGTTTGTTTACTCACAGCTTATAAACAGCTTAGGTCTGATTCACAGTTCCCCTAAGAGTGGCTCATACTGGAAGGTAAAGGGAAGCTAAAGTGCCAGAGGCCCTGAGCATAACTGAGCATTCAGGATTCCATGAGAGTATCCTTTGAGTCAGAGCTTTCCTGCTTAGCTGTCTGATGGAACAATACTGTCGCGTAACATAACTTCGTATTTAACAACATTTCTGAAGGTCTAGCCACCCTGCTCTCCAACAGATGATGTTCATTACCACAGCAAAAATCTATGTATTGCTTTCATCCAGTACATCTTCTCCAGTCCCATTTTCTTCCACAGAAGTGATTTCTGGGCACAACTAGAGTACATGCATTAGTATGATTTATTTTCAGAAAATATATCACTCATTATGTTCATAGCAGCCAGGATAAACTTTCAGAAATATTTTTAGTTGCCAGAAATAGGACATATTTTAAGGAGAGCAGAAGTGAGAGAGTGGGAGGGAGAATGGAAGCTTAAAAACAATACAGTGTCTGCTGCTTCCAGTATTATATAGTTTGTGTTTCATTTTAAACGGGAGTTAATAAGAATCACTTAATTTTAACAATTAAACAGTGTACACATCATTACTGTTCTTGTCCTTGTAAGGCTTTTCATGCCACTCCAGCAGGTTGTTTGTGCTGAGGAGGACAGGACTGTAACACAATGATGGTATGTAATTCTTCATTTTCTTTTTGGCTGTGATGGTTTTTTTCGTAAGTCTTATGGACTGTGCTACTGCATTCATTTGATTTTATTCTTGCCATGTTGATAAGGAAGGAAATGAGACCTACAGACACCCACATTTGAGGGCAGAACTGAACTGGAGTATTTCCTTCCATAGCCACTCCCCTCTTCATATGTGCCAGTGGAAAACTTCTAAACAAACTTCTGGGTTGCGGGTTAGTGTTTTGGTTTGGTTTTTTCGTGGTTTTGTTTGCTTGTTTTTTAATTTATAGAGGCAGAATTTCAATCAAATGGCACTTCACCAGCAAAGAGACATCATATAATTTAAGGGTCTGCTTCAGCTACTGTTCTTTTAAGCAAAACTTCCCCTCACATGTGGTTGACAGGCTATCTTAATCCTTGGTTTGTAGGTATAACCTTCCATCTCAGTTTGTTAAGCCAGCAAGCAGCTTTTGACCTGGTTTCCCTTCTTTGTTGGAGGTAGGCGTTACAGTAACATGATACAGCAACTACATTTTTAAAAACAAAATCCAAGGTCAGATGGCTGTCACCCAAGGTCAGAAAGAAAGAGATTCAAATGGTGCTTGACCACCAAGGAAGAAAACTTAAGGGTTAAATGTTCAAATTACACAAATCTTGGCAGGAGGGATTTTATTGTTCTTGTGCTGTTTTCACACGGAGCACTGAATATTTCTGTAAGCACTGAACTACTTATATCTTTTAGGGCATGTTGCTAGAACATAATATTTTTGGTAGAGAAATCAGTTGTTTAGAATCTCCAGCCACCCAAATTGGCAGTTTATCTTCATTTTGTCTCATTTCTTAGTCTGCAGACTGAACTTTAACACATGCAGTCAGTCAGTGCAATAAGAAACACAAAACAACGCAGCAAGGATCTCTTGAGGTCAATAGAGCAAAAAATCTTTGCAGGAAGGTTGCCAAGAAATTAACAACACCAGAAGAATAGAAGCAACACAGCCGAGTGCTCTCACAAGTAGCCTGGCAGAGCAAGATATTTAGACCCCAGGAGTCTACACAAATAAAAATTAATTTACACTCAAGTACTTAAATGAAACTAAGCCTCAAACAGATAACCAGGATCTTCTCTTGATCTTTGGAGGTGACATGCAACCTGTATAAGGTGGAGAGGTAGTTAAAAATCTGGAGACTAGTTAAACCCGTTTGGTCTAGTAGCACAAACTAGAAAACAAGTAGACTGAAAACACTAAGCAGTAGAAAGTGTCAAAAGCATGATAAACCAAAGCAAGTTCCTACAAGCACTTTTCAGAAGACAGTGAGCAAGGAGCCTAAAATGAGTTCCTTTGGCCTGGGGAGACATAGGGGGAGATTCAACAATTCCAGTGCTTTTCTTCCAGACATGGTCCCCACAGCTGAGCGGAAACAGTTTGAATCCTACCCTCCTGTATGATGGATAGTCCCTCAGCAGACAGGATGGCTTGCCTGAGGCCAGGCAGTCTGTGCCACTAAATGGGAAGCAATCTGTTGAACGGGGTGAGAACAAGTAGAAATAACTCTCTTGCTATGAAAAGTGGCAATTGAAAGGAGACATGTGAGAGATCCATTAAATTTGATGTAGTGACTATTCATTATTCTTCACAGGATGGGAAGTAAAAGACACAGGTGGCATAACCAAGCTCCAGGTTTAGAAGGAAATAAAAGGCAGACCTTTGTCCTCAGTGCAGGGAGTAACACCATGGAACTTGTTGCCATGAGATGGTGGGGCTGCCATCAGAGCTGAAAAAGACATCAGACTGATGCAAAGAGAATGAGGCACACTGACACGGATGCGTCACCTAAAGGGATGATTTTCAGAAGCTGGAAAAACAGGTGAAAAAGTTTGTGGTTGTTTTTTTTGACCCCTAAGCATTCCCTGCTGCTTTCTGCTGGAGCGCGTAATTCAGGATACTGACTTAAAAAGTTCTTTCATACAACCCAATATTACTCTTGTCTATCTTCTTTGCAAACGAAATCTCAATTTTATTAGTTCTCTATACAGGTAGAAATTATTCTAAATATCTAAATAACTACAAAACATGGCTGACTGGTTTGCATTACTTTCAAAGCCTAGTCTCAGGAATGTGCATTGTTTGAGAATATAAGATTATAAGGTCAGGGAAAGTGGTGTATCTAGAAAGTAGGTACCAGTAAGAGGATAAGAAAATACCAACGAACAAATATTTAACCATATGCCATGAACAGCAAATCTCTTTCTGGCCCCAACTAGTGATCAGTTTATATATGCAGTTTATGCAGTAGCTGCTACATTGCAATTTTAAAGTAGTTAATATATCTACAAAAAACATAATTGGGTATGAGCTACTGCAGGGTGCCCAAAATGCAATTTACAGATCAAGAAGCTTTCCCACTGTCTTATGAAGCTGATGTATCCTCATTTAGAGACACCAAATCAATGTACAATCCAGCTGAAATATTTTATCAAGGTAGGGTCTGATGGGCAAAGACATTGTTTAAAAACAAATGGAAAGACTGGTCTACGAACCCATAGTAGACACAAGTGCAATGGAAAACTTCCATAGCATCTCACTGTAAGGAAAAGGACACAGAATATTCAAGGTATGAAGCAAGATGTGTAATCCAGGACTATCCACAGATTTTTAGCTAGAGTTGGTTTCAGTTCTAAAACCAAAATGAATAATTCTTTTTTTTAATTATAGTTTAATCACCAGGAAAGATTAAGCATGTTGTTTTAAAATGCAGTTTAACAGGCTATTTTGGAAATCTGCCTATATCTAGTCTATAAACAAATCTGGTGCACTCAAAAGCTTCAAAAGCGTGTTTTTACTCTCAATGCATTCCCTTAGTCAGAGCCCAGGAAGCACATATCTTAGAGGAAAATGAAGGAAGTAATATCTTTCCAACAGATCCTGACCTGTGTCTACATATTTTCAGGGTATTGTAAGAAGCTGCCCTTACAAAGCCAAATACTGACCTTTTAATCTCCCACAACTTCCCAGGAGGAAAAGAGCTTCTCTCTGCTTTAATAATGGTCAGAGCTGTCACTCTCCCCCGCAAAAGGAGCAAGCACAGCAAAAAAACCAAGCAAACATTCACTGCTTACTATGAGGTTTTTTATATTTGAGTTCTCTGTTCCTGCAATGTCTCCATAAACAAATTCCTCACAGAAGCAGGCACAAGGGGTGGGTCTGGCAGTGTGAGATTTTGACTTACATATGCTGCGAAGCGTTGGGGTAGAGCTCTGAGAACTGCGGTGCAGAATCCTCGGGGCCATGGGGTGCAGCGTGGCTGATGACCATCATTATGGGCCTATGGGGATATATCCTCTTAGACATTCTGAAGTAATTAATGCTCTCATTAGTGATTAGGTCTGTGAAGTAGTCCTGGAACACACGATTAACACAAAGCAAAAGTTACAAAGTGCATGATTAATTAGATCACATATTATCATGTTATTATGTTATTTTCAAGTCCTCATTAAAGTTCAGATCAGGAAGTGAAAGCATACCATCAAAGAGATGTATGATTTGAGGGAGCATAGGGGAGACTGAGCAGTAATTACTTTCTTAAGCAGGCAATGCCACATAAAATGAGACAGTATTTTGCAAATCAGAGACAAGAGAAAGCATTAAGTATATTTGATTACCAGATTTTGTTCTATAATGCCAAGTAACATTTAAAGTGACAGACTGTATTGACAAAGATATGTTTCTTGAATTTCATTGATAAAACACTTCACAAGGTAATGGCTCCCAACTAACATTGACTCTTACGCTGGTTTTATGTTTACATAAACATTTCTTGCACAGTCTTTGTTCAGACTCTACTTTCACATCTGTACAAAGTGGAACAGATTGCAAAAAATCTTTATCAAAGAAATTGCAAATGAGAATGCAGGGTGCAGTTGAATTCCTGCGGGCTCTGTTCATTTAACTGTGCAACTTTAAGCAGTGCAGCTGCTGAGATTAAGGTTGTGACTTGCTAATAAACTGGCTTAACCTGCAGCCAAGGTGGCAAATGGAAGCCTACAAGGGGAAGGGAGGAAATGGAACTAAGAAAAAAAGATGAAAACTTAAATTAAACCACCTGCCACCTTAGAGTATTCACTGTTGGCCTGGAGGTCTAGTGCGAGCTTCATTGAGAAAGTGCTGAGACAATGTTTGTAATTTCAAGCACTTCCAGGCATGACTAATCTTATGTTGTGGATTCGAGGCCCCAAACAGCTGCAAAAGCAGAGCCTGAGGGACAAGGTCTGTGTCGCATGTCAGTGCTAGGACAAGCCAACCAGCTGTGACCTCCTCGCTCGCCCGCTCCCTGTCCCCCTGCCTCTTCCCCTCTCCTCTAGCAAACTTGGAGCACACACAGTAGCCCTGGCTGCTACAAACCCTGCAAGCATATGGAAGAGACAGTGAGTGATATTTTAGTTTCCAAAATGGATAATGAGTGCGAGGCACCAGGGTTGTGATAATTTTTGGGTTTGTGGCCTCTTCAAGTGAAACGCCTATATGACTGCTCTCCCAAAGCATCTGATCCCCTCCTGCTTCCTTATTTATTCTAAGGAATGTATAACTAACCAATAGTCTTTATTTTCTTTTTTTTTTTTCTCTCTATAAATATATAATCAGTATCATGTAATTTCTATGGATGGGAAAATCAGAAACAGGCATTGAGAGCTTCCAATAAAATCTCATTACATGGGTCAGAAACCACAGCTGCAACATCTGTATCATCTTCCTTGAACTAGTCTGAGGAAATTCCAGATTGCTTTCTGCAGGCTGGAAAGTCTGAGATCTGTGCTACTAACCCTTTCCGAGAAACTTCATGGCATTGGGCAGGTCACCTTGGCATACTTTCCACACTTTGTCAAGAGCATAAACAAGCTCTGAACTTTTCCAGTGGCTGTGTTCTTGCACTTATCTATCCTCATAGTCATATCCGGAGCCTGACACCACAGGCATAGAGCCTTTCTTTGGTGTGCACTCTATAATGGAGAAGAACATTAACTAAAGTTTCTCCTGCGGGTAGTAAGTGACAACACTCAGCAACTTTAAAGTTCAGTGGCACAAGGGGCACAATTATTTTGGGTAAAGGTTTCTATTTACTGTTTGCTCCTGCCACCAAACCATCACTCTCTGGGAGAGAGGGAGGGAGTGTGGAAAGGAGGGAGGGAAGAATCACCAGACTCCACTGAAGAGCCCTGGGAAACTTTCTTCTGTTGAGTGATTAATATTCTCACATGGAAATTGATCTGCAATGCCCTGGAGAGAAAATGACATCTCAATTTCGTGGTTGTAGTTGGTTAAGTAATTAATTACCTGGTTAATTAATTATCTGAAAGCTATTTTTGTATGGATTAATCATGCGACATTTATGTGTCTGGAAAATACCTTTGCATAATCAAATCCATGCTTCTCTTTGTTACCATTGCGAGAAATGGTGTAATTATAGAAGCGAGAGTTCTTCACTAATCCAACCCACTCTCTCCACCCAGGAGGGATGTAGCTGCCATTGTATTCATTGAGGTATTTCCCAAAAAAAGCTGTGAAGTAAAAGAAAAAAAAGAACACACACACACATGAGGCTTTGCAATCCAAGTCTTTTAGTCTGAGTCAAAAGAATGCATGAATGAAGAGAAAATGTGTTAGAATGAGTCAGAGTTGCGTTACCAAAAATCTTCCATTTATAGCTTAGAGGGTTTTGGAATTAAAATAAGTTATTTCCAGAATTTTATGAGAGTTGAAAGTCTTCGTGACTCTACGCTTCATTCCTAATCTTTTAGAATCTAGTGCTCATGTGAAATGTTTTCAGGATTGCTGTTTTTTTTTTTTTTTAGATAGAGTATGTTGCCCTTGGTTTGCACTTGAATATGGAATAAAAACTCAGTGCCCAGAGGATACATCTGAGAAACACCTTGTGGTTTTAAGCAAGTTCTGTGATGTTTGAAGCTTGGCTTCTGACTTGAAAGTTTGGGCTTGCTATCCTGGCTACATTTGCTAGTTTGATAAAAGGTTTGAAAAGTCCAGATTTCCATCCCACTGTGACACATTTGGGTAGAGCAAGAGAGAATGCCCACCCTGCTTTGCTGCCTCATCTTCTCTGAGGCAAAACTAACAGAGACAAAGGTTTGGAGGGCAAGCACCTCTACCTGGCCTGCCAAACTCTGTATTTTTTTCCATTAGGTGGCAAGTCAGAACCCACTCAGACTAAAAATTTCACCCTTTGCGGTTGGGCCCAGGAGGGTTTGTAAGTGCTCCTGCCAGTTCTTCTGGAAGAAAAGAAGAAAAGCAATCTCACAATGCAGAGGGCTCCCAGCTATCTGGAAGTGTGGATTGCCTATGCCAAAGATACATAGACACCAAAAACCAGCCAACTGGCTTTGGGACAGAGCATTAATGTTGGCATGGCACACTGGCAAATGAAGCCATGTTGCCTCTAGGGAGAGATGGGTATGGAAAGTCTTTAGCTGCCTATGTATGGTCTGTGACCTGGATAGAATTGTCAGTTCAGGTGGCTCTGCCCTGCTTTTCCGCTGCCTGGGAAGTGCAGTGACAAAACACTGGATCAGGTCTGCAACCTGGATTTTTAGGGATTTATTATCTCCAGCTCAGTCCCAGCAAGTTACTCTGTGGGTGTCTCAGTAACTTCACTGTTTTCATCTTTAATTATCTTGAGGTTTACAAGACCCTGGAGGGTCACCTGTGCCAGCAGTTCTGCTGCCTTTGTCCTCAGCAGTCTGCACACTGATACTCCAGGTGCTTGCAAAATGAGAAACCACTGAATAGGAGTGAATGACAGAGACCTCCCCCTTTACAGGGACAGAGCTCCTCTGGGTAAGAGCTGCCTCTCTACCCTGAGAGCAGCCAGGACTACCTACAAAGAGCTGCTGCCCAGACCTGCTGTCCCTTAGCTGGGCCATGGGACACACCTCAAACCCCTGTACTTGTTTCCTACTAGGAAATGAAGTCACACTGGAAAACCTCACGTCCAACCTAGACACATTCAATCTAACCAAAAGAGCACATTTGTGGAAGGCCTTAAATTATTCAGATCTGATTGATGTGGGCATGGGGAACTTCTTGGGAAAACTGGTGGAAAAATAAAAATGTTCATAATTAAGACTTGCCTGAGGCAACATAAATATGATGCAATCCAATCGTGGAACTGCCAAGTGTCACTAACCAGAGATTACAGTCATATATAATCTTACTTTCCTATACCACGTGGAATGTGACATATAAACAAGTCCTAAAGACACTAAACCAGGCTTCCAGCTCTTCCTCCCACAGCCAGCAAGAAAGCAATCCAGCCTGTCTCCTTTCTTCTCCTGAGGCCAACCAGAAGTCAAGAACTGTGAGGTGAAGAGGGTGACAGTGGGCAGGAAATATGTGCCCAGTACTGTTTTCTCCTGAAATGGATACCATACCTCTCTCTGAGGCAGCCAAACTTTCAGTCAGATGTCATGGGAAAGTATAAGGGTAAAGGCTGAAATACTGTGAGAGGGGAAGCTAAGGAAAGAGTAGAAGGGGAAAAGAAGTCAGAGAGACAGCAGTGAAGAAAAGTATGGGGGAGTGACGTGACGTGAGAGAGAGGAAGCATTGTTGAGCCAAGCAAAATCAAGGACAGTCTGTGGTTACAGGGGAAATCTGAGGTCAGCCCTCCCAAGTGCCATTCCAGATTCACCAGCAGCTACTGCACAGCCCTGGGGAACCTCTGAGTGCCATGCTCATCAGTACAGGTCTCTACTGCCAACCTGCCTCCCACAAACATCAGAGGCTTTCAAGCTGTGAAATGGGAGTTATGGCAATTTATCATAGAAGATGATTTGGTTGCCCTATCTATTATTAAGATTGACTTATACAGAGACCTGGACTCTGCTATTTACAGTCTTGCCAAACTTCAATCATTAGTGATGATAGTTTCCATGCTATCAGACTCAGGCTGCATTTTGCTCTATGGAACCTTTTAGCCAAACAGTTCAGCAATTTCCAAGAAAAAGGCTAGGGAAAAATAAACAGATTTTCCCATTTAAAAATCACTGTCAATCTTTTCTCTAAGAAGTCCTAATGTCTCTAGGTTTTGATGTAGTGCCTTTGTAAATAATGAAAGTGGCTGTGAGAATGTCTCAAAATGACCAAGCTCTGAAAAACTGTAGCGCACAGACGATTAGGAAAGTCTTACTCCAGCTTCTCAGTTTAACATCATCGTGGGGTGTTCCTTTATGGACCTTAGAACATTCCCAAGTTTCAGTTTTGGCACTAAAACAAAAAGCCATCAGCTTCTTTCTCTCCTTCTCTCCTCTCTCTTTTGATATTTATTACCTGAGAGAAAGCCACCAGCATAAAAAGCAGAGATGAAATGACCTGGGGCATAAGGATTAGAACAGATAAACTGAATTTAGAAAAAGAAAGAGTGGCTTGGAGCTGGTGGGGGCCAATTCATCTTGGAATTTCCTTGCTTTAGATGACTTAATTTTCTAACTTTAATAACGTTTTGTTAGCTCCCTTTTGGCCCCGTGAACCCCATATTTTGGTGCATGCTATGAGACTATGGATTGACAGCCTGAACCATTCACCTTTGTGTTGGCAATGATTTAGTATTTTATCATAAAAATAATCTCAGTGCTGTCAAGTTTTAAGCAGCTCCCTGAATGACAGCTTGCAGAAATAGATGTTTCCCCCTGTTGCAGACTAAATCAGTTCCCATGTCAAATGTGTAGCAAAGCCCTGAATATGAGCAGAAGCACCAGTGGCTGTGATAATGGATCGCATTTGCCAAACTGCTTTAACCAAAACTGGTTTGTTGGTCAAAAGCTCAGGAGGATATGAGTAACTATACAGATGAAGGGAAAAGCCAGGCTTTTACTGAAATACAAGAGTTCAGTCCCTGCACCATGCGATTTTCTGAGTACCACTGAGTATAGGATAGAGGGAATGAGTCAGATTTGGGGCCCTGCACCAGCACTTAGTGTCTGGCTCTTCATGCTCTGAATGAAGACAAGTGCCAGAGTAAAAGGAAAGCATAGTAGTGTCCATGGGGCCAAATAGCAACCAGCAAACAATCAGGATGGGTGTCCTAGTTGTTTTCTGTTTAACCAGAGGACTGTAAACAACAAAAGCACTACAGAATATGCCATAGAACCGCCCAGAAACTGACACTGTGATGTGCAAATGCTGGGTCTTCACATGCTTGGCTTGTCGAGTCAACCCCCATCCTTAACTCAGGTGTAGTCCAACACCTGCTGAATTGCTCAAGTCTGAGTACTGACTGGGAAGGCTAAGCTTTAAAAGCTGCTCATACTCAGCAGTTGGAGGGTTTAGAAAGCCATTTCTGCTTGTAATTAGTAAAATGGAGATTATGACTCAATAGATAAAAGCCTCATTAAAAAGTAATGCCATTTCAAGGGACATCTTTTCATTATTGCATGTAATGGCCCCCATAGGGATAACAGGAAAGATAAATGCCCGCTTTTGCATTTTAATAACACAATTTTTATCTGCATTCTGGCAGTTTTGCTAACTGTTCCCAGGACACATTGTTATTTTTTAATCACATGTAGTGTAGCTTAATATATCAGAATAATTGTAATCTGTATGAATACGTTCAATTAAGTTTATGCAAACAACAACACATGGCATGGTGAACAGACATCTATGTACCTCTGGAGGAGCTGCAGAATATACGTATTTGTACCTAACATGAATAGATGCCTTAATACAAATGTTTGTTTTCCATTTAGCAATTAACTAATGATTTCTGAACTGAACTGAGAGACCCAGGCGCTTGCAGTGAGTGCAAGACAAGGAGAATTTGACCCAGGGGATCTCTGGAGTTTGAAGCCAGAATACTTACAGCTGAATGTCATTCAAATTCCCATAATTCCTAGGACATTTTTCCCCAGCATTTTTTACAAGCAATTATGACTAATGTTTACAGTATTACACAACAGGGTTAGTCCTCTAACTCCTGTCAGCATTACTGGATTAGTGTACAGGTGAACTGGGCTACATCTACTAGTGGGACATCTCTGCACTTCCATGGATCAAAGGATGTATGTTTTACCCTATAACCCTGTTATTTGTTGAGGCTTATGGGAATGTTTCCGATTTAAAACAAACCCAAACCTTTAAAAAGGCATGCTGTAGAAAGGTTTAGTCACCGTGACCCAGACAAGAGCTTTAAGTAGACAGCCCACTTCCTTTAACAAAGTCAGGAAACCATTTACAGGAGTTGCAAAGCACTGTTTATATGACATTTCAGGTCTGACACACAGTGATTCTGTGTTCTGGGGACAGAGTCCAGCATAGCTTCAACTTCCAGATTATTCCAGTAAATTCCTCCTTACTTTCTTCCCATTATGCAAGCCATAGATCCAAACTCGAGAAGTTTGATTTTTCCCTTCTGTTGAAAAATTGCAGAGGATTAGTGTATCACATCATGGAGGTGCAGAAAGCCAGCTTAGTATGCCAGCACCACCTAGGAAATGAAATAAGCATTGTCCCAAAAAATATGGTGAGGAAACTGAGGCACCAAGAGGTAAACCTTCTGCTAGACCTAAGTCATGAAGGAAGGCTGTGGCATTGCTAAGAATTCAGATTTCTCAGTTTCCAGTCTTGTAACTTAAATGCAGCAGAAAACCTCAGGTTTTCTTCTTTTTCTCCAGCTTTGTGGGTCTTTCCCAGTTGCTGCCAGGTTTACCATTGCAACCAAAAACATCATTAAACATTTTATAACTCAGCAGTTGCAAAAGGCATTAGCCTATAACTTGATATACCAATTGTTAGACAGGGTGATGTCTTTAACAAAGCCTGTATTATGGGCCAAGCTGGTAGCACTTTCCAGTATTGATGTTGCCTGACACTTCTCATTATAAGATCCTGTTTTAGCTGCTTATAACTCTCTTGTACTTGGACTTAAATTTTCCACACTGGGTGTCTGCTGCAAGCTGAATTTTTTGAAACTCCTTAGCCCAAACAGTAGCCCTCTTTGAGAACCGCAGTAATGGAAAAGGAATTGTGGTTAACATCTGAAAAAAATTATGTGAGATTTCATTTGATAGCACTTACATGCTCTGCACTGAGAGCAGGAACTCTGTCAAAGACATGATGTACTCAGTGTCAAGGAGGCATCTATTAGAATCCTTTGGAAAAAAACCCTGCAATTTGCATGTGCTGGAGATCAGGACACTTCAGGACATTATTCCCTGTCCACCTGTGAGTGGTGTCAGTAGTGGGAGAAAGTTGATTGAGATGCAGAGGGCAGGAGGTGACCAGATCAGGGCAAGCAGTCTGGGGAACAGCAGGGAATCCAGCAAAAGAGCTAAGGGACAGGGAAAAGCAGTGGGGGCTTGGGGGCCCAGGACTTGCAATGTCAACCAAGAAACTGGACAATGAAAGGAGAAAGAAGCTGACTGACAAGGGGGGGTGGGAGAAGCAGATTTACTGATCAGTCTGGGAAAGGAGATCACTAATGGTAAGCAGTGGGAACAGGACATGTCTGTCAAGAACTGACTGGACCTAGGAGGGGAGGGAGGGAAGCAATGACTTGAGGACAGACAAGCAGGGGGACAAGGCTCAAAGCAGAGGCCAAGGTGATGTCTTGGAGGGCCAGAAAACTGGGATGAGAAAACTGAGGAGTGGACAGTGCTCTGCCTAACGGGGTAGGATGAAGAGAGACGTAAGTGCTTTTGGACAGCAGGGAGGACACAACAATGTCTGAAAGGACTCCTGAGTCTCACTGTTACCTTCCTTTCATCAGACATCTGAAAACCTACAGCTGCATCCTTGGCCCAACGTATGGGATAAAAACCCACTTTACTTAGTTCCTCAGCAAGTGAGCAGTTGAGTGTTGCATAGGGATCTGAGATCCCCCATCCTTGCAGATGCCAGCACCATGTCTCTTGATAGAACTAGTCTCTCTTTTTAAACTGAGGAAAGTTCACCCCCCAAGAAGGGGTATGTTATTATGTAGTTAAAGACTATAATTTGGCCATGTGAACAAGAGATGAAATGGTTCCACAGATAATGTTCTACCCAGATTTTCCTAAATGAAGC
>JAYRBT010000082.1:118752344-118804439 GCA_036023395.1 Myiotriccus ornatus | reverse complement strand
GGAATCTTCTGAGTACGGAAAACCACCAGGAATTTACAAGAAAACTATCAAATCTTATTGGTGCACAGTAGAACAATAGTAGAACAATACTTCTTAAAGCATGTTTATATTCTTTTTAAGAAAATGCAAATGAAATATCGCCCCATGGCAAAGTTTAAATTATAACATTCACCTTGTTTCGGTCCCATGACAGGCACTCCACTCCTGTGAGGTCTTTGGCACCAGTCCCCAGCCTGGCCCTGACATCTTCTTCCATAACTGCTAGCAGCTGTCCACAAGCAGGCCATAATACTGACCATAATCACGGCTGGAACTGCCAGTTCAGACCCACAATGCCACTAAAATGCACCTCTTTCACAGTAAGTGTAACTGCTCAACAGCTTATTTTCCACCTGGGACATCCAAATGTGAAATATGCTGCTTCACTGCAGCTGAGTTTCTTTACATGGCTGTTACTGCAGATGTCGACCGTCAGGCAGTACTACCCTCCCTCTCCATAACATTCAGCCTCTGCTCTGCATAACCAATTTGGGACAACAGTTGCTTCTGTTGTGGTTTAACCCCAGGCAGGAACTAAGTACCATTCAGTTGCTCACTCGCTCCCCACCTCCCATCTCAGTTGGATGGGGAGAATTGGAAAGTAAGTAAAATCCACAGATTGAGATAAGAACAGGTTACGAATTGAAATAAAATGTAATAATAATGATGATAATAAAAAGGGAGACAGCAAAAAAGAGAGAAATAACCCCTCAAAAAACTCCCAAACCTCCCAGTGATGCACAGTACAGTTTTTCATCACTCATTTATCAATATACAGCCAGTTTCCATGCAGCAGCCCCCAGCCAGCTTTTCCCACAGTTTATGTACTGAGCATGATGCCATAGGGTATGGAATATCCCTTTGGCTGGTTCAGATTAGCTGTCCCAGCCATGTTCCCTCCCAAATTCTTGTGATCCTCTAGCCTTCTGTCAGGGCATGAAAAGCTGAAAAGTTCTAGAGTTAGTATAAACACTACTTAGCAACAACTAAAAACTTCAGTGAACACACTGAATCAAGATTCAGCGATCAAGATTACTCGTGTGCTAAATCCAAACCACAAGACTATACCTGCTACTAGGAAGAAAACGAACTCTATCTCAGCCAAAACCTAAACAGTTTCATTTTAGACAGTTTTTCATTTTAGACAGTTTTTCATTTTAGTGATTTGAGACCAACTGCTGAATATGTCATCTCGACCTTAAACGAAGAACTGCTGTTGATTTGTCTCTTACCTGTTCTATACCCAGTGTTATTGAGATACACAGCAAAGGTACGTGGCTCGTGAGTAGCCTGCCATGAGGGAGAAGAGCAGTTTTCATTGTTGGTGTATATGTTGTGGTTGTGCACATACTTCCCAGTCAGCATTGAGGAACGTGATGGGCAGCACATCGGGGTTGTTACAAATGCGTTGATAAAAGAGGCACCTCCGTTCTCCATAATCCTTCTGGTTTTATTCATCACTTGCAAGGACCCTGCAAAAAGAGGTTCTGGTCATCACTGTGCTGTAAAAACTTGTTTGAATATATTGGCTGTTATAATGCTAATAAAAGCAAAGCATCAGTGATTGCTTGCCTTTGAACATCTGTGTGCTCTACTCTGTAGCTTGGGTATTTTAGGAGAAAAGATCAGATTTTTATTATATCACCAAAAATATTTTACAGGATTTGGGAAAGACTGAGTTCTTTTTTTGTCAGGCTCCAAAACAAAGTTAAAATATGGACTAATCTAAGTGTAAAAGCTGTATCAAATTTACAGGTCAATAGTTCTTCAAATGCGGCTGTAGGAAAACAGTATGTTACAAAGAATGAATTATTAATGGATGTACCAGTAAAATATGAAAAATGCTGACATTACCAAAGAATATGTTAATATTCTTTCAATTTTATCAGATGACCGAAGAGGGAGAGAGAGAGGAATGGGGTAAAGCTGGGAGTGAGAGATGGAGGGAGGAGAAAGAGAGAATAAGTGGCAATTTTTCTAAAGGAAAGTTTCTGTGGACACAAGATCAGCGTGTCTGGCTCTGATACTAAAGCACTCTGCTCAAAAACAGTTTTTTGGGGTAAATATGGATGCAAAATTATTGGCAAAATTCAGCACCTTTGTCGGGAAATTGCATTGATACTGCTTAAAGAACAAAGACATTTTTTGCATCCTTCAAAACATCTCTATCAACAGCAAGGTTAGACAGGCAGGGTTTGCAGATTTCTGATTGCAGAAAGGCTGAACAGCCCCCCAGAAAGAGTCTGTCAGTATTTGTTGACAGCTGTCAAAGTTTGTTCTTTCTGTTATTCAACAGAGCAGAGATTGAAGGGAGAGGATCAACCGTGGATATGTCAGTATGTGCCCAGGAAACAGGTTTGTGAATTGTAATAATTGCACAATTTTGGTGGCAAAATAAAGGTTTCTGGAATTCTACTTTCTTTTCTTTTTCTTTGATTTTAAAATTTTGCACAGTTGACAGTAATTGTTTTACATTTAAATCCATTGATTCCATTGATAAGAGTTTTTCTTGATGATTTTGTTTTTGTTGCTTGAAAATCAAATTAAAAAATGTTTTAAAGCAACTGATGGCTGCAAAACCATAAAACTTCAAAGGAAGCTCAACTTTAGGTGTAAGCAGCAAAATATTACAAATTATTTTATGCATGCTCTGTTTTGGTTTTGGACTAAGGAGTTGGTGCTGAATATGAAAACTTTTGCATTAAAATATTTGTTTGAAAAGGAGAAGAGGCAGTAGGCTCTTCAGCATTTCATTGTGAAACGTTAGGACCTGTGTCCTTAAGGATACATTTAATACCGTGCATATAGTTCACCATAATTTTAGACTCTTCCTCTTTCACAACCCTTATTTTTCAAATGTAGAACATCTGCATTTGTGCTTTCCTGAATCCCGTGTACTTAGGGATATAGAGAAGTAGAAGAGTAACTGAGAGATCCCTGAGCACAAAAGGTCTCCATTTACTTGAGTGGGAGCATTTCCCTGGGTTGTTGAGATCGTCCTTATTCTACATCTCTTAATCTCGGACCCCAGGCTGATTTGTTTTGTTTTGTTTGTTTTTTGTTTTGTTTGTTTTCTTTTCTTTTCTTTCTTCCATTTCTGAAAAGTCACAGTTTGTTACTGAGAACTGAGCTGTAAAGTGCTTCGAGGTGCTCAGACAGAAAGTGCACTATTCAGGCACCTTAATGCATGGTAACTGCAGCAGAGCTGGTCTGCACTTTTCTGCCTCTATGTATTATAAATGAGTAGCTGTTAGAGCACTTCCTTATTCTTCCAGCTTGTCAGTCCTGTGCTCTTGCAAACCTGCTGTTTATTACTGAGTTTTCCCTCCAGGTATGCACTTACTGACACCAATAATAGATTTAGCCCCTCTGGAAATTCTGGAATAGAAACTTCAAAGCAGGTGAGACTTCCTCATTTGGAAAACAAAACACTAGTAGGAGATAAAACTTGCTGATATGAGTTATAATCCTTTGCTGTCTGTAGCTCCCCTCACAGCTTGTGCTCTTTACCATCTGGCCCACAGTCTTCAGGGCATATGTACTCAGGCGCTGTCTGTCAGCAGGACACTTGTGCTCTCCATGACCGATTGGGGAGCACCTGAGGGGAACCAGATAACTGGGAACGACCACTTTGGACACAGAAGTTAGCAAGTTTTGTCAGGCAAGAAATTCAGTGTCATTTCTCAGTCTATCCTCATCTATCAAGATATATGTTTGGTAACCAAAGTTTAGTAAAGTTTTAAAGTTGCTATGGATTTTCATCACAGGTGGGCATCTCTACAAAGGGATAGCTGGAAGCCATCTTGTCTCTATATGGATTGTGTGCAAGGTTCCAGGAAAGTAATAGACTTTCTCAGATCTCAGCACATATCCCCATTTTTTCAGCTTATGTGTTTTAGTGCTTTAGTTCTAGCGAAGATGGAAAGCAAACCAGGCAAATTGTGCCTAACGTGATGTATCTAGATGATGCTGTGATCTCTTCACCCAGCTCTACTCAGTGCATGGTTTATATGGATTTCACTGGATGGTGCATTAGGTTGTTAGCAAGGGTTAGAAACACTGGAATTACCAACACATTCATTAGCTTTGACTTTCTGACTTCATGCAAGATATTATTTACAGTGAGGATTATAAGAGCAATTGGGGGCGTAGTGTTTTGAGGTACTGATGTGTGCAAATGAAAAGAGAATCTGGAAGGCAGGGGAAGAGTCTAAGGAGTGAGCAAAATGTTGGACTGAACAGAGTACAGACCTGAACACAATAGGACTTGGGGACATTGCCCTGAAAGCCTCAGCATGTTGTCTCCATCAGGGAAGCAGTTCTGGGTTCTGGGAGCTGGTGCTTTGCCTTGAGCAAGGTGCCGATTTGCCTCAGTATTGGGCAGTTATTTCCCTACCCTCAGGATCTTACGGGGGAAAGAAAGTGCATGCTGGCACAACTGAAGAACTAATTTCCCAGCATGAGAGCCCAAGTATTTGCTGAGTTTCTGCAAGAGCTGTGGGGCTGGGCGGCTTCACACCACTTAAGTTGTCGTCTACCAGATCCACAGTATTCTTCCTCTGTGACACATTTCTCTTAGCATATATAGGAAGTGACTGGAGTTGTGGAGCAATTTGTGGATTTTATCTGATAAATGGAATAAGGCAGCAACTCTGCTGAACTTCTTTGCACTCAGAATGCAAAACTCAAGGGGATGGTGCAGATCAATAGGAAGATGTGCATACTCCTATCCTTTGAGCACTAACTAAATGCACGTTCCCTGTCTCTTGCAAATTTTACTTTGGATAACTCCTCTGTATATCATTTGTACTCAGGCAGATGAGTATTTTGGTCCAATGTTTATACATGCTCCGGAGACAAATCCTTCCTGACTGAAGTCTATAACGTACCTTATATGCCTTTATGTTAAGGCATTAGTTTAGAATAGCTTTTAGAAATGTTCCTGCTGGGAATACAATTGCAAAAAATTGACATTGAGAGACCTTCAGTCTTGTGATTTTTGGATACCAATACCTAAGTTTTATTCTGTTTGTGGCAGAAAGTGTTACTTCCGAATGACCTTTGGGAAATTTAAGCTTCTTCTTAGGAATCAATGAAGAGCAAGGGGAAAATTCACACATGGAAAACAGTTTGCCTTTATTTTTCAAATATGTGGAATGATTTATTATCAGAAGTGTGAATAACGCAGTACAGTAAGTCTTGGGGCTGAATCCTGTTTCCTGTGAAATGATCTATGAGAAGGGGAAACCTGTGTCTTCGTTCAGTGCAGTGAGAATGCATACACACCCAGGCTATTGCTCAGCTGCCCGCTAATGGGGGCCAGCATGCCCTGTGAACATTCAGAGCAGCTTTCAGAGAGGAGTTCCCAGTATGAACAAAGTGACTTGCCACATCCTTCCTCCTCTTTCACTACTTGCAAACCTTCTTGCAAGACTGAAGACAGCAAGTTGGTAACACTGTTCAGAGACGTGTGTCTGCTGACCTACCTTCCCCAGTGCCCTGGAGAAAGCAGGCTCTTTCAGACCACAAAAAAGGAAGAAATTACTTGACCATTTTAACAAAATTTTTCAGAATGACTCTATCAAGAAAAAGTGCATTCCCATTGTAATAGCTGTATTTTAGGCCAAAGATAGAGCTGGGAACAGCTATTCATTATGCAGCATGCCTAAACAGAGCAGACGTTTGAAAGAGTGGGAAATAAAAAAAGATAGGATGCGCTCAGATCTAAAGGCCTGGTTTTAGAGCTCTGCTGCATAAAAGCACCAACACTCAGTCACAAAATATAGTTTATTAATTATGTTCTCAGAACCCTGATGGGCTGTGAAATTATTACTGCATCGTGGCAAATACAAAAATGCTAGCAACTAAAGAATCGCTTTTAGATCCAGACCACTTTTTGTCTACAACTTCCTGCTTGAAAGTACGTGATTCTAGAAGAAATGAACTCTTCTAAGTTTCCTGGAATGAAGCATTTTTATTTTTCAATGTCATATGTCGTTTTGTTTAGAAATTCACTATACTTCTGTTAAAAATATGACTTTCATTTAAAAAAAAAAAAAAGCTAAGAAGGCAGGATTTATTTTCAAATTAATTTGCCACTTTTTCACCTTTTTGATCTCACATCCCACCCCAAACTCAAAATATTTGCTTGGGGGTAACCTAAAATGATCCTCTTTCTCTCCTTGATTTTTTTCATTTTGAGTAGTGAACCAAAAAATCAGCTATGTGCATAACTACCATTAATATCTTTCTAAACTTACTTAATGGAAAACATTCAAAGGCCTCCTGAAACATCATCCAAGTGTTTTAATTTTTTCCACCCTAAGAAGAATATGTGAAAATCACTTCTGGCTAGTACGTGCAGGTTGTGCTCAGATATTTAGTATACTTGTGAAAGCAAAACTATAATATTTTATGCTTAGAGCATAGTCTTAAAGCAGATGGATTTTAAATAGTCAATAATGTATAATACTTCATATAATGCACAAAAATATTAAGACTATGTCCTGAAATCAGACCTGTTTGTCTGTGTGCATAAACATGTCAGATGACACATATGCCTGTGACAAATATGTGGAGATAGAGATACCTATATAGCACTGAGGGAAAGGTTGACCTCATTAGGTTCAAATTTTTAAATGCTACAGAAAATCAAAAAGTGAGAAAGGGCTTTTGATGCAATTTTTTTACCTGTATGTCCTTGCATGCATTATAAATCCTTTTGTGGTGGTGATTAAAGCCTTCCATGGTGGATTTTGATAGGAATGTACCTCCTAAAGTCTGTAACTAAATGTCATGAATACCATTAAATAATATTTGTTAACTCATTTTCCAAACTTGTCCCACGCTCTGATATTGTTTCAGGACCAGCACCTTCTCTGAATTTAAAACACTTTTTGCTTGGCAGAAATTACTGCAAGACACATGACAAAATGTAGTAGCAAATAACAATTATTTCTCACCTAGCTCCACATCTTGATCATCTGTGAGTACAAGGATGATATTTGGTCTGATATTTTTTCGCTCCTGCTGCACACGTCCTCTGAATCTTGGGGACTTGATGGTGGAACACTGACTTGTTAACAATTCAGTACTGAGCACTGCCAAGATGAGTGCAAACCAAGAAGACTTCATAGTAGTTCCAGTATTTCAATGAAAAGACTGATCCAGAAGTGTCTGAGCCCTAGTTTTCAAGCCTGTAGGGACGAAAAGAAATTCCGTTCAAGCAATAAATAAACTTTCAGTCATACAGTGAAAGGAGGACACTTAGGGAAGTCAAGCCTGACACATACAATTTAACAAGATTATAAGCTATATTGTTGAGTAAGAGGTTTATTCTGTCATTTTCTAGGAATAAACTCTGTCATTCTCCGACTATGCTTTCTCAAAAAATTTTTGCTTGAAGTCATGCCATTGCCTGCATTTTGTAGGCATGACTTCTGGTATACGCCTCACAGTGCTCCTTCTCCTACACCCCACGCTTCTTTTTATGCAGCTTGTTCCTTATATTCAGTACCTGGGTGCAGTAAAAAATTGCCGGGACGCAGACGTGTTCAGAACATCTGTAGGAGGAGCCCTGTGAAAAGGAGAAAGCAGAAGGTTTGTCAGAGACCTTGGTACTGTGGCTGTGCTTCAAAGTCTGCAGAACAGTTTGTTACACCTTCTTTTTCTGTCCTGAAAGAAAAGAGGAGAAAAAAAATTGCATTCCCCCTAGCTCTCCTACTTAATTTAATACCATACCTATTCAGGGGTTAGGTGGTACCTTGGCTGCTGGAGATAAAGGACATACATCTCACGTCATCAAACAGAGGTGTTTTTCCAACATTTACAGTCAGATTTATAGTGAAGTTCTGAGAATAAGAGTTAATTCCAGAGTATGGCACCTGGCGAGCAATAAAGCTATTTTAAGTGACCCGCATGAGTGACTAAACCCGTAAAAAGCAGAGGGGAGAGCATGGCTCTCATTTGTAATCTGTACTGGATCACTACATGAAAAGTCATCTTCCCACTGACAAGAAAGCTCGTATTAAGTGACAGTCCATATGATCTTACCTAGCATTGTGAAGGAGCGTAACCATCCCTCAGTCAATCAACGACAGACCTGAGTGCCTCATCCATAATGCACGGTACCTCTGCCACAGTCTCGTCCTCGATACTCCACTTCCCGACTTGGCTCAGTATGTTATTAGAACCCTCACTCCGTGCCTGTCAGTCAAACAGCCTTGCTTTTGTAAGACCTGCTGCAAGCACAGAGGCTTGGCTTTGCTGCAGCAGATTTAAACCTGTGACTGAAAATGACTGATTGGTCTGGGGAGGAAGGGGCAGCCACTTACACTTTAACATTTTTGGCATTACTGACTGAAGCTCTGCAAAGCGGTTCTGTAACACAAGGGAAGGGAGGGAATATCTGGGGGCAAAAAGGAAGGGGGAGAGAAGGAAACCATGGAGTCATGCCTGTTCCCTCCAGGGTTCTGACCTGCCACATACGTTTCTCCTGTTTTTATTGTGGGACTATGGATAAAGCATGGTGATATCAGTCAATTAAAAAAACCTCAAAAAACCACCCAAGCCCAAGAACAATCAAGAATTCTGCCCAAGGGGAAGACTGCATGGGAACTGGGGTGCGCTTTATATAATTAGCATAATGGAGCATAAATCACAAGGAGATCTGCGCACCCACACCTGAGACTTCATATTCAGACATGCAACATGAACTGCAAACAGATTAATAAGCAGAAATAATTTAATGAGAGCAAGACAGAAGACAAAAAGGGCCCCACCACTCACCTAAAAATGTGTTAATAGGAAGATGCTCTAAATTTCAGGGGAAGAAGCCACCGGAGAGGGAAGGGATGGGACTTGGTGCTGGACTGCTAGAAAAAGGATCGTGTTCTTGTTTCTACACACACCTTTTATTTTAAGCTTCACAAGCTAAACAGTTTCATGCTCCTCACTCTGGCAGGCTGTAATTACACCAGAAGAGTGTGAATGTCTTTAAAAGGAAAATGCAAGCGTCTGTGGCAGAGAAATCTTGTCTTTCATTGTCTCTGCACCAACAAATACTCCAGCCTTACACTAACATTACAGCACTGCAAAGTCAATACAGGGGAGCACCATTAAACGTTAAATGCTATTTCAGTGATTACACAACATTCAGATAAGTAACTGGAAGTCTGTAATTTGTCTGGACAGACTTTTAAAAATAGTTTTATTTCTATGTATTTGTTATTAAGTCACATGAAAACTGACAAAGGCCCTGAAGATCAGGGTTACCGGAGAAGTCATCCTTCTTCTGACAGACACCAGATACCACATGGTCTTGGTGCAAAAACAGAAATACGTCTCTAAATGTCTGATCTTTAAATAGCAAAACTCTGACTCACATCACAAAGCACAAAAGTCCACGTGAAGTGAGACTCAGTGTTTAGTTTCTTACCTCAGTTGTATGGTACAGCAAAGTTTTACAGACAATGCTGACCCAGAAAGTGCAGTCATCCTGACTGTGCCGAGCAAACATTGGCACCAACATGTTTGAATAATCCCCCACCATATGAAACTGCAAGTTTCTGACAATTACACCTTAGTGCTAATAAAATTTACATTAATCAAAATGGACATTAACAAGTATTCTTCATTTCACCCTCTCTGGTCTATACTATTTAGTTAAAAAAAAATAAAATTCTTTTCCTGCAGCAAGTTGGACCCACCTTTGACAAGTTTTTTCTAGAAACAACAATGGGAAGGTTTCTTTTCCAACTGTATTTTTTTTCTTACTGGTGGATAAAGGAAACTATCAGGATGGATCTACACATATAAAATTAATTATTCAAGTTTCACTGAATGGTTCTTGCACAAGAGTACAGTAATGCCACATTTTTTTTCTCATATTTCAGTTTTGCATATGGCAAATCTTTATTAAAAGGTGATCTTTGACAACTTGTTCTTTTATTACCTGCTTCCCAGTCCTAGAAGGAAATGAAGTAGAGAAAATTGTCCAAATACAGTCTAGATAGCTTGATACGGAAGACAAGGCTGCAATGTTTGCGTTGGATACTGGCTGGTAGCCTATAAAAGCCCCTGCAGACACTGCAATTTGTCTTGAGAAACAGACAAAAATAGGAGAAATTTCAAATTTACATGGGGAAGCAAACTTAAACTTTTTTTGCACAGTGTTCAGAAATCAAGAGGGTACTATAAAATGCTTTTCTCTAGGCCAAATAAACACGTGCTATTGGTGAAATTTAAAGTGTATTTTTCCTATGGAAGATACCTATGACAACTGAAATGTAGTCAGCAAATAAAGGAAACCAGAGAAATCCAAAGAAGTTATTTTTCATAATCTGGTTATAATTTTTTTCTTTCTGTCATTCTTCTTTTCTTTTCCCCCATGGGAGCAGAAATGCATAGTTTGCAATCACCTTTCAAGGGATAAAATCAGAAAACTCCAATCTTTAGTTGTTTCTATGCTGTTAGTATTATAACAGACAGTTCAAGGACTTGTTGGCATGGAGAATTAATTACTCATGAAACTTGAATTACGTTGGCAGGGCACTGCAAAGAAAGGCGACAGTGCCACTCCTGTGGCATAAAAACTACAAGGACTTTATTTCTAGGTTTGTTAAGAGAGTGTTGTGCAGTATCTAAGAAGAAAAGCAAAAGGTAGAACAATATCTTTTGAAACTGTAGGTTTTATACTCATTTTGATCAAGAACTGTTCAAGATTTTTCAGTGCATTACCTGAAAGTGCTTAATTTGGAACACACCAAAAGACAGACAGTATTCAAAAAGAGCATTTTCCACTTTGTTTTTATGTCCACATTTTTACTCTGTTCACTTAAAATGCCATTTTGTGTTTGGCCAATAAAAATCTGACTGGAATCATATACTTTTTTATGAAACAAGGCACTAAGCATCCACAAGAATGCTCCATTACAGGCTTTAAAGATATAGGGACTTTTGCATGTTTAATATTCTACAAATGTGGCTTCCACATAACCTTGCACAGGGAACCTGGCTTACATAAGCAGATTTCTTGTTTGTAAATCTGAAATCAAATGTTGGTATAATGAGTAAGGATACTGAACATATGTCCATCCCCAGTACTATGTGCTGTGAAATGCCCCACATCAGTAATTCACGATCAAGTGATAATAAAGGGCAAACAACTTTATCTCCTCTGTACCACAGAGTTGGTGTTTTCTTTTGAACATGGACATTGAGGACATCACATTTTCCAAAGTCACAGGTTAAGGCCCACTGCTTTAGTGGCCTTTCATTAGGAACAATAATGAATCAACTATGGCCAATAAAAGAAACAGTGGTAATGGTAATAATAATAATAATAATAATAGTGATAATATGGACTGTGATTGTGGAGCTTAAGTATCAAAGACTCATGGACTCACAGAATCATTAGGGTTGGAAAGGACCTCTGGAGACCATCTAGTCCAAATTAGCCCTGCCAAGGCAGCACAGTCTTCAGGGGTATCAGTCACTACCACCAGCTTCGTATCATTAGCAAACATGAGAATGAGAATTCTGGTTTCTGTTTCCCAGATATTAGCAGTAAATGTGCCCAGTGAATTGAGAGTATAAAGTATTGCAGAGTTCCTAAATCACGAGACTCCTAATGTGGCAGCAATTTGTGTTGAGTTGTGTTCCTCATTACTCTCCAGTACCCTTCAGATTTTATCTCTGCAGTTAGATTTCCCTGCCTTCAAAAATTGATATAGTTGTATATAATTAAGATATAGTCCAAAACAGATGTTCTGTAACTCAGGACATTTTTTAGATTCTCTGGTAAGTGCCAGTGCACAAAAATATATCAGGCACATGGAAAAGAAGCAGAAGGCCTTGTCATTGCAAGTGTTAAGTTGCCTCATTTCCTTTATGCAAAAGATAATCATGGATAATTTCTTCTTACAGGCTTCTCTGATAAATAAATGGACAAAACCTCTTAAAGAAACAAAACCTCAGGTATCAAGCACCACAAGAAAACGAGATTTCCTTTCTCACCCCAAGCAAAAGAGCATCTTCCTCTGTATTTTACCTATGATCTGCTGACTTGACAGTTTTGGTTTAATGAGCACTTTTTACAGGAATATGACCCCAACATTTTCTGTTTCCTTAAAATCAGACTCTCCATAAGAAAAATAGAAAGACAAAGGACAACTAGAAGAGTTCTCTTAATTCAGAGTTGGGATTCTGGTATTGTCAGTGTTTTTTAATTTCCAATATGACCTTGGAGGTTGGGCACCTGGTCAGCATAATTTCAAAAACCTGCCAGTCTGCCTGTAGTGCCAGAAATCACTGTTGCTGGCATCATGTTAACTGGAGGCAGCTTCATCCACTTGTGACCCTACAAATCCCAGACATGGTAGTTTACAGCTACCATTTTTAGTTCTTTGCTTTATACTGAAATGTGTCCACCTGGCAGTGCTGCTGTACTCAAGAACATTTTGCATGCACAGAAACTCCAAGGTGAAAGGGAGTGGAAGAGGTTTTCTCAGCCACACAAATACAGCTTCTGTGAACCTTTGATGTTTATGTCAAAGGGTGGATGGACCTTTAAAAGTCTCACATAGTACGTGCTATGAATCTTAACAGGTGTGTGGTTACAGACCCAAAAAAATTCGTAACTTCATGAGATTAGTAATTGCATGAAGATTGTGCTGACAGATTGAAACTGTGTAATAAAAGGTCAGGGAGGTGAGATGTTGATCTGCAGCACAGCAACCCAGAAGTTCAGAGGACTTAAATCTGTCCCTTAAATCACATTGCCATGACCAGTAGTGAGTTGTAACATCCTACAACAACAACTCTCACTTTCACTAGCACAGTGAAGCACTTCAGTGGAAAAAGCTGCTGACAGATGAGTGTTTTGAGTTTAGTAATGTTAATGCTCTTCTCACATCTTACTCTTCTATCTTCAATTTAAAAGGCAAACAATACAATCTCAGACTACCAGGCACTACCGGGTAAATCTGCAGGTCAGTTTCCTGTGGGAATATTGAGCCTGCAGCCATGGGAAACACATTTGCAGTACTGTAGAAGTCAGGAAAAAGCCAGACCTACCATTTCTTTTTAAAGGTTAATCCCCTAATCTAGGTTGTAAAGTATAGGATTTACAGTGAACACAAAGAATGTAGTTCCTATCTGGGTCTAATCTAATCCTTATCTATTGGATTTCCAACACACTTTACTAATCAATCAGTTATCTGCTCCCCTTTTAAATGTAATCTGTGTATTCTAATGATGTATCCTCAGTGCCCCAGGCTAGATTAATTTAAAGTAACTATAATTTAAAGTAATTGCAGGTAGGGAGAATCATAACCTTATATTACATTTTTACATTGTAATTTTGCAAACAGTTACAGACAGGAAAGGAAAAAGCTTGCAGTGACTTGAAAGTATAATGCACACTTGCTAACCCACTTTTATAACTTTGTACAGGTTAAGGGATATTCTTAGTAGGTAGAAGTTTCCAACATTTCATCTGTTGGGGTGAAACAACAAACTCCAATGACATTTTAAAAATATGTAACTGTAGAACAAATGATCTGCCTTTGAGAAAAGAAAAATATGTCTTTGATTTTAATGCTGTTATTATAGCTGAACAGAACATTAAAGAACATTAAAATTAATGTTTTTATATTAACTTCAAATCTGTGAAAGTTTTAAAAGAAAATTCCTACATATTTTTTCAGTAAGAAGAATGCCTTACAAACTTCTAATAATATACAGTTACTTAAATTTATTTCTCACCATCTGATTTACTTTATTTTAGAATTTCATATTTCAACACAGCCAAGAAGTGCACTTGTCATACAAAAGAGCCTGGTATAATTGAGCCAGATGACGTGCCCCACAAGTAAAATCAGCCATTCATGAAAGCTGGTCACCAGAGGCCATTTCAAACAATGCACATTTCAAAGTAATCTAAAGTAATCCCTTTTTTCTACTGATTTGGTTTCCAGGCAGTCTTAAGCACATGTGTGCAGCAAACAGGAGGCTTATTAAAACCTGATGTTATATTGGAGGTTATAATGCCATTACCTTGTGATTGAATTCCATGTCTGTTAGTCTTCAAAGAGAGGGGAAAAAAATCAATTAAATTTATATGCTTATTAAACATGAGTGTCATGATACGTGCAGTTTATTAGCACTTGCTAAATAATTAAGACTGAGAGAGATAATTAGACGTGTGTTAGGCTCCAAGCAGCCTTCTGATATCAGCTTTTTTTATCTTTAAAGGAAGTGGCTTTCCAGCTACGAGGTAATATGATTACTAAAAGACTCCAAGTATTTTTCAAATACAAAGAGTAAACTCTGTGTATGAAGGAATCTCAGGTAATTTTAAAATTCCATTTTAAACCCATATTTCTTTGCTATACTCCTGCTCTCTTCAGCATTGTGGGGCATTATGAAAATATACCGTACAATAACACACTGGCAATTCAGTGATTCAGTAAGTAGTCTTGCACTGGAAGATCATCATCGCAGAAGTTAACAATAGCAACACCGTTTGCACATTTCTTTAAATTCCTGTTTAAGTCCACCGGCTTTAGAAACTGGAAGAGTATAGCTTTCCACATCTTCTTTTTAATTTAAAAAGCTTCCTTTCTATATGTGTTTGCTTCCCCTCAAATGTCTGAAACAAGAGGGATTTTTGATCTTGCAAATGGTTTGTTTTTCTAAATAAATGGACATGATTAATTTGATTATAAATACAGCATGTTTAGGACACAGTGTCTATGGATCTACATATTTGTTTGAGAAGACGGAGAACATGCCCATTTCCTCATGGTAACGCACACACCTCTGTTATCAAAGGGAGAGGTTATGGCAGGTTGTGCCATCATGCAGGTGGGTGGTCTTGACTGGAAACAGAGCTTAATGCATGGCTGCTCTGGCCACTCTCCCTGCTGACCACACAGGGGAAGCACCAGGGTCCTCATGGAGACCACAGGAGTCTATGTAAGGAGTGAAGGGTGAGGAATTGCCAGTATGAATCTACATAAGTGTATGTATGTTAAGTCATAGCATCATCTGTTCTTCCAGGAGAACTCAAATGTACTTTTAGCTGTAATGCCGAAGGACTGACTACTCAGAACCACTGTAGGTGCCATTCCCTGGATAACCAGGTGAGTCAGGCAGTTCCTCTGAGTGCTTTTAGAAAATTTACTCTATTATACAACAGTGCAGAAAGTGAACTTATTTGCAGCATCAGCACTTCGTATGTTTACATGCACAGTGAGTGTGCTCTTGTGGACGTAAGTCCAGAACAAACTGCATGTGGTGTCTGTTGACCTTTTCTTTCACTTTCAGGTCTGAGCACCAAGCCTAATTATTTATTTTTTTTTAATAATCCCATTATATTCAAATGAGTTTTACTTTCAATAAGTTCAAACTGAATTCAATAGGACTACTAAAATAGACTCAGTGGATCAAGTCCTGAATACTGTTGGCAAAGCACAATCTCTTTTAGTAGGTTACTTCTTTTTGTCAAGCAGTTTTTCCAGTCCTGGCACAGTACCTTTACTGGTAGACATGTAAAAGCCCATTGACAGACCAAGAAATGTGTTTTCAAATAAGTTCCTCCCTGACAAACCTGTACTATAGAGAAAGCAGCCTACTAATAATAGTAAAGTCAGTCAGACCAAACAAAACAATCTGTTACCAAAAACAGATGCTTTATATCCTTTTTCATAAAGACTAGACAGCGAGTTGCATTTTCTTGAGGCACTGCTGAGAAGAACACCACCCTGCCATCAATCTTACTTTTAATAGTCTTTGTAGTCAGGAAGACCCTGGTGTTCCCCTAGCTATGTTACCTGGTGGGGCACAAGGTAGAGCTCCAGCCAGGAACACGGGGGCTTGTGTCTGCTATGACAGTTATCCTTCCAGTCCACTCACCTCTCATCACCTCCCCGTCCCACAGTCTCCACTCAAGCACACATCTGTGTACGCTTGCAGGGGATTCCCAGAGTGACCTGTGACTGACCCACCTGAGGGAAACTCAGAAAGTCATCACCACGTGGCCATTTCCTGTCAGGTGAAAACAGGTTTTTTGTACAGGAATAACAGCAAATAAGAGCAAGGAGTACAACTGATGGATTTTACTGCCAAATCAGGTGTCTAAGACTTACTAAGACCCTGATATATATGTTTTACTGTGCAAACTAAATGCTGGATTCAACAGAACTGTTCAGCTCCTTAAAACAACTACCTGTAGGCTTTTAAAAACATTTCTGGGACAAGGACATTTTAAAATCTTTAGTACTATTTCAGAAAAAAGCTAAGCATCAGCAGCATGTGAGGAAAGGCCAAAATGTATGAAGCATCTGAACACTGAATTTCACCTGAAAATTAGTACTCCTATCAAAAAAGCCTGAAATTAGAGTCACATTTGCCTGTTCAGGGACAGAATGTATCATATACAGCTTCTCTGTCTGAGGAATACCAGCCTGAATTTTGAAAATCACTTCTCAAAAAGCTGTTTGAAAATAATCCTCAGTCTGAGATCTAAAAGACTCAAGAATGAGTTCCTCAAATTATTCTGTGAATAACTTTACCTCAGAAAATATTTCAAAATGGTAGCACATATAAATGCACCTTCATTTTCCAAGTGAAAATGCCTGTGGAAACACTTCCTTCATCTTTCAGGTGCACATACAGGTATTTCAATTTCACAGTACTGGCTTCTGCAGATGAGAGAGAAGTTTTAAAGCACAAAAGATGAAACTGAATACATTGAGGCAAAAATTTTTTTATTTCTAAAGCACTTCTTATTAGGCAAAGTTCCTATTTAGCGATGAAGAAACATGATTTTATACCATCTTTATCAATTATATACATACATATATATATATCTTTATAGTTAATTGTAAACCTGCTCATAAGCCAAGATTCTGCTAAGATGCTTGACACAGCACATACTGAATTATTTTCTCTAGCAATGATGGAGTAGGCAGTCAACCTTATGTCACAGCACCTGACTGTGCATTATGTACAAAGAAGGGAAGACAAGAATGGAAATTGGTAATCATTAGGTAGAAGCTTCTGAATAATACAGCATGGATCAGAAATGGCAAGGATCAGGATGTATAAGAAATCACTTCCAGAAAATTGAGATGAGATAGTAAGGTAAAAGACAGGACTGTAGTGTTTTTCTTCATTTTGTGTAGGAAGGATTTTGGGAGACATCCCAGTTTACAGTGATTATTGTGGGGAAACCATCAATGCTTGCTTTACTGGATGGTTGGGGTTTCTTTCCCTAAATGTAAATGAGCTGTTCTTATATGAAAGGTGTCTCATAAACTGCGTCAATGACCCAATTCAGGAATGCTTAGACCAACACATAGAGAATCAAATTCTCTGTCTTTAATAGGCTCAGCTGTGAGGTCAGACCAGGCTGCTCAGGGTTTTACCAAGTCAGGTTTGAAAACCCCAAAGGTGGACACTGCCCAAATGATCTGGGGCCCTGTTCTGCTGCTTGTCTGCTCAGAAGGTGAAATTTGTTTTTCCCTATATGCAGTCTGAACCTCTTGTATTTCAAGTTATGCCTATTGCCTCTTGTCTCATCCTCCTGCCACGCACGACTGTCAAGAATGAGGCTCCATCTTCTCAATGACCTCTCTCTAGGCACTGTGGGGCTACTGTTAGGCCCCCCAAAAGCTCTCTTTGCTCCAGGCTGAACAACCCTGCTCCCCCAGCTTCCTCTCACAGGGCAAGAACTCCAACCCCAACCGTCCTGATGGCCATTTGCTGAACACACTCCAGTTTATTGATGTTTTTCCCGTGTTAGTGACCTAGGGCTGGACATACCATTTCACTTAGTCCTAGAATTTGTTATACAGTAGTGTCGTAGAACAATATCTGTCTGACATTGCCTGTAAATCTGAGACCCTTTCTATTGACTTCTCGTTCCACTTTCTTCATCACTGTACACAGTTAAAAGAAATCCCTAATATTTGTCCCCCCATTTCAAATTCTTAAATGTTAAAAGACTAAATTTTCTTCCTCACTCAAAGGAATTAGCTAGAATTTCAGTCCTTATCCAAAGTCCTCTGAACTGAGGAGAAGTCTTCCAATCATTTCAGTCATCACTGCTTCAACAGAAATGAAAACTGATTTAGAAATATTTTTTGTTTGTTTGTCTCATTAATAAAAAAGTTAAAGCAGTTGGGACTGGGAAAATAAAGTGCAACATTACATATGAGAAAAGAGAGATTTGAAATACCCCCTGTCCCAGGTCCCACATAAAGATAAAGAGCACAGTTGGAATGAAACAAATGATCTCGCTGGTTTCTGATGAGCTGGGTGGTGTAAATGTTACACACTAACCACACTGCATGCTCATAATATAGAAGCTAATTCATCTGCCATGAATACATTCCTGTGTATGTTGTCCTTTAAAATAAACAAGCAAAAACGAGTAATTTATCAAGTTAAATGAATAGTTTTCCAGAGGGGCCACTTCTGTCCCATATGACTAATTTTAAAGTCTAAATGAAGGCAGATTGAACGCTATATCCTCTGTCTCACTATGTGAAACAGTTACTGCTTTAAAATATGGAATTTCAAATTTTTACACATTCAATAAGTTCCAATTGTTCCTGTAAATATCATTCAGGCTGCTTGTTTGTTTCTTAGAAGACTGCAGAACTCTAAACACAGGACTGAACGTGGTGAATCATGATAATTTTCCAAAACCTCTATTTACAATGGCATTGCATTTGCAAAATATGTTTATTTCTAAATTTAATTTAAGAACTTTTGCTGGAAGTTTATAACCACAATAAAGCAGTATTATAGGAAAAGTCTCCTGGAAAAGGTATCATAACCAGCCCTTCATGTATTAAATTTATAAATCCTTTTTATTTCTCAGTACCTTAAAAATTATCAAAGAAGTTATTATTTTTGATATATCAATACGATCTGTTAACTTCACAATGATTAATGTGTTTCCCTGAGTTTTTCTACACTAGAAATGAGGTTATTAACTTGCATTTTTCCTGCAGAATCCTCCCGATAGTAAGGGTTACTCATGTAGGCAGCTCACCATAAGCTCTTAGTAACAGATAATCTGAGATTGAAGGTCATATGTTTCTTAGAGTAACACAGACTCCTAATAACTTCCCTCCAAAATTAAAGGAGCTTTCCATGGACAATGCCTCTTGGACAGAAGTTTCAGAAAAAGTCTAAAAGGAGGTCGTAGCACAGTGTCTTCTCCCCAAACATTTTCCTTGTGGCAGAAGAATTCAACAATGTAGATTAATACAGAAAAACTTCCAGACTGCAAATACTCTGCTATTTGTGTTTAGTGTTCTGATGTGTATCTGGAAACCATAATTTGCTCCTAAAGAAAAGCATTAACACCGTTTGGGAAAACCACTTATGGTGGTGGTGGTGTTAAAGAGAGAAGCAGTTCAAGATTTCCACACCACAGAAAGGACGATGCCCTGAAAATACAACACCTTCATATCTCTGCTCTTTGATTCAAGTTTATAATGTTCTTTTATAAAATTCTTGGCTCTCCTTATCAGCTCCTTTTAAAGCAGGGTGGTTTCAAGCAGACGACACACCCGAAAACCCCTCCCTTGACCTTCAGGATGTGGATCATGGCACCCACACTGTACAGAGCATAACCCACCACTCAGTCACCCGCTCGTCTTACCCCACCTTCTTGTTTTTCCATTTTATTGAAAGCTCCTAGAAGCTTACCTTTTCCCTAACTAGTAGAATATGTTTCGATTATATTCATGTTTAAATCTGGTCAAAAATATACCAAACATTTCTGGGTATGAAGAGGGAGAAAGCATCTGAAATGAAAAATGCATTGTCCTAAAGTATTGTATGGCACCGGTTTATGTTTCCATTACCTCCTACATTTAAAGAGCTCTGTTGACCCCTGTCAGAGGCATTTATCTTAACTCTGCAATGATTTGTAAAACTCTTGCACAATTCTTTGTATGATTTTCTTTACCAAAACTAGACCTTTATTACAATCTTGAGTTACATATTCGGCTTTTCATGGAATAGAGCTGGGAAAGAGATACAACAAAATGCCTGAGCATTGGCATCTGTTTCCTACACCTGCTAATGCAATTTTTATGTATCTGCAAACTAAATCCTGCTGTGTTTCAAGTAACACCTATAAGCATGTTTTCAGGACACAGTGTGGGTCCTGTGTGGCACGGCCGGGAGCATCTGGGCAGGATGTGGCAGCCTGTCCCATCCTACTTCCCAGTCAGCAGCAGGGCACAGGGACAGCCCTAGCTCCACACATTGGGCATCTTCCTGGGGATGAGGACAGGCCCAGGCCAGGCTAGAAAATGCTTGGCAGGGCTCAGGGAAACCCAGGGGGCTCAAATGTGATCCTGGGCCATAGGTAGGGTGGTGAAGGCCCTGGAGGAGCAGGAGCTGGCAGAGCCAGAGGTGCCTGATGACCATGACATGCAGGCACCAACAGCATCAGCTGTAAATGGCTGAATAAATATATCTATACAGTGAATAAGAATCAAAGCCATTTATATATAAGTGCAGAAAAGTTGCCCTAAAAGTTGTAATGGGCAAGTACATCTCACCAGCAAATTGTTATGGATAAAACCACAGACTCAGCCATTGTGTGGAAAGGGCTTAAACAACAACAAGCAAAAATTGTGATGAGTAGAATGTCACAAATCATCACCTCTACCAGTGACATAAAGAGGGGTCTATTTATTATAAGTTATCCTATCTTCCATGGTTTAACATTCAGTTCAGCATCTGTGCAAAATATAGATTTACTGTTAACAGTCAGATGATACAGGTTTTAGCTTACAGGTGACAACACAGTGGGAAAGCAATTTTAGGAAGCAAATAGACGTAACCAAATAGCAAAGACCTATTGCTAATATATTTTCTTTTTAGTGTGAAATTGCTTAAAACCAAGGCAGCTGATTGACTAGTGTGAATCAGATGGATCTCCTAGACAGTGTGACGAATGTCCCAAGTTAGCATCTAATACCTGCCTAAGGCTTGAAAACCCACTCCATATGCCATCTGTTATGGAAATATCCTGTTGAATAGGACTTTTGGGCAAATTTTTAATCTGTCACTCTATGTTTGTAAATGATATAGGGAATATAACACTTGCAGTATTTTTTCACGATTTCTTACATAACGTCTTTCATATAAGTTCCTTGATTCACCCTGCAAAGAATTAGCTAATTGATTATCACTGGTATCAATGAAATAGCATTGAAACTAAAACAAAGAAGAATCAGCTTGACTGCTCTGAGTCCAGACCAAGATTTCTGCATACTCCAAGATGTGAAGCTCAGACGGAATACTTTAACTTTTCAATATGAAAATACATTTCAATACCATTTCATGCTGGGGAAAGAAAAAACCCAAAAGCACTGGAAGGCTTCTCTTTTCTTTGCAGTGTGAAATGAAAAAATCTGAATCCTTGAAAACTAAATTGTCATCCTATGGCCATCTCTACCTTTAATGAAAGACTGTGCAGATCATACATCCCTACGTAATTAAATGACAAGAGTCATAATTACAAGTCCTCCCTTAAAATTTGACAATATTACTATTGGGAATGTTATACCAGAAGGAGTTTCAAAAACCAACACCATTCTGGAATTCCTTATGGATAATGACAGTCAAGCTAGACTGGACCATGAACTTGGATCTTTAATATTCATCCAGATAAGACACTTTGAAGATGTATTCCTGAATTTTTTTCCATTTATCAGCCTTGCATATGAGCTAATACTGTCTTACATTTAGTTTCTTCACTTGTAAACTGATCATACACTATTCAGAAATTATTAAGAGAAATGATAAGTTGACAATGCCATTATTCCACTTTAGCCTCTATCCTGTAGGAATATAAGACTGACAGTGTGTCCTGGTGTCATCTGGGATAAAGTTAATTTTCTTCCTAGTAGCTGGTAGAGTGTTGTATTTTGGATTTAGCACCAGAACAATGTTGATAACACACTGATGTTTTCAGTTGTTGCTAAGAAGTGTTTATACTATGTCAAGGGCTTTTCAACTTCTCATGCCCTGACAGTGAGAAGGCTGGAGAGGCATAAGAAGTTGGGAGGGGACACAGCCTGGACAGCTGCCCCCAACTGACCAAAGGAATATTCCATAACATATGGCATCACGCTTAGCATATAAACTGGGCAGAAAGCTGGCTGGAGGCTGCTGCTTGGGAAGTGGCTGGACATTGGTCATATAGTGGTGAGCAATTCCATTGTCCATCATTTGAGTATTCTAATTCTGTTAGTATTACTGATAATAGTATTATTGTTATTATCTTCCTTTATTGACCCATTAACTACCTTAATCTTAACCCACAAGTTTTCTCACTTTTACTCTTCTGATCTTCTCCCCCATTCTGCTGGCTGGGAAGTGAGCAAACAGCTGTGTAGGGCTTAGTTCCTGGCCAGGATTAAACCCTGCTACTGTATTTCTTCAGTAATGTATGGTGTGTGTCACCTTAGGAGCTAAGTAGAGGAATCTGAAAGGGTTTACTGACGTTTAGCTATCTACTAATGCAAAATTTTCAGACAGGTTTATTTTACAGTCTTCATCTGTGTTGCTTCTCTGCCTTGTATAAATATGCAGCCACTGGATATTCTACAACTAAATTCTCAACACCATGCCTTTTCTCTCTTTGAAGACAAAGGCATTTAAATTGCATAATCCGCAGGGCATTCAGACTTCAGTAATGAAAATAACAGTGAGGATTAAAATATGCTTGCTGCTGTGTTGTGGACTATCATGGTATCTGTTAACTGAGCATGTCACCTGCTCCTGCAAGTGCAGTACATCTTGAAAAACTGTAAGTTAGCACAGTTATGCCAGTGGATGAACTTGCTGATCCCATAGTCATGTTATTGGTATTATTTTGATACTTCATTCACAGGTCCCTAGACTATGTGGTGTCACAGAGAAAAGTCATCACAACATGCTTGTGCCTTAAGGAACAACACTTGCAGGCATTTGAACAGTAATCGCCAACTGTTGTTTTTTTGGTTCATTACTGGCACAGACACAGGTAAGATGTCCTGTTCCATCCACCATTGTGTTCGAGTCTATCTAACCATATCAACTGACATCTGAACCTAATTTTTCTCAAGCACCTCTCAATTGCCCTGGAGTAGGAAAGGAGCTCAAAATGACTGTCAGCATAGAGGCAAGGTTCCTTACCAGAAAGGAAGCCACACTACAGAAGGGAAGAACAGGAATGACTATTCTAGTGAAAATGCTTGTTAAGTATCATTTCCCACTTTCTTTTCTATACATGTAACACACCAAAACTTCAGTAAAAGGAAAATTGTATAGTCTAGTAATCGAAGTTTTCTCTACTTTCACAACTAACTGTTCTGGTCATCTGTGCTCACAATGAAATATCTCCCTCTCAATTTGTGAATTATTCTGTCTTGCACTAATCAGTGGTGATGATTCTTCTTATTCTTATTTTTTTTTTATTAACCAGCCTTCTGGGAAATTACATTGACAGCTGGAGATGGGATATGGGCATTAGTAAACCTTCTTTATTTACTAATGTTTCCTGAATTCTGCATTTTTTCTCTGATGTTACGTGGTTATGTATTTAGTGAATACTTCCTGCCTTTCTCATTCCTCCAAGAAAATCACATAATGTAAGTACATCAAAGCTGTTGGCTATAAGGAATTAGCAAGGGATCGTCCTGTGGAGGGTCTCTCAGACTATGAATACTACTAATAAGGTAATAAGTATGAGAGTTTCCTCAATATGTAATTGCTCACTCTTCATCTCAGCAGGTTTTTCTTTACCTAATCATCGGCAAAATAACCCATGTAAATCACAGAATAGTCTGGTTGTTTGATCAGTCCCTTTCTTTGTGTTACCCCTTTGATATTTAACCTCCCATTTCAGCCAGCTTTAGAAGGATGTTTTCCAGAGAAACAGTATGTCTCATCTGATGCTATATTAATCATTTGGAGAGAACGTGTGTGTTGCTAGGCTAGCAGTAAGTGTATGCATATGAACGCAGGGCCAGTCATGGGCCACAATGAGTTTCTTCTGCAACAGACCAAGAGCTCTTCATCTTTAGTGCCTAGTGACCTTGGGAGCAGGTCAGATATGACGGCTGCTATAACAAAAACATTTCTTCAATACAAAAATGCCTTTGCAGTCACACCAGCTAACCAGTCTAAAAATCTCAATATTACTTGTCTTTAAAATAGTTCAAGATAACTGCACAATACGACTGACATGCTAGAAAAAAGGCTAATACTTAATCTTTTCCAAGCCGTGACAGACCTGCAAATTAACACCTGACTGGAGATGGTAAGCCTTTTGGCAAACTCTAAGTAACTTTTGACCTACTAACAAAAGTAACAGATAACTCTAGAAGAAAGTAGCTTCACCAGATAAATAAAACACTTGCATCTCTGTTACAAAATAAAACCAAACAAAAAAAGTTGTGTTAAGCAATGGGCTATGTTGCCCCTTTTTTCTCTGCAAGCATTTTTCTTTTTACCCAGCTTTTGAGAGAGCAAGCAAACTGCATGCTAACTGTAGCACATTTACCTGTAATTAGATGACAGTGAATTGTGTGAAAGCAGATGTTGAAAAGTAGTAACTTAGGATCCACTTGGATTCCAGTAAAGAAGAAAAACTTCCATATGGATCACAACAAAAGAAGGATAATACTTTTTCCATTCTCCTATCCTGGGACAATTTATCCAGCCTGCCCTGAAGAATAAAATTTCTAAGGTCACCATAATGGAAGATTAATATCCTTACATTTATGTATGTGTTACACTGGAGGTAAAAACCTAATGCTTAATGCAGAATTAATAATATTTTCAACAACAAAATAAGCTTTTACCCATAGAGATACTGGACACTGCAAAACTGCTCAGAGATTCAGGTTTGTAAGTTGTGCTGCAAATATTATAGGGATCTTAGTTTCTATCCTGTTCGTGGGATGAAAAGAAGCGTTTAACTGCTTGTCTCCTGCTGTTTTTGAATGAAAATCCAATGCTTCATTAATATTTATCCCTTTTTCTTCTAACCCTACTATACATGCTCTCTTTCTGGAGTTTCAGGAAAACCAGCAATTATCACATCAAAGGTCATCAGTCCACCAGGGAAACTCCATCCTTAACTGAGGAAGAATTGCTGCAGCTTTTGCAAACAACTCAGATCAGGCAAGAAAGTGTTTTCCCTCCTCCCTTCCCTCCTGTTAGTCTTGTTAGTTTTATTTAATCAGCTTAGAAGACCTCCTTAGTTTTCCTGTGATGCCATACACTGTCCTAGACATCAAAAAGATTTTTATACTGCTGTTATATTTATACAGAGGGAATAAAAGAATAACAATAATTTAACCATGCTGCACAGTAGTTTCAGTCTGCAATAGTCTAAAGGACTCTGCCTAAATTTTCCAAAAGATATTTTTGTTAAGATCTGTTCTGAAGTTATTTGCAACTTACTTCAGTAGTAACAGTAGCATTAAAGAAAGAAGGTGGTCCATGCTGAGGAAAATGACAGAGATGATCAAGTTACTGAACAGAAATCAGAAGAACACTGCAAAATGAAGATTACTCCTGCCAGCAGCACATGTTAAATAAAAAAAGTGTGAGTCAAATCCCCAAGATAAATCAAGAAACTGTATTCAAAATAATGTTATTTTAAAAAATAATAAATGTTGTGTTCATGTTACTTATCTTTTGGCTTCAGAGCCCCTATGACTGTCCCTTTTGAAAGTTTTTTTGGCAACCCTAGGTACTAAAGAACATTTATTTTTTTCTTCTAAATGAGAGATAAGTCTTCCTAGAATCACATGATGCCAGAAATGAGATGTCTAATAAAGCAGAGTGAGCTGGAAATGTTAAAATGTGTTTTCTTCAGGACTTAGGAAGACAGATCTGATGACATGCAATGGAAAGTGCACCACATTCATCTATGTTTCCAGCCTCACTGGAGAATGGATGACCAAACACTATTAATTCTGAATATTAGTGTTGGTTTTTTTTTTTTTCTCTCGTACCTTTGCACAATAAATTGATTTAAGTATGTGAGAATCTTGATGTTAATCACAACATGACTTCAGTGTCATGTAGCCTGCTAGCTTAGGCAGGTTAGTTCCACTAAACCAAAGTATCATTCAGTGCTTAAGAAAATAATAAAAATAAATCAACAAATTTGGCAGAACTGTCAGGGAATACTACTCCACTTTGTCTGAAGCATCATTTCTTTCTGATTGCTATTTCTGCCTCTGATTCTTTACACAACTCCCGTGGTCAAGTCCCATTAAATAAGTTTTTTCTGCTTTATGTGTGAAGCTGTGCAGGGAATTTTCCTTCACGGTATTATAAAGCAAATCTGAATAATTTTATTCAATTTACTGCTTCAGTGTAATTAGTTAATTGGTTTAAGTTAATAATTTAATCCATGCTCCTCAGCGCCTCCTTTACTGACAGAGAGTACACTCCTATGTACCAAGCCAAACCAGCTGTATGTTTCTGAAGTGTGGTTTTCATTTTGATAGAATTAAAAGTTTTTAATGCCTCATTTCTCTTCTTTACAATAAACTAATCTCACATTAGAGATGTAAGAGTGAAGATCCACATAAGAAGCCACAGAACCATATGAATCTGAAATTTCAGCCTTTCTCAGCTCTGCAGCCATCCTTATCAAGATATGAACTGGTGTATCCCTCCTGCATGAGAGACTTCCCTCTTTTGGTGAGGATCCTGTCCTTGCACTCATTTTGATAGGGCAGAAGATGAGTAGTGGAAGACAGGTAGAAGAGTTCTTTCTTCTCCTGACAACAGAAAGTGCTGCTGTCTTCTTACTGTGTGCTGGCAAGACTGAGAACATTGGTGTTGCTATTACGGCTTTACATCACATAATTGGCTTAAATTCCTTGGATAGCCTGCTAATGCAGGGCCTCTTCCATAGTTAATTTGTTTAAGGTGAATATAGTAATGTGTTTTTACTGCACTTTCATATTACTGCATCTACTCCTTGGGTATTCAAGATTTCAGTGTGGTTGGCCAAGCAAAGTAAACTCAAGAATTAGCTAGGAGCATTTTTTTCTATATAAAATGGACTTTGTTAAAAAGTGACTTGAAATGTTAAACATTTGGTTTGTTCAAATGGCTAAAGTGACTAAACATTTGAACTTGACTTCAGAACATGAATACCCTCACAGCAAAATATAGTGCACTGAGGAATTTTGCCGATGGCTATGGAATGAATGAACTAAATCATCCCCTGAAAAAGAGACATTTCTTCGATCTTCCACTGAGCATGTAAAATAAAGGAACTGGTGTAGTATAGCAAGCAAGCTTTCATTCGAGCAGTGAAACTTTACTGTTTTGTTTTATGATTAGTACATTTGGCCATACTGGTATTATCAGCTCCATAATTCTTAGTTACTACTCTGTTTTTAGCCCTGCTAACTTTGGCACAATTCAGATTTGAAGAGCACAGTAGAAAGAAACCGCAGAAGCAGCTAAAAGAATTTCACTCCCATGGACTTGAGGTCCACTGATGTGAGCTGAAAGGAACTTCCCAAGTAGGGAACCATTGGTGGGAGATGAGGGACACGTCACAGGTCTGCCATGTGAAAGCTAAGTATGCTGAACTGCCCTTGAGCAAGATCCTTCGCGGTGAAAATGACAGCACAGACCACGAAGGCTTTTTTTAAGCCTTCTGTTCTAAAAACAGTGACACTATTCCTCTTGGATAAAAATCCACTATTGATATCAAACCCCTGTCCCATCAACACTCAGCTACAGTGCTATATCATGCGTGACTATGAGTTGTTAGAAACACACTAAGGTTCTGAAGCTGCTGCAGAACCTTCAACTCCAGGAGAGTTACAGGACAGAAATGATGAGCTAACAAAAGCTGCTCTGGTTAGCTGTTCTGGATGGTGTGATAAGCACTGAATTTCATCTACAAAGAAATGGTTCTGAGCACTGTACCCAACAGATTATCTATTTTCTTGAATTACAGTTCTGCAATGGGGACACCTCGAAGATAAATTAGTTTGTCTGTTTGATACACTTAAAGTTGAAGAATACAGTATCTCAATTACACCACTGTAAGGGCAAAGGTTGTACAAAATACATTGGATTTTGCATTTTAATCAAGTTATAGTGTCTCTATATGCTACAACAATCACAGTGAAATAAAAGCTTCATGTGAAATACAGTATTCTTACTTACTGGCCCCAGGTACTGCATATTGCAAGACTGCTGCTTGTCTAGACACAAGGCCATGACTAACTGATGATTAATTAGCTTAACTTATACTCTCATCAAATTCATTACTTTCATAAGTAATTTCTTAAATGACTGAGCTCATGTAGGCAAACTTGGGCAATTATTGACATAGTTCAAGTAATTAAAACACTTGTAGCAAAAGGCTCAAAGAAATACAATCAAAGTGAAGTCTTACCAAATGTGAAGTTTTCTCTAGGGTCACAGGCAACAGATTTTTCTGGCTCCACAAAGCTTTTTTTTTTTTTTTTTCAGAATCTGTTCCACATGGTGTGTCTTTGGTCCTTGTTTTGTTAAGAAAAGATTGAGGGACTTGCCCAGGCAAATAGCAAGGCACGGTTGGAACTACCTGTATTTATGGCAGTTTCCAATGCATTTAACAGACAATACTGACAGTAGTTCCCTTCTCAGTTTAGGCAGAGTCTTAATTCTGCCACTGCTTACATTAAATGCTAGGAAGTTTGGGTCACAATCTTGACTGCAGTTATAATCTAGGAATACTTACTGTATGTGATCATTACCATCTGGGTCAACAGGTCTATATTTTCTCAAATATCAATCACAAATGGATCAGAGTGTACTCTAGTGATAAACAGGATCACCCCAATATATAACTCTTATTCATCTTTCAAATTGTGAGGCTCAATTAATTCATCCTTTTAGAAAGTTCTTGATGATAAGTTGCTGTAGAAATCAAAAATATTTGCAGCCCATAGAAACTTGTTTTCAGCACAACTATTTTTCTTGCTACATTTTTTCTAATTATGTTTCAGTCTTGTCCATGGATTTTAGTTTTCCATTGTCTAACAGTATGTTAGAGGTTTCTGGATTCATTTATACACAAGCCAATATTATAGTTTTAGAAACTGCATTACTTGAAATAGGACTTTTGAAGAGAAGGGTATAAATACAGAAATTAATACAGAATCATAAAGAAGCTGATGGAATATCCCAAAAGTTTATTATCCAGAATTCTCTGCTTTTGACAAAAAAAAAATAAAATAATCAAGGGCCTCTAAGAACAAGTTCATTTGAAAATGCCTCCATCAATATGGAAACAGATGCTTCAATTACAGCAACTTTCACAACAACCATAAACCACTAAGATTTTAATAAATCTGAGGCTAGGCTTTCAAGATTAGTCTAGAACATGTGTCTCACTGTCCTGTGAAGAAACTACATATATACAAATGTTCAAAGTTTGGAGAAACTGAAAGAATTAGTGCTGGAGTGCTATTTCATGCCTTAGCCTTTCAAGAGCTATCCAGGTCGTACTGTCTCAGCCTAGGATTGATGCACTGGAGTCTCCTGATGTGAATGTATGATCTAAAGATGAATATACAGTTTAAAGATGAATATGATAATTGATCACTTGTTGACAACTTCAAAACATCTATCTTACTAACACTGAGTAAAAACTAAGATCCCCTCATTCTATAGATTTCTAGAGTGGACTTCTCTGACTCAATACAGGTCCATGCAACTCGTCCTGTCACTTCAAAAAGACGTTAGTTGAAATTAAAAACAAACAAACAAAAAAAGAATAAGGTGTTTGAAATCTCCTGGCACTGTGCTTCCCCTAATAAACCACAAACTCCTCTTCTAGAAAAACTGACCATGATATAGAAGCAATTGCTTCATTCCCTTCACCCCTTGTTACCTGCCAGCATCAGGATTGCCACCAGTGTCAGTTCCACTATGGGTTTGTCAGAGCAGTACTGAGCCCAAATTAATAAATCCCGGCAGGATACAGGTTGACACCATCAAGAGTCTCTGTGTTTCCCAGGGAACTGGCTTACCATGGAGCCAGACAAGATTTATATGGGCTTATTAGCTCTATCTCTGCGTAATGCAAAAGCAGCTGTACTGATTTTGGAGCTGAGATGCTCCTGGAAGGATTGTAGAAACATTCATGTGGCTTTGAGCTTCAGCTAAACTCTGTGGCATGAATAATCTGCACCACATGGATATCAAGTGCTGAACGTATCCTGCTTCTGAATGGGTGCACAAACAACATATCTAGTGAGGCAGTGCTGAGACAGAAGAATTTAATAGCTCTGAGCCTAAAAGAAATTCAACCCCTCCTTTATTTCTAGGCTGTCAGCAACTTGTTTTGCACAGAAAAACAGGATTGAATTTGATTATTTAAAGGAAGGTCAGAGAGTCAGATTCACCTTCATGCATGGGATCAAGCACAAAAATCTATGAATCACTTCATGTCTGTTTTGACCGCTTGTCAGTGCTTCTTAGGTCCTGGGCTGAACCTCTCTTGTGGTATGAACATGCCCTTGAGGCCTTCATCATGCTTAGTGCTAAACAACTTCTGAAGGTGACGAGTGTTCTTACTTTATGGTAGTAATCATTATCTGGAATTGTTCAGACTCTACAGGAATAGCTCTCTAGCTTCTGGTTTTAATATTTTCATTGGAAATGAATAACTGTAATAGAATTATGTAGTGCTTAATGGGAGTTAGCATTACTAAATGCTTATTGAGCACCCTGAATCTTAAACATGAAAAAAATAATCTAGAGTTATTTGCCTCATGAATACAGGCATATATATCTCTCCTGTGATAGGTAAATGCATATAAAAGTAAGTTAGCCATACACTGGATTTTAATTACCCCTGAGGCTCACATAACAGAATAGGTTGGAATTTATTCATGTTAAAATCACACTAATTTTAATTCAATCACTGTCTTTACCTTACACATACATCTGCTTCTACTTAAATAATTTCACTGGGTGGGACTCACCTCTACATCATAGACACTAAGATTTAATTTGCAAAGTGTTGGTGTCACTACATGAGGTAGGTGTCTAAGCTCCCACGACAGTCAGAGGGCAATCCAGCCTGTACAGTTAGGGGAACCTGGAAACTATTTGACTGTCCAGGTGCAACTCTCCAAGCTCCACTGGCTGTATTGACTCAAATGGTATTGCCTATAATGGGAGTCCAGATATGCACACACTAACACCTACATCTAGGTCTCTGGATCCTATCCAGTAGATGAGGTAATTCATGTCATTTTTGAGCTATTGGCCAACTCTTTTTACTGAAAAGATATTGAAAAGCAGAAATTTGAAAGTTTTAGGATGTAATCAACATACTGTACATACATGGATTAAAATCTCCCTGGTGATGCTCCTTTTAGTTGTATGCCAAGGTACAACTATTGTACAGTTACAAAGTTACAGAGGAAGAAAATGAAAAAGTCACACTGGGGACATTTCTTAAATTTTCATGATTTCACAACTTGTCTGGGGAATCAATGGTCACCACTACAAAACAAGGCTAGAGATTACACTGATGTCTATCTCTTTATCTGTCTACAGGTACACATACACACACAGAGACCCCAAATTTTGCTGTGAAAAGCTTGGGGGCAAACTATATTGCATTTTCAAATCTTATTTAGTCTCATATTCCGTCTGCCATTTTTACATCTTCTGTACCTTTCCACAAAGATAAAAGGCAACTGGGAAGAGAATAAAAAGGAAAAGGTTCAGAGAAGTGTTAAAGGGAAACTTCGATAAGGAAAAATGTGACGAGGAAAAGGAGAAAGCAGGCAGTGAAACAAATGGCACAGATGTGAGAAAGGCATGTCCATGTACAAGTCTGTGTTGATAAAGCTAATCAGGTTCAGTTAAACCCTTGTACGGACACTTCTAGGAAGTGTGACACATATACAAACAAATTAACCACGTCTAACAATACTTGGGTCACTATAGCATGAACCAATGTGCTTTTCAGCAAGCATGCAATGAATTACATCAGTGCCCTTTCAGAGAAACTTAGAAGCTTGACTTCACAAGAGCAATTAAAATAATCCATATCTATCATACTGCACAACTTAAGATACCTAAAGTTCCTTGGAGACCTAATGGTAGGCTTCTGGGTCTGCTCAGTTGTCACCTTGTCTGTGTTGCACTAATTGCTTAAGACCCTGCCTTTTAGCTAAAGCTGTTTGGGAGATGCAAAACAGGCACGATTCTCTGAGGGAGCCCCATTTGTGAGGCACACATCGGCCATGGAAAACTCATGGGATGCTGGGGTTCCATCAGAAACTGCAAGCCTGAGGTTCAAGCACTCCCCCTCATGATGACATCTGGAGCTCCAGCTCCAATCCCAAGAGTGTTCCTCAGTCATCAGGCAATGGTGATAAAATGTCTACCTCTCCTGGGAAAGTTGCTCCAGGCAACACCCATATGCTGGGGATGAAGAGGAGCAGGGCTTGGTTCTGCAGCTTAGATCACACGATGTGGGGACAGGCTGCTGGCATTCTTTAGACATTTCTGCTCTTTATCAAATGACAATTTTGTGGTGATGTAGAAAGAGTTTAGGAGCAAGCACTGAGACTGAGGACATGACTTCAGGCTCCAAATATTTGCTTCTCAGAGAAGCATGACTGTAGCTCCGACCTAGGTATTTGTGTTTGTGCAAGAGAGAACTATCTGAGGTACCCATCCCCTTGTCATTCACCATAAGCTGCTTCCACTTCCCCTTGCTCAGATCTCAGTCTGGGAGGAAAAAAACCTCTCCCACAAATTGCAGGTGTCTGACAATACTTAGCACATTCTACTCCCAGAGAATTCTAACCTAAACTCCCTTTGCTGCCTTTTGCCTTAGAGAACAAAACTTTCCTCTGAGCATTCTTCACCACTCAAACATACAGGAGAAGTCATGTGTACTCTGTGACTGCTTGGGAAGTTCCAGGCTCCCATCTAAGCGGCTCAATGCAATTTCTGATTACCTGCTAAAGATGACTCACAACATTGTGTAAATCTTGCTATTGTTACACGGCTTACTTTGTCACTCAACAACCCAGGAAGGAGCCAGGAAAGCTGCACTTCAGCGCTGCTCCTGAGTTTCAGCTATTTGATCAGGCTTCCTTCCTTAGGACCGGTGGTTGCAAGTTTCACAGAAACTGTTGGGTTTTATAACTGCAATTGTAAAGCTCGTTTGACATGGCATAGCTAAACATATTTAAACAAAAAATATGCTTACAAAGGACTAAATATATAACTGATTCTATTTATACCTAGTAAAGTCAGCTTCAAAATTGTTTGCTATGTAGCCAAGGGCATAAAAATTCCTTTGGGGGGTCTGAACTAAATGAAGCTATAGATTTCAGAGCTGGAGGTTTAATAATTCCCCCAGCTGTATGCTCAAAGGTGCAGGGCCCTCTTGGGCAGAGGCTACATTTTGCCAAATTCATTGAATGAAGCTAAAAAGACCGTAATCTGCTCAAACACAGAAAAAACTTGTCATTACTTGCACTGTCAATACCTGAAAACATGTGACCTTTGCTTCTGGCAAAGTAACATCTTATAGCCCAGAGGTACATTAAATGAGCTTAACATAGAATCAGTTTGACACCAACATTAATCTAGGGCTTGTGGACTTAGGAGAATCACAAATCTTCTTTTATAGCTTGAAGCAGGTCAAACATCTCCCTATATCGAAGCAGTCTTTGAGTTCACACAGCTAAAGAAAGTACCCATTATTTAAAACAAACATCTCTGAGACACATACAAAATATTTTAATTAACTAGCTGCATTCTATCCTGCTTACCTTTTCTGTGCAGTTTTAACAGCATATATTATTCTACTGATCACTAAACCCTTGTTTAGTTTCCTGGCATCCATAAAATTACACGTCACTGAAATGGCTGCATTTCAGTGATGGGTGAAATGATCCCTCTTGTTTTCTTAATCTAGTGAAGTAACAGTGCTACTTGAAAATTATTTTCTTTATTTCTGCTTACAGAAAGGACATGTCTACAAAAAAGAAAAAAAAAAAAGCGAAACATAAGAGCCAGAAATCTCTCACATAATTATCTAGACAGAAGGTGTGCCTGTTTCAGGTTTCATTTCAAAATTCTGATCTATGGAGTATTTTGTTACTATTCAATATATTGATCAATAATACACATAAATTGTTGTTCTGCACAAAATATTCAACTTGCAAAGTGATACTTTCTTATTCAACAATATTTGTTTACTGAATAGCAAACTTCAGAACTAATCCAACATCAAAACCAGAATTCTTCCACAGATACATGTTTTGTTCAGATGTTATAATGGTGATAACCTAATCAGTAACTCTATATAGGGCATATAAAATTTGTAGCCAGCAAATCTTTGCTACAGGAATATGTCTAATGTAGCCTACATACCTTTAGTAATAGTGATTTATTAGGTAGAAGTTATGTTTGTAAAGCTGCATAACTTTAACACAATCACTGTAACCATCATGAACCACAAAAGACATGGGAAACTTATGATAGTGGTCTTATGGCAGAGTTACACATTAATGAAAGTTTTCAAAAGTCAGGAGAACAGTAGAGCTGTTCTACCTTTGGTATGTTCCTAGAATGAGACAGATCCACTCAGCTCTCTCCTATTACAATATTTTTCCTGGTAATAACTGTAAGTATCCTTATGCTGTCTATTCCAGTAAATATCCTTTCAGTTAATAGTTATATCTTTGTTGCTGTTGTATTTCAGCATCATGCTTCACCTTAACTACTGTATCATGTCTCTTTATTTTAGCCGCAGCCTGTGCCATATATGTGGAATTGAGAGAAAAGTCTCAGCAGAGACCCAGCAGAAAATTACCATCCACCTGAGCTTCAGACAATGCACTCTGAAGGTGGTACAACAACACTTGGTAGTGAATAGAAGGAAAATCAAGAAAAAAAATCAACATCTCCACTCCAAAATATTCTTAAATTATTCTTTCATAAGGTTAAAAATTCATCATGATCCGGCTGAGTAACTTGAGCTGTAAAGTATATACACTATGTTCTGAACATCACAGTATATAATCCTTACAGAATTTTAAGTGTAACCCAAGGAGGAGGCTGTGCAAACACAGTTCACCACTTCCATGGCATTATGGCCACTAGTTGAGATATTTACGAATTTATCTAAATCACAACTGAAATTCAAAGTTCAAGTTTCAATATAAAAACTGTTTTCTTTTGTTGTCTTATGGTTTTCTGGTTTATTTCAATAGCTGTACAAAGTTTTAAGTATTCAGAAACACACAGTGTACATGATGGTTTAATTTGGTACCACTGAAACTATGAAGAGGGATGGGGACAGCCTCCTACCTAAAAGAAAAAGTTAATGTGTGTAGAAGAATCTAAAGATGCTGGTGAAGAATGTTTTCATTTCAGTTGCAATTACTGTGTCATCATATCTTTATTTGTTTTCAATTAGTTGCATGGTTGAACATCGTCAGTCAGTCATATATAAATATAGAATTAATGGTTATAAAGACCTGCTTTGTTAATCACTGGTTATATTTTATTGCCTTAGTCATCTTAATTTACATCTTACAGGACCTGATCACGGAGGGGTCTGGGAACGCCTTCAGTGGGAACTGGTATGGCTTGCAGCTTCCAGGATCAGTTCCTAGAGATAAACATCCTCACTGTGCAATACATGGCTGCTGAGCCATGAAGCCTGGCATGTCTCTCTGGCATTTACGAGCATCCCATTACTGCGTTATCCGAGCACTACATAATCTTAAATGTCTCTGTCCTGTGAGATGGTGAAGCAATATTTTCCCTGCAGCATTGACTGTAGCACTGTCATTCAGGAAATCTTGCCTGGAGCAAAGAGGTGAGACTTGATTCCTCTAAATATTAGCTTAATCAGCTAACTATTACAGGAGTTTTCTCACTGCAGTGTAGCACTAAAGGAGCTGAGAAGGGGATCTCTCATGTACACATCTTCTCTCCTCTGTACACACTCCTATATATTAAGAACTGGAAAACTGGCTGGAAACCCATGAATTTTTCTACCTCATGAGGAATAAAGTGTGAAACATGGTGAAATTCTTCCCAGAAGTAATATCTTCTTTCTCAACATTTTTTTAGGTGAGAGCCTGTACTTCACTTGTAAACGATCTGGTTGTATGTCAAGACACAAACCGACCAGACCTTCATGTGACACAGATAATAAGGCATTTTCTTCTTCCTTCTGGGAACAGATTGAGGAGGTAGGGAAAATGATTACAACTTGAGGCAACAATGAGAAAGAAATGTTGTCTTAGATCTGTAAAACTGCAAGGCAACAACAAATGATGGAAAGTTTTCCCATTAGTATTTCTTGGCCCCAAGTCAGTAAGCTGCTTCATTGCTATGTCAATAGCACATATACTAACACATGTCCAAGTGCTTTTCTCACTGAAAGTAGATTTAAGTAGTTGCAGATATGTAATTTTCTTTCAAGGTGTCCAAAAAAGTCCTCTGTGAAGAAATGCCAGTCTCATCCATACATCTCACTCAAAAAGCATTTATTTTCATTTTGCTTTATATCACCACGGATGTCACATTAGGCAGTTCTGCCTGTTTGTATGGTTTTGCTTTCACTGTTTTCTTTCATTGTTCTGGTCTTAATATATAAAGTCAGAAAAGAGTTTCCTTTCCAGTATTCTTTTTTTCCATTCTCTGAGTATATCATGCGATATAGTTCCTGTGTGAACCTCATGACGCTCAACAAGGCCAAGTGCAAGGCCCTGCATGTTGTTCAAGCACAAATATGGGCTGGGTAGAAATGAATTAAGAGCAACCCTGAGGAAAAGGACTTGCGGGTATTGGTTGAGAAGAAGCTCAACATGACCTGGCAGTGTGCACTTGCAGCCCAGAAAGCCAACCGTGTACTGGGCTGCATCAGAAGAAACGTAACCAGCAGGCTGAGCGAGGTGATTCTGCCCTTCTGCTCTGCTCTCATGAGACTCCATCTGGAATGCTGCATCCTGCTCTGGGGCCCTCAGTATGAGAATGATGGCAAACTTCTGGAGCATATCCAGAGGAGGGCCATTAAGATACTCAGAGGGCTGGAACACCTCTTCTATGAATACAGGCTGAAAGAGTTGGGGTTGTTTAGTCTGGAGAAGAAAAGTTTCCGAAAAGACCTTAAAGAAGCCCATAAAGGGACCCTACAAAAGCTGGAGAGGGACATTTTACAAAGACATTTTACAAAGTGATAGGACAAAGGGGAATGGCTTCAATTCATCCTGAAAAAGGATGGATTTAGATTAGACATTAGGAAGAAATTCTTCTCTATGAGGGTGATGAGGCACTGGAACAGGTCTCCCAGAGAAGCTCTGGATGCCCCATCCCTGGAAGTATTCAAGGCCAGGTTGCACGGGGCACTGAGCAACTTTGTGTAGTGGAATGTGGCTCTGCCCATGGTGGGTAGTTGGAACTAGATGATCTTCCAACCCAAACCATTCTACGACTCTACGATTATACGATAATTACAATCTTAATGATGCTATAGGTCTACTTCCTAATAAAGATATTTTGTCTTTTTGCAAAAAACTCAACTTACTGACAGTAGAAGTGTGTGGCTAATAAAAATCTCAATTCTTCTTCAATGTTCATCTGAATGGAAATATTTGGAAGGGATAGAGGAAAAAATGACGCATACAATTCTTTTACAAAATCCACCTTAAAAACACTTCTTACATGAAATATGAGAAGTCTTTTTATCAGACTGTGCATGTCTTATTTTGGCGCCCTTGCATTGTGCGTTTCTCCAGTAAGGCACAGTAATATGACTGATAATGGATAGGAAGGAAGTGACTTGGCTCTTACAGGAAAAAAAACACCACCTAATTTAAAGAAAAATACTTCCAGAGATGGGCAATTTGACAGCCTGATCTTGTAATCTTAAGAGTACACTTACACAAAAGTTACTGCCTTCATTTTGGTGCAGGTTAGAGAGGAAGCTATTTGGATCTGTTTTGCTCTTGCCCGTCTCTCTTTTCCCAAGCACACCCTCAGCATACTGCCCACCAAACTGCTGACCGCCTGTTCCTCATTAAGACATGCGGTGCAGAGAAACACGCCAGCAAGAAAACCAATGAAGCAACATAATCAGCAGCTGAGAACCCTTTCCCACTAAGCAGCAGGAGGAAACGAAGGAGAAAAACCTCATCCTTTCTCTTTGGAGCTCTGCTGGTGTGAACTAATTTAATAGGGATGAGCAGCCACAAAGGCAAACAAGTTAAGTGACATGTGGTAGGTTACAGATACACTAAAAGTAAATCCCAGAATCTTCGTTTTCACAGCTTGTAAAGGGAAAACTCCCAAGATCACAGACTTTCTACTATATTGACAATCTGTAAAAAAACCTCCCTCTAGATCTTAATCAACAGTGTATATAGAGAAACAGAAAGGGTTGGGAAAGGGCACTTGTTTACCAAATAAGATCAGAAATGTGATGTGGGCAAAAAAGTCACAAAACAGAGAGGAAATGAAGGGGCAAAGTTGTGTCTTCTTGGAATATCTGATTTTACCAGCTGTAACTATTACAGTTCAAATTTGCTTACTCTAATGCATTTAGGTGGAACCCCCTTTATCTTTCAGCTAATAATCCCCTTCTACGTAATCCTCTCTTCCAAACTCAGAAATTTGACGACATGAGAGGAAAGGAAGTTGAGAATTAATCGATTTGTTAGCAAAAGTGGGATATACTAGTGTGAACTAAAGTCACTGATGGCAGAGATCACTTGGGAGGGATGCAGAAGCAAGTAGCTTCTTAGCATGCTTGTTAGCAGGTAATCTTTCAGTGGGTTCGTGTCTGAACATGTATGTGCACGCAAGACAGACCTGTACTTCTGTATCAGAGGATTTTCCTAAGGGACTTCCCTATTTTTGGTTGGTATTTCCTTGTGATCTTACAGCAGGAGACAAAATAAAACCCTCTAGATAAGGAGATGAAGATGCTTGACAAGATCCTGAATGCAGATTCAACACAACTTGGCTGCATCCCGTGTAGACAAGTAATGACAGCAAAACATCATAGCACAGAAAGAGAAACCCTACAAAAAGACAATAGTTTTGCTGTACACCTTCTAGCAGGACATTCAGTAATATCTTTGCTGATAGACAAGTGACTGTGCCCTCAGTGCGCATAAACTAAAATGAAGGGTGATGCAGTGAACTGCAAGTAAATGTTACAAGTTCTATGTCCCTATTCCTAAATTTCCTACCCTCTCCCAGCCTGCTGGGATTTTTGAAAATTATTCTGAGAGACCCATTTTACCATACACCCAGATTTTTTGCTTGTAGATATCACTGATCAGTCCAGTACCCTTGTCCTCATGCGGACTCACTCTCTTAAGTCCTGCAACATGCAAGCCTCTGCAGTTCTTGTTTCAAGATCATGCTCATTTCAGATGAAATAAAATGGGTTTTTCAAGCTCTTTTAAGTCCCCAAAATAAACTGGGAACCATATATATCTATCTGGAACTGGGACTGGGATATGTGTGTGTGCAGTAATGAAACTACATTTCTAAAAAATCTAACCCCAAAGGTTAAGTTGTATTCAACTTAATTAACTGAAGTTGGCTCTTGGAATGTCAGCGGATAATGTGCCAGGAAAGTCTTTGCACTGAGTGTGTCATTAATAGATTATATACATAAGAGACATGATTTTTAAGCTTCAGGTCAAAAAGCCGGCTTTTCATTTTTCTTGGAACTTTTCAACTATTTTATCCATGGTGCGAGTGATAACACTTTATTTCATAATAAATATTCTGAAAGAATTCCTAATACTGACAAATATGAATTACATTTATGCATACTTCACAGTTATAGGTTCATTGTATGAGATACTATGACCCAAAATCTGTCGAGAAGAAGTATGTTTATAAACTTTTCTTGAAAAATCTCTCTAGAACAGCAGATGAGGTAGTCAATAAAGAGTGAATCACTAAAGTTTCAGGTTAGATAAACAATATCCAAGCTTAAAAAAAAAAATAAATTAACCCTTGGATCTGCAAAAATTGCTTGGAAATCTTCCAATATAATGTCCCTCATAAGATTATTTGTGTTTCCTGCCTTGGGTAGTCCAGGAACTTGGCTGAAATGATCACTTGTAATTTCACTGAGTAGAACTGGAAGGTATGGAAAATAATAATCCAATGCATTCTCTTCATCAAAAGCAAGATCACTCACTGAAATGATACTATTTCATAACTTCCACTTCTGTGGAAATATAAGGCATGCATTTTCTTGCCCCTAATCTAGTTAATCTCTTTAAGAGAAGCCTAGGAAAGGAAAAATACAGATAAGCCTAGTAAAAATTTAGATAAAATTGGGAGAGAACATTAAGATGTAAATGAAGTTATTAACTCGATCATTGGTATCGATGGTATAGGACAGCCTGGATATCCTGATATGCTGTATGCAAGAAAATAACACATCCTTTATATGGGACCAATATACTGCCACACATCTGGAGGGAAAATAAAGCAGTTTGAATAATCTCACATTAATTCCAATTATTATGAAACATTATCTAAAGATCTGGAAACTTAAATATTCTGTAATTAAAATAAACTATGAGCTAACATGTCAAAGAGTAAGTGGTTCCAACAAAAGTCCATACAAAAACTTGCACGTGAAATAAACTTGATGTATACCAGCTGTTTTTCACTGCTAGTAATGTCCTAATTTTAAATCCAAATTTACCTCTGCCACACATATACCTGCTACTAAATCACATGTATTTGCAAATTGTTTAACCAGAAATACTTTATGTAAATGAGGTGACAGAAAATAATACAGTTAAGGGAAAAAATGAATCTCAGAGCATTTCAAACTTCCTGCTCTGTGTTCTGTCATGTGGCTTTATATTTTTATTTGTTGAGCTGAGACGTATGATTTGATACTCAGTCTAGTGCCATAATTCCCACATCACGAGGTCACCACACAACTTGCTATGACCTCCTAATTCCACCTAGAAGTCAGCCAGACCTTGAAAGCATGTAACTACTGCATATATTTTGGAATTGCTTTGGCAGAGTCCAACACGACAGCTTGCATAATGCTCTCTCTTTACCATGACCAGCTGCATACAGTGAGGTTAGGTTCAAGTTTTCATAATCATCACGTTCACATAAACAAGGGAAAATTCCAAACCATTACTTTTCACTTAATGTATATCTTTCCCTGCAGGAAAAGTGCACTTTTATCTTAACATAACTGAAGCCTATAAAATATTCCTTTTTGTAAACTCACGAAAGGCATACATTTTGTTCACAGGATATTATTCAATAACCACAAAATATACCATTCCTGGATGTCTTAATAAATAGAAAGTTAATAGCAGCAAACGTCGGATTGAAAACCTATCTGTGTAATCATTTACTGGCTTACTAAAATGTTAAGGGTCCTTGAGTTAGTCTTGAGCCTTTAAAGTTTGGCAGGATAGAACCTCCAGAAGATTTACTACAGCTTAATTATTGACCTGACATAAGACTTAGGCTATGTAGCACATGCTGATGGCTTCTTTGGTTTAATTAATTACTGAATAAGCATTATATTTTTGTACCTTTGAAGATTTCCTGAAATTAATGTGCCTTGGTTAATTTTCATAGCATTGGGTAGAAGTCTGTATGTCTTGCTCAGTGAATTTATTATAGGCAAAACCTGGAAAAAAGGGGAAAACATATTAATACTTAAAACTGCTAGGAATCACACATTTTAGTTTTAACACAAGCTCTGTTCATACTGGATTTAGAATTTGTTTGCAAAACTAAACTAAATAAAATAAATTCCTGTTTACTTTGCTGAATCACTCTCCAGAACCAAGTTTATCCATGTATAATTACCTTGCTTACAAGTTAGCAAACTGCCATAGTTAAAAGAATTGAAACTTTACAGAACATAATTTTCAAAGATCCTGACTTCCTCGTGTTTTGTTCATTATTAAAGTAGCTATCAGTGAGTACCTGCTTTTTCAAAGCCTTAGTACAGCCAAGATAACCTATGGCAGATCTTTTCCTACATGAGAAAAAAGAAAAAAGCACAATTTCTACTACTGTAATATAACTGTACAGAAAGGATAAGCTATATTTTATTTAGCTATCAAAATCAAATACAAGTGCTTTCCTTTTGCACTCCCTGTGGGAAAACTCTATCAAAATTAACAGCACTGTAGATCTTCAAGTTCAGTGTAGTCCTACTGTTTGACTAACAAAACTTTTACATCTCCAGCCCCAGATTCTAATGGACAGTTCAAATATTCAGATGTCTGTTATTAAGTTCTATAACTTGTTGAGAAATTTTCCAAGAATATTTGTAATATCTGAACAGAAATTTGGAGATACTTGCCTTGGCTTTCATAATTGTTCATTCATTTATTTGTTCTTTACTAAAATGAGGTAATATTGAAATCACATATAAATTAACAAAACTATTAAATTTTGTCTTTAGGCAACTGAAAGGCAGCTATCAATATCTACTATATTAATCTAAATTCCTCAATCATCTCCTTCCTTTCATAAGAACCTATTGGTTCAGATGGACTTTCTCCTCTTCTGGCCTGAGCAACTATTAAGATTCCAGATCTCATAGGTGACTCTAGTCAGGAGAGTTTAACTGACAGAAAAAGGAGCTTTGCTTCATTTATTTTGATGAACCCAGGAAATATTTTGTTGACATGAGCTATAGATTCAGCCTAGACGAGTCACAATCTTCTGACAGAAGAGACACCACCTTCCTCCACTGTCCTTACAGAGAGTCTCTCCACCACGTGCCTGCACACACTCCTGGGGTTGAGAAGAGCCAGAAAAAAGAACTAATCTGTCCAAGTACTAATCACACCAGCCAAAACCATAACAACAAACCAGGAAGCAAGATTAGGTTTCTGATGGGTCAGTTCTATCACATGGCTCCCTGTGTTGTCACACCACTTCCAGTGCCATCACAAGAAAGGAGATGAACCAGGGGCCACCACCCCAGCAGTCAGCACGTACGACATGATGCCCTTGCCTGGGACACGGAGGCACTAAAACCACTGGACAGTGGGACAGTGTTCTCCTGTCTAAGTTAGCCTGTCAGCAAAAGGGCTTCTCTCTAGTTTCCTCTGTTGTGAAGTCTATCCATCTGTCAGTCTGTCTGCTCCCCTTCTTCAGGATCTCTGTCCATCTGGTGCACCACCCTTCTGGGAAGGCGCAGCCAGAGCTTGGCTGCCTAATGCTTGCACACTCCTGAACAGCTCTGAGGCCTGGCTTTGGTTTTGGAACAATCATGCTTTACTGCTCCTTACAGCTGTTTTATAAGAGCAGTGGCAGGTAAGTCTATCTCTTTTGAGGCTAATGAGTGCAGTTAGATACTTCATCTGAGAACTTCTGCAAGGTCAAACCCAACCTTATTAGAAAAACTCTGGTGATTTGCATAGACACCAGCAACGGGAACAATGAACACATATGGGGAGCATTATTTCATTCACAGATGGGTACCTGGGACAAAAAAAAAAAAAAAAAAAAAAAAAAAAAAAAAAACAGGAAAAATTTATGCATTTATAGCTTCCAGGGAATGGAGAGGAAGATAGTATAAATCAAGGAACCTGAAACACATACAATCCCAACATGCTGCTACAAAGTGAAATGTAACCTTTTCTTCTCTAACGCAGAACAGGTTAATACAGTGGCATAAACAGTGGACTCATTGTCTCAGTTAATTGGAAAGGATCGTGAATTTTAAATCATCAGATTTTAGGCAGCCAAGACTGTGAAGGTCTGAATAAGTTTAAATCAAAAGCTGCCAGCATTTGGGATCTTAAAAAATTACCTCACTGTTATTATTATGCAATAAATAAGCACTTGCAGTATTATGGTCCTCTAAATCTTACCTTTTTCTTATTCAAGAAAGAAATATTATCATTATTTTTCCACTCTTCCTCAGTTCAGCCTCTTTTCTTCTGTAATAAATAAACCAATAGAAAATTATGACAATTTATAAGCAATAAATTTAATGATATTTTGAAAGAAAAAACCCCAAACAAATCACTTTATCTGTACATTATTTCTAGGAACTAGTCCCAGCACAAAAAGAAAAACATTGCATAGAGGAATGTTTTTTTGAGCTATTCCATAAGCCTCACTGGGACTATTGCCTCAAGTTTCAGCAGCGAATGGTTACAGCAAAGTACATTAGTACTGCGATTTTTTTCCATTTATCAACAATTCTCTTTCCTACTAAATATTTTCTTGAGAAGGTTATACTGATAGTATACAGTATCTAGAGAGGGCAGTAGTCCTCTAAAGCTGCTTCTTCAGGTGCAAAGCAGAAATCTAGGACGACTTATTTAGATTGCAACCAGCAAGTTCATTTAAGCCTGCTTCCTAATAAATTAAAATACAAACCAATGTGCTGTTAGGTTTTCAAGTTGGTAGTGGCTGTGAAAAACAACAGGTCTTCTATGATTTCCCCTTGAAAATTTAGGCTCACTCTTAATAGTCAAAAACTACATAGGTATGAAATAATTGGAGAAGTAAAAATTAATATTATTACTGTATTATCTAATATGTGGTTTTGACTCTCTTTATTTGAAAGATTATTTATCTGTCCAGCTTTTAATAATGCAGGTTTTTTGTTGATTGGTTTCCAAATTTTTTATCAGGGCAGTAACAGCTAGCACAATCAGACTGAAGGGTTTCTTTAACATTGTCACTAGCTACTATTGAATCTTTTTGCTCACCATTAATGTCATATAAAGTTGTGGGCAACTAGTGAAGACTTGTCTTTCTCTCTGGATACTCTCAGCACTCTTGGGCATGTATATTGCTTGGGGCAAGAGGTCAGGAATTAAATAAAAGCACTCTCATAGTCGATCACCCTCAACACAACCTATCTGTCCCAGTGGCCACATAAGCTCTCCTTTGACCACATCATAGGAGCCAGCAATGCTCTGCTGACCTTCTGAGTGCAATAACTCTTGGGTGACCAGCACCAGGGATGGGTGAGTGCACCAAGCCCCTTCCCACAGGAGTTGGTTGAATGAACAGTACTGTTAGAACAATTTCTTTCCCACAGCAAAATCTGTGATATAATGAAAGGCCAAGAAGTCATAACTGACACGTTTTTTCCACTTAGTCTATTAGCTAGACCAAGTCTCAAGCACATGATGTAATGAAAGATTAGCCATCAGACACAGTACAAGAGCATGTGAAGGAAGGACAGGTATGCAAACACTATGAGATGATTAACCATACTATTTCCTCAGTTTTGAAACATAAATGAAGTCTTACTCTGCTTTATTACAGTTCCTTGTTGTAGTTACATGTAGTTTCATGGGGGTAGGCTGTGATGCACAAGGCCAGATTTTTAGCTTCAGTTATGTGAGTGCAAATCCCACTGAAGGGGTGACTGCATATAAGTACCAAAGGATGAATTGAATTGCTATTAAAAGGAGTATTTTTTCCCCCATTATTGTTGTTTTTATGGGAAACAATTTGGGCAAAGAACTTCTGAAAGGAAAGGGTTTTCTAATGACCAAGTAAGTAATAGCAAAGAAAAAAACCAAAACAAATTACCAAGCTGAAACTAAGCTAATAAAGAAAACAATGGTTAGAACAGCAAATTAAACAGAGGGAAGATGCTTAAAAAACAATTCTCACATCATTCCTGCTCACAGTCAGCAAGCTGATCGCATATGGATGAGAAAAGCTCTTTTTTTCTTCACTTTTAAAAATATCTCCCTCTTTCACTGAGACAAATATATGACTTTTTTTTCTTTCTTGCTCTCTACTGCACTGAAGATGCCAATTCCAAGTACACATGGTAAGACAAAATCAAGAATCACCTTATCACACCAGTTGGAGTGAAACATTGACTGCAGGAATCTCCTTATCTACACACAAAAAAGACTAAGAATATCAGGTGATGAAGAAGAGTGATGATGAAATAAGCCCTTGAATGATATACAGAAGAATGAGTCCAACAGCACTGGAATCAACAGCACTCTTTCCATTTACCTTAGTAGGCATTGAGCAAGTCCATACAGAGCAGAAAAATACATATGGAGATGGTAGCTACCATTGTCAAAGTTTCCAAATCCCTGTTTTCCACATTCATGAGCATATGGAAATATAATACTTTGCAGTAGGTGCATAAAAGAGTTCATTATGACTTAACTTTAGAGAGGATGTTATGGCCATAATTTTATTCTATGGAAAAAAGACCCGTTCCTTTCTTTAAATGCTGCTGTGTTTAAACATGTTGCAGGAGAAATTTATTTTTTCTTCTTTCATTTTATTTCTTCAGGTTTCTGTACACCATTTACTACCAAAATTCTGAATACAGCCTTAGTCAGGAACTTTGCCACAACACATTTCCAACCTGTGGTACAGACAGAGACTTAACAGCATTCCAGGATGAGAAAGGCTTACAGCATGCTGTAATGCAAGATTAGTATTTATTGTTTCTGCCTTTGAACAGCAGGAGTTTAGATACTGCTGGATAGCATATTGTTTGGGAATTTGAGGGAGTGCAGGTGTATGTGTGACACTGAGAGAAATCTTCCCTGTATAAAACACAGATAACCAATAAAACACAGGAGGGTTTGCTATGTGCAGGACTTTTTCCATACTTGGGATATCTTGGTGAGAAAAGCCTTCCAAATCATTCCAGAAGTGGTAATACATGGCTGTTACCATCTCCTGGGGCTGCAGTGATATTATTTCATGAAAGAAACACTGTCACAAAGCTTCCAAAGGAAGACCTGAGGGATTGCAGGGAGTGTTATGTGTGATTCACTTCATCTCAGACAGACCTAAATTTATATACACAGTTTCATGACAGAAGGGAGTTCTTTCAGAAAACAGGAAAATGCTAGACCCACATTTTTCTACAGGCTCAGCCAGAGACATGTTCATTACTTCCTCAGACCAATGATGTATAAAGACTGTCCTTACGCACCAGCTTCCAATTTCACTCAGAAACAACTTTATTCCAGTGGAGAACTCAGTGATTTCTGTGTGCATAAAGTGCTTTTGCATTTCCAGGGTTTAAATATTATGTACACAAGTTAGAAGTGCAAGATGACTGCAGTTGTAACTCACTGAAGACAGAATGACCCAGAAAACATTTTGGTGGCTGACTTCACAGTTTCCAATAAATGGACAGGTGAATCCAACTCTAGTTATCCAATACTTTTTTTGCTGGACCATCTATAAGAATGATTGCAGAGCAGTCTGAGCAACTACAATTTATTCAAGCATTCAACTCTCCTCTGGCTTCATCTTTTTCATTGCCTTCAGTAGGCACTGTAAGAAGTATTTCTGGATAAGGATAGATCCTAGTATTTCTCAGAACTGGAGCTTCAGTATTGACACACAGGGGACCTCCAGCATACACAGAGCTCTCCCACTGCCCGGTACTGCAGTGATGATGCCACAATATATTCAGAAGACAGAGCAGTAAAAAGGCACCAAATGCCAGCAATTTATGAACCTTATGGACTTCGCCACTCAGCTAACTTAATTTTTCATCATGATTTTGGTGGATATGACTAAAAATTACTGTAGTAGTTGATTGTTCATTTGGAAAAATGTGTTAGCCTGACATAAGAATCTATCTTGCTGCATTGTGAAAAAACACTGACTAGAGGATTAAAGTCTGCTTCCCAGTGCTTAGCTAGCTAGCTGGTGCCAAAACTAGACATAGCTCTTAACTTCAAAAGAACAAAGGACAAATTCTGCTTTCTAAAATAAACATAGAAAACCAAAGTAAAAATTCGAATGTTAAGTGAAGTAAAAATACAATAAAGCCAACATAGTAAGTGATAGAAATACATGAAGGAGTCTAAAATAACAGAAAATACTCCATTCAGTTCTAACACAGCAAGCCACTTTACATATAACTTGTAATTTTTCCTAATTTGGTTTAATCAGAAGGCTTACAGCGTTGGTAGATGAGGGAAGAGCAACTGACATCATCTACCTGGATTTGTGCAAAGCATCTGACAATGTCTCGCACGACATCCTTGCCTCTAAACTGGAGACACATGGACTTGATTGATGGACAACTTGCTGGATAAATAATTGGCTGGATGGTTACACTCAAAGGGTTGGGATCAACAGTTCTATGTCCACATGGAGAGCAAAGCGGTGTTTCTCGGAGGTCGGTATTGGACCAGCACATTCAGCATCTTTGTTGGTGACATGGACAGGGGGATCAAGTGAACCCTCATCAAGTCACATCTAAAAATGCCCTGCTCCACTTCCCTCTTCATGCATTTTTTGTGCTTTCTTAGTTGATAAAATATCAGCATCTTCCTGTGCCTTATTGTTCTGGTAGATTTTTCAGCAGCCAGATACAGCCTTTTGTTTAGCAAGAAACACAAACTACTGACAAGTTTGTTTCAGACAGAAAAATAACTCGGGATTTAATAAAGCAGACTTTTCCTATACTTCAGCATTTGAAATAACAAAGTCAATGTGACTTGAAACCTGACCACTCCTTATCACCTTCTGAACACAAAGAACAAGGTCACTACAATCAATGAGTCAAAAAGCAAGATGGCCTTAATTTAAATATTTAAGGTACAATTTAGGAAAGTGAAACATGAAGGCAAGGAAGGAGGGAAGGAAGCCTACTTGCTGGAAATTTGCCTCTCTGATTTGGAGAAAACACAAGTTCACCAGAAAAAGACAGAAAGAAAAACAATTATAAGTCATATATCTTTTGTGTTAGTTAATGTCCGTGCCTTTTAAAATTGTTATTAGTCGTTTTTTTTTTTTTAAGAAATGTGGAACCATTCCACAGACACAACTGAGCTCTGCCTTCTGTTAAGGGTTGCAGCACCATTGAAGTTTGAAATAATTTAAGCAGTTGTGCTGTGCTTTCAATTCCCCCTACCTTCTATTTTTCTTTCATTGGATTGAAATGTGACCAAATAGCAGCATGACTGTGAATGGAAAAGATAATTCTCACACGACATTCTTCTCAGTGCTCTGGGGAAAACACACACACACAAACATATTTGTTCACATCTGATTCAAGATGTGAAAAAAAAAAAATAAGGCAAATCTATGAGGCTTTTTTCTGAAATTTGAAACAGATTTTAAAACTCTCCAATGATTTGTTTTGTTTAGACTAATTAGGAGTTCTGCTTTATGTTGCCACAATAGACACTAAACATTTGCAACATATTTACTGAGGTTTAAGGAATCATGGGATTAATTTGTATCTATTACACCATTATCCTTAAGCAAAACTCCTTTAGCAATCCATGTGAATATATTTTTATAAGTCAAAGAGGTGACTTATCAGTCTAACCAGACATTTTGCATTCTCAGAACACTACATAATACAGAGCACTAGGAAATTTTGTTTCTCAGGAAAAACATCCTCTTTTGTTGAAATCTTATATTGCTGTATTGGCAGAGCTGAACTAAAAATGGATGCTGAACTAAAAATTGGCTGAAAGCTATAGTTTGCAATGCTTCTCTCATATTAGTGTAATTTGTACATTTTGTTGCTCTTATAATGAATTTAATAATGGAAAATTCCTGAAGTTAAATATGTCCAAAAGAGTGAAAGGTACACTAAATATTCTTATGCTAGGGACACAGGTAGTAAGGATACAGATACTTCTGTTGTTGTGCCTTCCCCCCTCACAAGCCCAGAGAAAAAAACCATTCACTTCCCTTGTTAAAACATGATGGTGGAACTAGTTCTTACTAGGACCATTTTCTTCCATGTCCTACTCACAAAATCTAAATTAGATTAGATTCAGATTTGAGCAACAGTAAGTCTCCTCTTCCAAGGAGGAGGCTTTTTTAACATCTACGTATCTTTTGAGTTTCTCCAGCAATATGAGGAAGGGAGAAGAACTGTGAAAGCTCTTAGCTGTAAAATCTATTTTTGATCTTAAAAGCTAAAGTCTTCTTTCTTTCATTCATCTTTTCTATTGTACATTGCTAACTTTTCCTGAAGTTTAAAGCCAGAAAATTGGTATTAGCATTCTTCCCTTAATATCATGGTATAAAGGATAGGACAGTATCAATTCACCAGTTAAACTCAAAGCCATGATGTATGATTTTGAAAATGCATACACTATTATATTAATAAGTAAGTTCTTCCAGCTCTTCCATTTTATGTATCCTTATCTCTGGACGAGGTTACTAACCCTCTAACAGAGCAGAATAGGACGTCTGTCCTGATGGGAGAGCTCACCAGTGCTTCTTGTTCATAGTTTGCCATATAAACTGCCATTTAAAAATGACTATTCCAATGTACATCAAGACACAGAGTAGCTGAGGAGATGCCATGGAGCATATCCATCTTTATTTGCAATGGGACCTCTAATTTCCAGGAGATTAACAGAGCAACAGCTGGGAGGAGTGATTCTGAAATCTTCCTGAGGTGCCAGCGATCATGGATCAGTGCAGAATAAAGATCTTTGTTGAGGCTCCAAGCTGCAAGGGAGGAGCCTAAGACTGTATTTCAGACCCATCGTCTTGCTAAGCAAAGAGTAGACCTAACTACCTAGTGAGAAGGAAACCTTTGCCTTGGCAAAGGTGTGTCTAAATTATCCTGCTCAGGAATTGAGTGTCTTTGAGTGTCCTTTGAGTGTCTAAATTATCCTGTTCAGGAGTTGACAACTCATTCTCTTCAGGAGGTTATAGGAGATTGTCAACCACTGGATGGCCAAAGCTCTTGTGGTGGAAAGAGCACGGCTAAAGAAATTAGAAACATCTTCCAAATGAGAGTGGTTACACATCTCTTCAACAGAAGTATCTTTATCACACAGCTGCAAAGCTGGTGTGGGTCCAGTGCGGGTCACGTTTATTTGAGGAATGTTGAGCCAGCTTCAATGCATCTGTACAAAAAGGTTTGCACTGATGTAAAAAGTCAATAAATGACACTGTAGACAAGCTGTGAATTTCAGAGCAATATATAGATTTGTGGGGATGACTTCTACCACTTATTGGTTACCTATGACAAGTTACAAGATGATGGATAGTGAAGAAGGGGAGATAAAAGCTGTATCAGATAATCCTTGCTAGCTACTCAATTCAGTGAAAAGGTCAAAAATAGCAGGGCAGTAACCAGGTTTTAAGCAGTAAGTGTTACTGAAGTTTAGGTTATTTTGAGTCTTTTCAGTGCTAAACCTCATAAACAAATACCAGAAAGAAGTATTCCCCTTTACTGAAATCCTATAAAAAACCCATGGAAGTTTCTTTCTCTTAATTTCCTCATTCTGTGAAACTCTAAATATTCAAGAGTTGGATGAATGGCGCAGATGGTCACATCACTTTCATAATGGAGAAGTCAACAGTTGATCTTCTCTCACACAACTAACAACCTTCTTAATAAGAAAGTTTCAGATATTTTGATCAAAATTATGACAGGAGAAACTGAAATGGGGTTTCCTAGAATACTACCAGATGTTACTAGAAATGATGTGTTCCTAATTAAATGACTGGCATTGAATGAATTGAATGTTCAATGCTATCCACAGAGTAGATAAGCTCAGACAGCAGGAAGCTTCTTAAGAGGGCCCATATGAGCAAACTCAGGTAGAAATCAGAAGGTTAAAACTACACAAAATATTCTCTAGGGTGGCTTTGGACTTGTATGTTTACGTTCATAAATTTCAGCTTTGTTGGTTAACTCTTTATCTGGCAACAAACAGAATTTAAAAATAACTTCATAAGGACAATACATACATCAGTAGCATATGCGTGTTGGACTAAAATTAGGTTGTTATAATTATCAGTTCTAAAGTTACAGAGACATACAAGAACCATCACTACTGAGAATCGACAATTTATGGGAAGAACTTCAAGTAAAATGAGGATGCCAAAAGGCATCCATAAAAAAGGCTGCAAGGCTGACCCAGGTAACTACAGGCCTGTCAGCCTGACCTCGGTGCCTGGCAGAGTTATGGAGCAGATCATCCTGTGTACAATCACACAGCAGCTACAGGATGGACAAGGGATCAGAGC
>JAYRBT010000082.1:118722527-118750977 GCA_036023395.1 Myiotriccus ornatus | reverse complement strand
GAGTTGGATCAGGGGTTGGACTTGATGATCTTGGAGGTCTTTTCCAACCCAGTCTATTCTATGATTCTATGATTCTAAAGGATGCTAAAGAGCAGCAAGGTTCGTAGAGGAAATAGTATCACTAATATCACTGATGATAAGGGCTCCAGACTGCTGGGTGCAGTTGTTTGAAATTCATCTATTTCAGGACTCACAAAGCTTATTTAAAGTCCTCTCAAACTTCCGTAAAACACAATAAAAATCCATATCTAAAAATAAAGCCTAAACTTTAAAATAAAAAATTTTGCATGTCTTTAGCTTATACGTTTTAAACAATATCTTCAACACTGTTTAGTTGGACTGCACAGCAAATCACTGAATTTGAAAGACACTGTTTGAAGGAGATCTTCATAAGGATGTCCAATGTGACAGAGCTGGCCAAAAAGAGGAAGAGGACCGTCACATGAAAATGTATTTTGGAGAAATATCTGCAGCTCCCTGTGACTGGAAGAGCTATTTAAAGGTCAGTTAAGAACAACTGCATACATCATGAACAAACTACAAGCTGGAATGGGGGATTAAGACACTGAGAACTCGGGATGAAAATCAAAAATAAAATTTAATTTAAAGTAAAATAATGAAAACAACAACTTGAGGGCAAGTGTTTTAAGCAAGGTAAGCAACTGTCATTAAGAATGGCACACCAAATGAGAGGTAGCAGTGGATCTCCTCAAGATGGAACTGCTAGGCAGAAGGACCTAGGTGGGCTGGAGCAATGGGCCATCAGGAATCTAATGGAATTCAGCAAAAACAGATGCTAAGTCCCTTTGCTCAGAGCTCATTAGATGGCACCTAGAGTACTGTGCTCAATTTTGGGGCCTGCAGTATAAAGCCAGCAATGGTAAAAGATTAAGTTCACATCCTCCTAGACTTCATTAAAACTATTCCACATCACTCCACACTTTCATTTAAAGCAGTTTCCTGACAGCATTGAACACAAGATCTTAAAGCATCTTTTTATCGAAAGATAAAAGTGTAAATGGAAAACAGTTTGTGTACTGTATACAAAATGGGGGAAAATATGAAGGACACATAAGAAACAGCAAAAGAGAAATAAAAGCTTTAGTCTTTGCAAACTATATAATTGGTGGTGCACAAGGTAATCATCCAACCTGCATACTTCCATGTACGTGTACTTTAAGCTGAATGGTTCTCAGGGCGTATGTGGCTTTACCAAAGTGGAAAATTTTTGTTTTATATGAGGCTTCTAAGGAAGAAAGAATTTTCTTCCAGCACTACAGAAAAGTAAGATGGAGATTAACATCTACAGGTATATAATTTCCAAACGGTTTAGAAAACAGATTAGCTCTGCTTTGACACTATGACCTCCTCATGTCCATTACAGCAACTATAGGTATTGGACAGTAGAATACAATACATGGTAAATGCCCTAGAAATGTTTGAAGGTGCAACACCACACTCAGGATTTCTCCTAGAAGAACAGATAAACAGACCTTTCAGCAGACTGATATGGGAATGGATCAACAGATGTGAGCAACAAGCACACTGAAATGCCACTGAGAGAGAAAAACAATGTATTTTCTTTCCATGTTCTGCTCACCAAATCTGGTCTCTGCTACTTCAGGATATCTGTCAGCCATGAACCAGACTCCTACTCTGTCTATTTTAGAAGTGGCCTAGTCTCTCAGACTCATTTGCAATGCTTCTCCCTATAGTGTCAGCATGGCACTTTCTTGCCCACCTCAGTTTTCATCCTTCATTGTTCAGTAACATTGTTCCTATTATATATGTATGTTGGTGACTCATGATAAAGCAGGGCGAAAAGCTTCTAAGCTTCTTCAATGAGCTCTTCAACAAGAGCTTTGAAGACAAGGACTGAGACATGGGCTTCTCATTTCATACCAGATGTGACTCAGCAAGGTGTCTGGAAGAGAGGCGTGAGACATTCTTGGAGACCTGCTCTGCTCTCCCTCTGTTAGGCTCTCATCCAAACTTTTTTTAGAGATGAGCTGTTTGACAGTAAAGTATGACTTCAAAAACACCCAGACTCATAAATATATGCATTACTGAGATCAATCCTGAACTGAAAAGCCCAGCATATTCTTCTACTGCAGGCAGGGAAATGGAGCAGTTCTGGCAGTCACTGATGGTTGGAGACCAAAAAAAACCCCAGTGAATAGTTCAAATAGCTACCAGATTTAATACACGGGTGTTCCCCTGTCATGGTAGCATTAGTGCCACAGTTCAGGTCTCAGTACAGGGCTGTGTTACTGCAGCAAATGCAGAATGGCTGAATTACTGTTGCTCATTATCTGAACTGTGTCTGACTGAAGGGCAAATATTCTCGTAGCAAATTAAAATTTGCTCTGCACTGTATGTTGCCCTGGAGCTGGGTGCACTGTGCGCCCTGGAGCACACACCTGGAGGTGTGTGCATGCACTCCATGAGTAATCTCCAGCAGAACAGCGAAGCAGACAGGTCACAGCAGTAGCGTCACTCTCCGAAGTCAAGCTGTTGAAACCCATATCGATGACCTCATTAAACTGTACACTGTATGTGGAAAACAGCTTTACTCAAAGCAACTTCGAACCAGCCCCCAAAAGCAGTGTGATAGGTATACGAGTATGATTGCAGAACTCACTCAGCACAGGGATATGTTCAAGCTCCTAAGGACATGATTCTCTCCAATAACCCTGTGGGTTTCCTAACAAGACCAAGGATTCTTATGCAGCACACAAAAGGAGGAATGCACGAAGTCTACATGATATTCTCACACTACAAATACTACACAGCTACCAGAAGGAGCAGTGAATTCTCCAGGCTTACATACAGAGTAGACAGGGTTCCTCAAAATGGACAATATCAAGATATAACTGCACAGTGTCCCTTGTCCAAGACGCCATCGACACAGGTTCTGGTTAGCCATGCCCTTCTTTTACCTGGCTTTTGCAGACCATGCTGGCAACTACTGTCCAGTCTAAAGGATTCAGAGGACTTGGCAAACATTCTCTTTACGTTATAGGTATCCATGCTACCCAAGAACAAAACAAGTAGCTGTAACACAGATCTATTTCTTGAGATATGGTTATATTGCATCTCAAACCCTTCACAAATTGATAAGATGCAAAACAGGGCAAAATTTGTGGAGAGGAAACGTTTGCAGAATAATTTAGTGAAAGGGAAAACTGGATGTAAGCTGCCTAGGATGGAAAAGATCTTAAAAAATGATGTACCTGTTTCAATATTTTTCTATAGCTGCACACCTTCCTATGTTGAACTGCTATTTTTTTGAGGAGTCTGGTGATCCCTGACCACGCATACCTCAAAGTCTCTTCATTTTACCCTTCCTCACTTCAGAGGATCTGTGCTTTAGAGGAATTTTCCATACCAAGAAGAAGGAAACCGAAAAAACAAACATAGTGGCCTTCTGCACTTAGAACTTGAAGGGCAGAGCAGTAGAGCACAGGAAGCCTTCCTCCATGAGCCTATGTACCACGAATGGACTGAAGTTTTCAGTAAGATAAGAAATGCCAACTCTCTACTGATACAGAGATAAAAGAAACTACTGGAATGCCTGACAGATAAACTTGTGTTAATTTCAAAACATTTTTATTGGTCTAACTATGATAATTGTCTCCCTAAATCCTACCACCTCCTAGCGGCCAAGCAGACAGCGTTACAGTTTCAATTCATAAATTGGCTATAGATGTAAAATAGGTAACAACATGGTAAATTCACACGTGCTTTACTAAGGACACATTCAACAATTCAGGTATTATAGCTAAAATAAAATAGTGTGGAATGACACCAAGGGAAACTTTGCTAAACGCTGTTACAAAGGTTGGCTTAATGTATACTTCTTTATTGTCACGAAGTTACCAAACCCCAAATACGGTTCTAAAATCTATTATTGTTAGCATTTTTGAAGTCCTTGGAAAAAAGTGATAGTTAAAAGGTATCCCGTGCTGATTATTTGCAGGACGTTCAGTTTATTATTGCTTTGCTGTTCTCTAATTTGTGACTGGCATGCCCTTAGGCAGCCAAGTCAGTGGGAGATAATGCTTAAAAGATTTAGTATGGGTAAATCCAGAAGCATAGGTCATGAATATTTCATATTTCTGGATTTAGCATAGGTAAATTCAGAAACATGGGTCCTGAATATTTTATATTTCTGTCTTTCTTCCATTCTTTCTCTAACACTGTATTACTCTAAGATCATCCATTATTCGTCACTACATCTTTACTGCTTGCAGGCACTAACATCTCTGATCCCCCTAAGATTTGCCTGCCTCACAGACCTTTGAGACACTCTTTAAGTAACAACACTGGGTGATTTCTAAAACATTTCCCTGTAAATGACATAATTTACAAAGAAAAAGTTAAGCTGGTGGTTTGGGTTTTGTTTGGGGGTTTTGTTTGTTTGTTTTTTAATTGTTTTTGGTTTGGTTTGGTTTTTAGGTTTGTTGTTGTTGTTTGGGTTTTTGGTTTTTGTTTGGGTTTGGGGGGGTTGTTTGTTTGCTTGTGTTCATTTTTTGTTTGGTTGGTTTTTCGGGTTTTTTTTGTGACTGCATGACCCGGTAGTAAAAAGAGTGACACTTTGGAGCAGTTCAGTGTTTCATTTATACAGTCAACACCACCATTACACTTATTCCAGGCATCCTAGTCTCTTCAGGTGAATCGTATCTCCTGCTGTTCAAATGAAAGACCTGCTTCATGCATTCTTCTGTGGAAAGGATAGGATACACCTTAAAGAGCTGTGTAGGAATTACATCACAGCTGTTCAAATACAGTGTTTATCCATGGCAGTGTTCATCTGTGGGCCAACGAAGAAATCCAAGATGATATCAAGTTCTTGCAGCTTAAGCTCCTTAGCAACCCTGGCAAAGCACGTAGGTAAGCTCCATCCCTACCTATGGAAAGAGGTAGATGCTTTTGAAGATTTCCAAGAGGAAATCCTGCTTGCCTAACTGCAATGCCTGGAGGTTTTCAGGGGGACTCTCTTCATTAATCAGAGAGAAAACATGCCTTTGGGTAGCTGCTGTATAAGTATGTAAGACCCAAGGGGCACCACGAGTGTCTTGGCTATGCAGACAGGATCCCACCCTTAGAATCTTATTCACCTTTTTAAAGCAGCAGCTCAGCAGGCATTTCTGTTTCTTTCCTCTTTTCTCCCCACACTGCTTATTAGCTTCTCTCCAAAGCCCATTTGTTGACTTAGAAAGTCAAAAACAGTAAGCGAGACTTTCCGTATTCTGAGTGACACTGCAGCAATCCTCTAAAAGAAAATGGATAGGCTTTTGTTAAAAGTGCACATTTAGCCTTCTGCTCTTGGTGACACTGGCACAGTCATCATGCCTTCTCCTGTAGAGACACACAGTGCCCCAGTTCGCAGGGTGAGGTGTCACCACATAGTTGAGTATCTTATAGCTCACACTCCTCTAAAGTGTTGGCCATGTTTCTGCCCCTCACCCCAAGCCACCATGGTACGCCTTCCTTGTACCGTGTGGACCCTCTGTCCTCTTGCTGAGATGAACCAGCTCACTAGGCAGGCAGCCAACACAGCTTCCTGCTGCTCTGTTGAGCTCATTCATCATGCCAGCAGGTGAGCCAAGAGCCAAACCTGGCACGAGGGAGGAGATGGGAACACACTGCTGGAGGCAGAGGATGGGAGGATCAAGGATGGGTTTCTCCAGGGCAGCAAGCTATTCCACTGTCTGAGAGGAGTCAAGAAACCTCACCCTCTGTTGCAATGAAACCTCTTTAACAAAATGGGAGTTATCAGATAACCGATCAGAAATTTCAGGGGGAACTGATTATGGTAAACCTCAGGAAAAAAAAATGTGTTTTTTTAATTGCCAGGCATGACATGCACAAACCCACTATGCTCACACAGCCTGCATGCATTTACATAGGGAGATTTGGGATTTCTGCTAGCTTCCTTCATGTTTCTGGAGCTGCATCCAAGCCAGCTGCCTCAGCAACCAGGAGGATTAGGTTTAAAAAAACAGAAAGTAGAGATCTGAACTTCTCACGTTATATCTTGACTCTAGCACTTCAAACTTTACAAAAGAGGCTAAATATCTTGAGACTACTGATAAAAGTCAGGAGAGTTGGCAGTTTTGCAGACATTTATGGGCTTGACAACACATTTTTCTGGTTTTAAGTGAAAACAGACAGAACAGTGCACATGCTAGAATAACGAGCATCTTGGCACATTGCAATTACAATACTGGAACAGACCACTATTCTGTTTTAATGGATACTTTTGAGAAAAACAATCCCCTATGTTCAGCTCCCTGTTACATTTATTCTCCAGAACTCCAGTGCCAAAAGCTTCCCCATCTTCTCTGTAGGCTTTCCAAACAGAGTTCACCTCCTGCGAAGCACCACAAAAATACAGCTGCTGTCGAGCAGCAACTCTCCTTGCTAAGATGGGTTAGAGTCACATCACAGAGAAATGGCAACATGCAGTGCCATAATTACATTCAGACAGCACCAGGAGAGGGTTTTTTTTTTAGAATATAACATCACTGGCTCTCTAGTCTTTTGCTTCCATTTAGAAACTCCACGAAGTATTCTATGGATGATAAGCATTGATCTACAAACAGTCTGGATTTCCATAGCACAGTACCATATCTAGAAATCTTCCAGTATATAATGGTAGTATCGTCACACTAGCATGTGATGAATTGGTGAAAAGGAGTATTTTTTTTAGAGTTCCAGCAATATTATCAACTTGGCAGGGAACTATAAATCTTACAACGTAGGATTATATTTAATTGTAAGTTAATTTTTGCTATAAAAGAAATTTTAAAAAAATAAGAAAATCACTATAAAATCTTGGGTGTAAAGGTCAATTTTTACAAAAAATGTTTCACTGTAATCAAATCACCAGTGATAGTTAAGACTGGGAAGGCTCAGAGCTATAGGATTAATAGAGCGTGTACAGTTACAAAGGCTTACCAAACTTTTAAGCAGATTCTAAAAGTGGCAACTAAAGTTCTGGGAAAATCACTGAAACTAAAGCTGTTGTGTGCACAAACCATAAGAAGAAACAAGCATTAGTTTCTTCAGAAAATAAAAGTCTTAAGACACCAAAAATGAAAAAGGAGTTACCCTTACCAGTTAACAGTAACTTTCAAGCATGAACAAGCAATGCTGAACTAAGATCTTGCAGAAGCTCTTAAAAGTAGTTTAGTGACATAACAGAAATGCTAAAATAATTCAGCTAAGAAGTGTCTGGTTTGGCAATTCATGTATCACTGTGCTGCATTTTGAGATGACATTGTTTAGAGCCTTGAGTCTTTCCACTTTACAGCATCCTCTTCAAGCACATGACAGCGTTAAACTTGCCCTACTTGGTAAGAACAACAGTAGAGTTACTGCACTCTGATCATATGGAAATGGTGAATTAGTGTTGGAGCAAGAATAGTGAAAGACAAAAAAAACCTGAGGGGAGCAGGAGGGAATATTACGTTGCTGATCCAGTTGGGAAGGCAGAGTGGTGATTTAAGACTTGTTAAAGGGAGAAGCAGGCTGACCTGCTGTCACTACTAGGGCACAGCAAAGGGGACTGTATCACCTCCAACTCCCTTCTCATGCTGCTTTCCACACATGCAACTACCCAGGGACAAGGTCTACAAGTAACTGCAGTGCAGGGACAGCAACAACTCAATGGATTATTCATTATGCCCCCCTACTTCATCTGTAGCCCACTTACAGCAGCTCTACCTGTGATGGAGGTGTTAGGAAACTAGTATGAGAAAGACAAATACTGGGTGACACGTGTGTCACGTAGCTCTCTCGGAACTGGGCTATTCAGTGCCTTCTAATTTAATATCCTCAAAATCTCCAAAGACAGCAGTTAAAATTTAAACAGGCCTTCTGAAAAGACACTCTTGATCCCATTATCAGTGCCATGGATGGGATTACAATGAGGGTGGTAATGGTGGAAATGTTTTAGGAGAGATCTAGTATCAACAGCAGGAGTGGCCACTAATTGGATTCTTTCTGTGTCACCGCAGAGTTGTCACGGGACCCTCGTTCTCTGTTGAACACTGCAGCTCTCAAGGCGCTCAGAAAGGAGCTTTCTCAATTGTTATCGCATCAGTCTGCCTTCTCACTCAAACACAAATCCCCCAAAGCTCTTTCTAAAGCTAAGGAAATCATGGAACCCATGACTCCCATGACATCTGCGACAAGTGCCAGCCTTGCCTGGGTAAGAATGGGCTCTGACATAACACAATGCTCAAACTCCTGGTCCTGCACGAATGTTTGGTCATAAATATATAACATCAAGTGCAGGATGTAAGTTAAACAAAGCTAGATAAAAAACACCCTGCAAACAGTCAAAATAGTCTGCAATGTAGTGTTCTAGCCAGAAAAGTTTGTAAATCTTTCAAAATATTTTTTTCCGTAGCTGTCTAACATCCACTGAAGTGTGTGTTTTATAATGGCTTCCACATTTAGGAACACCGTCCCCAGAATCACAACATTTTAAATTAACTGTTTTTATCAGTTCCTGATTGAAATGAGAGCTGTTACAATAATTTTCACACTGTTACTTGCTATCTCTAGGATAGATTTCTACCTGCAATTTTTTTCCTAACTACCTCTCATTTAGCCTACTTTTTGAAGGTGTATTTACATGCCCTTTGGAACTTCACCAAGGGAGTTTTTTTTCTATGTGAAATTACACCAATCATAATTAATTTTTTTCCTCTGAAACAGAGACAAAAATCAATGAAAGGCCAAGAAGACATGCCAAGAAGCAGAAATTGAAGTTGCATATTGTGATGGAACAAGCTCACCCACCTCGATTATAAAGCGCTAAAAAGAGGAAGCCTCTGACAAGCAATAAACTGACACATAATTAAAGACAATTCAGGGCAGAACACATTCTGGCTGGAAAACATTTTCTTGCACTATACCTCACTGCTCAGAGCAGTGAGAGAAAAAAAAATAGGGTGACACTATGAAGACAATAGGTATCCCACTTAGTCTTCACTAGCTGGGGGAAAAGAAACACATCAGCTTTTGTGCAGTGCAGGTTCCCTCACATCACAAACAAGTTGATAGTACAGACATGCCTGGTATGTTCAGCATTCCATATCAAGCAAAGATGAATTAGCCGCAACAAAAATGTGTTACAGCTTTCATGCAGCAGTTTATGGATCTTTTTGTACCTCTGGAATTTTTTACCTTGAGCATCGTGGAACTTGTACTGTTTCAGATCTTTTCCTCAGATTATTTTTATCTCATGGTGAGGAACATCTTTGTGAGTTCTGAACAATTTTACAGCTGCTAGGATGCTAATGGGAACTTCATGTGTGTACCCAGCACAAGTGCTCTCAGGGAAAAAAAAGCCAGTGTCAAAGGAAGGTATGCAGAAGTCACCATAAATATGTCTTTGAATGTTTACCATCTGGAACAGTAGATTACATTTTGACAAGAAGCTGGACAGCCCCGTGGGCATTGTCTTTTAAACAGCCCCATCATTATAAAGGAAGGAAAAACATGATTTGCTGTTCCTAGTTTCTCAGCAAGATTTTCTGGCAGTGCTAGAGAAACTAGTTTGGTTTTTTTTTTTTTCTAGTAAAACAATAACAAGCTGGCCATGTGTAGTTAGCTATGCGCTTTCTTGAAAAAATATGGTTTGTTATAGATCATCTGACCCACAAAGAGGGATGCATTTCAGTTAGGCAGTGACAGCAGCAGGCTGTGCAGCTCACAGTGCTGCACCTTAGCTTTAGAAGACTAAACCTCTCTGTGCTGAAGCTGACGTGTTGGACTTCTCACAGGACACACTGGGAGAAAGAGGAGAAATCCAATATACAAGACTTTAACACAGAGTCATAACAAGGTTTTCCTTTGGTTTTGTTTTTCATTTTAAGCTTGTAAAAGTTTCCATCACTTTTTACAATGAGAAAGTGTGGAGTGAGAGAAAAATCAAAACAGTCAGATTTATTCACAGAAACTGGTCTGGTTGTGCAGTCATTTTAGGGATTTAGCTAATTCTCTGTTTCAAATTGCTGTGGATGACTTCTGAGGATACATTCATACTAAAGAGTGTGTTTGGAAGTACAAGCTGAGAACAACCTGTAAATGGGCCAAAAAAAAGTCTCTTCAAAAAAAAAAAAAGTTTACAAAAAAGTTGGTTTGAGGCAAAAATATATGCGCAACCCAAAACATGGGTTTATGGGCATTGTTACACAGTTGAATGCCAAAATCACAAAGCACCAGCTATAAATTCCCTTGCTCAGCCTACTAAACAGATCTTATTTCAGAACACATTATATACAGTATTATTCATAGAATATCTCACCTGTAAGTGGTGAGGACAGTGTTAGATTTCTTTCACGAGTAGGAGGCCAATAATTCATAAGCACCACAGGTATGTGAGAGTTAGTGTGAAGATCTGTTATAGTGCAAAAGAAACAAATAATTTCATTACTCTGCACAGGAAGATAGCATATATATATATGCAGCAAATCTTTCATTAAAAAAAAAAGGGGGAAATAAAAGGAAAATAACCCATCCTCTAATTTCTCCATCTAGATAATTTAGAGTAAAACAATGAGAACATCTTCTCTGATAAGCTAACATACTGTAATTAGTGATAACATTTCTGACTTCTTAATTTGCTGGGCTTCCCCTGCTCTAGACATCAATGAACTTAATAGCGGAATTAAATGAAAATGATAGCAGAGTACTTCCACAGCTAATTTCTAATTACATTTCTGCCCCTCTTCCTTCCTAAGCATAAATTTTTGCTTACTTTTAATTAACACTTCAGATCACTAGTTTAGAATCTATAAATATAGCGAGACTTTAATGATCCATTATAGTGATGCTACTTAGTTTTCAATGACTTGTAAAACTTTCACAAACAGATCTGCAAATGAATTACATCCATCTGCTCTGCTGCAGCTGCAAGAGCAGCATTACATTGCACCCTGCCTTTCCCTATTTTCCTGATTTTCTCTTAACTTTAAGCCCATGTGTAAGCCAAACCATCTCGATGCCGATCATCAGAAGCCCAGCCAGGTCTCTATAAATGAGCCTTCAAACTTTACAGACATCTCAAACGCACTTTCCAAAACAGCCTGGTTTGCCTCACAGCTGAGCCCCAGACAGGCTGCACACTACTGAAGCATCCTCCTCAAAGCCTAGGAAATACTCTGCCGCGGTTCCTTCTCCCGCCCGACCGCGGATCTCTGGGAACACGGAGGCGTTTGTACCCGCAGCCCCAGCACCCACCCGTGCCCGGCTGCCGCCTCGCCCGCGCCGCTGCGGGCACACACGTGTTCGCGGAGCGCAGAGCGGTGCCTGCGGGGCGCGGGGGGGCGGGTAGAGGAGGCACCCGCAGGGCTGGGACACACCGCTCCCGGGGAGGTTTTCCAATCTACACCTCCGAAAGCGTGACCTTAGCGGCGCTGAGAGTGTTAGCTCTATGAAGACAGCCGAGCGTCAGGCTGTGCTCGCTGTTATCTGTCAGCCGTACAATAGCAGCATTGATAAGGCAGCAGCAACTGGCTTTGACAAGTGTGCTGCGCTAGCATTCCTCTAAAACCGTGAAGGAAAAAGGAAAAAAAAAAAAAAAAGAAGAAAGAGAAGGAGGCATGAGGTGCCTTTTACTTTACCTGAACGAAGTATGGGGTTTTACTTTTTCCTTTGAGCTGCTGGAAACGATTGCTCCCTCTTCTCCCCCAAAGCTAGGTGTTTCTTCTTTTGCTTGCAGCTCACACTTGGGGAAGACCACACAGCTCCAGCAAGGCTGCCTCTCTCCCCTAATCCCCACTCGAGTGTGATGACACACACTAACCCCAACCATCTGTTGAAACACGTCCTCAAGCACTCAGCACAGTGGTGTGTCAAGACGGGCTGCCCAATCCAATCGCTGGAGTTGGGTGGCTCTTAAGGAGCTGGAGGCAGAGACAAGGGCAGAAACTATAGGGCTGAGAACTCTTTAGCAAAGTAACCTGAGATTTTGAAAAAGGGCTGCTATGGAAAAAAAAGAGCAGAAGGGGGAGGTACTCGCGGGAAGGTAGAGGGAGTGGATTAGTCTGGTGGCCAGTTGTGTAACTTCTTACAACTCCTTGTATTCCCAGAGGACCACTGGGACCCCCTCGCAGTGGGATGCACACCAGCACAAGAGCAACACTAAAATGTTTTTATGGCGCGTCTATTGAGGGCAATCTCCTCCGAGAGACGCTTTTCTAAAAGAGATAAAAGATGCAGCTTGAAATCCTGATAAAGTGCTACTGCGGGAGTCGTTTGCACGGCAATGTGACATTTGCATCCCGAAATCCCAACTCCTTACCGTGCCGCGGTTACCCCTTGGCTGCCTCCAGCCTTCCTGGGAGAACGGCGGACAGAGGCTGGAGGAAAACCGAGGGGCGAGGCGGGGAGAAAAGGGGAAATCCAAAGGGCAGATATTTCTGCTCCTGCACACAGACATCTGCGAGTACTTCCCCCCACCCCCGAGCCCGCCCTTCCCGGGACGCGGGTTGAGCGCCTCGGCTCCCCGGCGTGCCCAGCGGCTCGCTCGCCCAGCGGCACCCGCTGCTCGCCCGCCCCGGGGCCGCTGCGGCAGCCGCTCCGCGCCCGCTGCGCTGCTCTGACAGCTCCGGCCCCGCCGGGTCCCCGCCGCCCTCCCTCCCGCCCCTCCGCCGCGGGAAGCGCTGCCACCAGCCTGTTGCTTCCCCCGCTCCCCACCCGCTTCCGCCACCTTCGCGCCGCCTCGGGCCGTCTTGCGGGATTCAGCCGCAGTTTCGGGACCGCCGCCCTTCTCCCGGGGACCCGACACGGCCCCAGTCCGGGCTGGGGGCTCCGGGCAGTGCCGCGGCAGGTCTGGGCTGCGTCTAGCCTCTACCTCAGTTTCCCTCCGCCACGAAGCAAACATTATCACACCTCCCTCTTTCTCTCAGGGACACTGCCAGGAAAAATCCACTAATTTATAGAAGATGTCCGGGAAGGATAGATAAGGGACACGGAAAAACTGCTAAGTGCCAGAGAAACAGTTCTTTCCTTTCCCCTCCCTGTAATAGGATAGCGTGGAAGATTTAAAATCTCAAGGGTTTTTACCTCATTACCAAGTGCCTGACTTGACACTTACATTAAATCTACATTTCACATTATGACAGATGCTCTGTTTTCTTTGAACTGAAAGGCAAGGACATCGTTTTGGCATTAAAAGTTACTCTTAAAGTGTTAACATCCAAGTTGAAGAAAGGTTTGCAACTGTGAAAAGACACACTCTGCCCAGCTATATGAAAGCCATATGAGAGTCTTGAAATGTTGATTTGGCTTACTTGTTTTTTAATACCTTACCAAAGGGTGTTTCTGAAGGACTAGTGGCAAAGTGAATACTTAACAAAAAGTGAGATTCAAGAGCTGGGGTCTGTGCCCAGTTAGCTGTTATCAGAGCTGACCTGGAGAAGAAAGGAAAAAGAAGAAACTGTAGTCGCATTTGCTCAGATTCTTCCCCAAAGTAATGATACAGTGTCTGTTTCAGCTTATTACTCTGAAACTGCTATCACAGATGTTGGTTATCCACTAAAACACTAGTTCCTAATCTGCTAATTCCAGATAAATAAACAGCTGAACAATATTTTTGACAATAATATGTGGTGAAGTAGGGATGCAACTACTGTCCCTGGGGTATTGTAACATTCTTAACGTTGCCAATTATGTCTTCAGGGCAAGGGTTTGGTTTGATTTTCTTCCGTTCTACCAGACTGTGGTCTGTAAACAGGCTGGATAACCTTACATATTCAGAAAGCCCCGGAGACTTTATTAAACTCATTTGCATTCTCTTTAGCTGTACTTCCATTACTAGTATTGCATAATAACTGCATTGAAAATCAGTAGTGATCAGAAATGTGGAATATCAAAAAGCCCCCACATTTGTGCTGTATCATCCTGCGTACTGACTCATTGGCTAAAATGCAGCTCAGCTCACGGCTGCTCTATTTGATGAGATGCAAACTCAAAAAGGTTCAATCTCTAGACACTTCTAACCAACAGGAATGCCAGTTATGTGCAGTACAATTATTTTATGTTGTGCTGTTTGTATGCTTACACAATGCTGTGTATTATATTTGTATATAAATATACATAAGCAACTTACTGAGCATTTGTGTGCTGTATAGACACAGATCTGTCAGTTTTTATGCCTGTGTTCAGGGATGCCTCAGCTGATGCCTGTCAAGTCACAATAGTGTAAAATTGACATGGTTAAAAGGATCCCTAATTGAGTGTTTTGTACACAGAGACACATGCACACCCACGTTTATCCTCTAAGCCTCTACAATGATTTGAAATACAAAGAAATACATCTCCATAACCAATGTTAGCAATAGCCCCCAAACACTGCGCATGATCATGTTTTCGCTTAAAAGCTACTGCTGATGTTGCAGGATATTTTAACTGCTGCTTGTATGACTACAGCCAGATTTAGTTTGCTGTGACAGTTTATAGCAGACTTTTCCACCACTTCTTCTCTATCCAGTCTGCTACATGCAAAGAGTTTAGGTTTTAAAGGCTGAAATGAAAGCTGAACCGGAAGAGCCATACCCCAAATGCTGTTAAAATTATGCATCATAAAACAGGTTCTCAAGTTGACTATCAAACCCATGAACTCTTGCTAAGGTCAGGCTGCCCCCACTCACATAAAACTTGTAACAAAGTGAATAATGCTTTATGCAAATAAAGACAATCCTAATATGCAAGATTAATTGTAGGTAATTGTGATATTGAGAAACAGTCACTCCTGTTTTGTTCCCAGAGATAACATGTCTCTTACATAGTAGCTCCAGCTGGTTTCCATGGTAGCCAACAGCATCTTTAAGCCAGGGCATTGAGCTTCACTCAGTGCTGCCCAGACCTAAACTCATCACCTTTCCTCCAGCACAGATGGCTTCGGCAGTTTCCTGTCTCCCTGTGGACATATCTCCACATTCACATACATGCACTTCTGCTCAAGAACCTCATGTAATTCTCAATTCTGGCATTTTCAGCTCTTAGAAAAAATTAAAGGGGATTTTTCATGGTTCCTGCAGCAACCTCAATCTATCTCCTCTGCTAATATTAATAGAACCTGATTGTTTATTTCTTTGAATAATTACATGTCTCTTCTGGATTTAATTATGTTTTAAGAGTTTAGATAGGAACAGAAGAGGTTCTAGAACACAACTATAAATCCACAGACAAGTCTACTGTCAAATTCCAGCCTAAAATGTACTCATGCTCCTGTTGAGTTTGGGTGATATTTTATCAATAATGAGATATAATAAAAAGGCCTCTAAAATCCTGAGTGACAAAGAAAAGGTTAAGAAGGAATTACCAACAAAGGTTTCTCTCTAAAGATCACAGAAAACAGCAGGTTCAAAGAAGCACAGAAAGATATGCTTCTTCACATGGAACACCGTGAAATCTTGGACCTACTTGCTGCAGGATGCAGTGGTGATGAAAAGGACATGCGTTCAAGTGTTTGGGGAAGTCCATGGGGGAAAAAAATATACTCACAGCAATTAAATACAAATATATACTTCTGGTACAGGGAATCCCTGAGTTGCTTGGAGTGGATCCTGGACAAGTATCATTCTGTGCCTGTCCTATTCTTCCACTTTACCCCAAGCATCCACTATTTTCCACTTTTGGAGGGAGCCAAGCCTAGTAGATCCATGATTTAGTGTGGCACAGCTGTCCTTTCTTTCTTAATGAATTTAGCCACTGGTAGTTTTTGGGCTTCACAGTGGGTAGCATCAGAGATGAATTTCTTTTAAGAACTTAAGCCAAGATTTTTAGAGGTTAGCCCATAAATCCATATTCAAGAACCTATGTAAAAATGGTCCAGCCAAAAGTATTGAGGATAGAGTAGCTGCTAGTGAAGCTGGCAGTTCATTTTATTTTTCTCCATATGTGAGCATTCCAAAGTCAGACATAGTATCATGTAGAATTTGGGTGCTAAATCCCAAACTATATTCTGTGCAAAACTCTACTCAACTGTTTCCTAAACTGGAGTCACCTAAATTCCAGAAACACATGGTCTTTTAAAAGCATTCCCCTGGCACCTCTGTGCATTTCCCCCTGCTAAAAGCTCAAGGCCAAGCAAGACTCAGGAGTCAAGCAAGTCTGCACTATAGTCCCCTGCGTTGCTTCACTGGACTCTCAGAATGCATCTACCAAACTTGGAGAGCTTTGAGTGGCATAGCTAAAGATCAACTGTTTCTTTTAAAACTTGGCCAGAGGAAGAAAAAATAAAAAACTTGTAGGACATGCAACCAAATACCCACTGGGTAGCTTTCTTCTCACTGTACCTGTTCAAACCCATTCATTTGAACATAATATTAAAAAAAATACTATTCTGTGTAAAAATACAATGGGGTTAATGTACAAAAAATGCTGAAAAAATCAGTGAGTTACATACAGTGCAAGCACAGGAAAATGCAGAAATTCTGCATTCATGCTAATTCAGATACCCCAGAACAATTTCCATATTTTCTAAGGTAATATGCATGGGTATATACATATAGTCACTCAGTATTAATCCATACATATCCTAGGTACAAAAAGACTGCTTTAGAAATCCATTAAGGGCACAGTTCCAGAATCAGGATTATCTGCCCGAGCATAGCTGTTGTGGGATGGGAGAGTATAGACTTCAATTTTTTAAGGAAGCTCTCCTGCCCTCCTCCACCTTCCCTGCAACAGAATGAGATGGTATGGAAGTTATACCCAACTATCATTTGCCTCAGGACTTCAATGCTAAAAATAGTTCCCCTGAGCGATAACCAGAACAGAGGATAGAGTGCAGGTGAGACAGACAAAAGTTCATAATTGACTCAATTCATCACAGGGCTTTACAATTTGTCAGATTGTTGTCATCACTATCACTCGCCTCCAGAAGAAGATTAATGGTTGAAATAATCGTCAGTCTCAAATTTGTGTTTCTTCACTTACATCCCCTCCCAAAATGCTGATTCTTCTTGGTTACCATTTCTGCTAAGGTAACTCCCTTATTAGTGGTTGCATCATAATTCAGTAACAAGCAAGTCCATTGTAATAATGAGAAAAAGACATGTTTTTTACCCTAGCAGGAAACCTGGTTAGATTTGTCATAGCTAAACTTATTTTTTTTAAATGTCCCAAAATAAAAAAAAAAAATGAAGAAAAATACTCAACAAATGTAAACCCCACATATTTGTCAAGTCATCCTCAGGGAAAAAGAAAACAAAGCCAGCAAAAGTTTTTCCAAGCTAGAGCCTAATATGACAATTTAATGCACTGAGAAGCTGTGGTTCCTCCCTTCTCAGCTGCCAGTTGGCCAAGAGTTCCAACTCCAGCACAGTAAACAAGTGATCAGTGAGTCTGGGAAGAGCTCAGCGCACCAGACAGCTGGAAAATAGGGGCAAATAAAGGCAGGAAAATCAACAGATTTAACCAGTCAGCACAAGGTAGGTGATCCCATGCTCAGCAGAAGGAAAAGTGCTAAGGAGAATTATATACGGAGCCTATAAGGCTTTAAAAGTGTGAGAACTCAGAGAGCAGTGTGCTCTCAGAACTTGCGCTGACTTCACATTTTTGGACAGAGTTCAACTTCATTACTGAAAAAATTTGAGGTAAACCATCCAATACTTAACAAAAATTGAAAAAATGCCAAAAATGTAAAGCCAGAATGTCTCATAGCTTTTAATGTTAATTATTAGTAAACTGACAACCAATGGTCATCTTCAAGTCCTTCCTCTTACCTAATTCTCATCTTTGCCCTTACTCAAAACTTTCAGCCTGAAAAAATTGCAATAACAAAGAACGAAGGACTTGAATGGCTCCTAGGTTAAACTCACCAAAATCAGGAAAACCTTAATTATGAAGGTTCAGTCTTACCATTTTCCCCTTTGAGTATGCCTCTAACATTGCACAAAGTCAAGGTACCACTTGCCTAAAAAAAAACCTATGTTCATGACGTTGTTCTGGAAGAGCGTGGGAATACACGCAGTTTAACATACAGATTCATTTTTTCCTAGAGAGTCAAGGAAGCAACAGCCCCTGTTGCCCTTTTATTTTTATAACAACCAAGCATCAGCAAATCCCATAACACTTTAGGAAAACATTTAATTTAACCCTTTTGTGATCTCATCTCAGACATAACGATGACAGTATTTGGGAACAGAGAGACCAGACATATTGCAGGAGCAGCGGAAGCATCTGTAGTACAGCTAATATATAGCAGGGGCCTTTCAGTCTCACTTCATCTGTTCTCACTGAGGAAAGATGCCAATATGCTTAGGTTGCACCTGCTGAGACAATTAACCTCAAAGAAATGGGCACCTAAGGTATGGACCTACAAGTAAACACGTAGGGTAATGCAGCCACAATAGCTGGCAGACTCACTCAAAGTCCACTTGATCATAAATCTTGACATAGTCACAATGCCTAAGGTAAGCACATACTAAAGGCATAATACAGTTTCAAGTCACCAAAAGAATGATAAGGCAGTATTCAATGCATGGGAAAATGCATTTGCTGGAGTCAAATTTTCCTAGTGTTTTCTTGAGTGTGACTAATACATTCTCCTGCACATGGGAATGACTTAGATGCCAATATTCATCCCTAAAAAGATACATGTAGACAGGTATAGGTAATGCTGATATGTAGAATTAAATAACTATATATAATATTTATATATATTTTATATATATATACTTATGTATACATAAGCATATAATTCTACATCTAAACTCTTGTTGCTGGGCCTAAATTAGGGATATCACAGATTAAAAGCCAAATAAAACCACAATAAACCAGTATATTTATAAATGTGATCTTTAGATAACAATTCAAATGTAGCCAGCTACTTTAAGGAAAAAAAGAAAGAATAAGGGAAAACAATGTTAATATGTCTATCCCACCAACTCAAACACAAACCACTTGTCATTCTCTTTCTAAGTGCCAAAAACCTATAATGTTCTCACTCTACTGCCAAAACCTCTAGTTCACCTCCTGAAAACATCTATGTCTCACATCCTGTGTCAGCAAAAAAAAAATTAATTGTAGAGAAAACTGAAAAAGTGAGGACAGAGTGAAAACTGTAACATAATACTAAGAAATGCCAAGGGAGAACAGTTAATGTGGGGTGGAGAGTTGCTGGAAGACATCATGATTAGTTTTCAGGTCAGAACAATCCCTCTGGATGCATAAATGGTCCCAACAGCAGATGTGGGTCCTGTATTGATGTTGATGAGGGTGTTCAGTGATAAAGAAAAGAGAGATGTCATTTCTTTCCAAGCAGAGCTGATTTAGCCAGGTGTGAGTGGTGCCATCCGAGGGGCCCACAGAGCAGTAGATTGTTCAACTGTATTGGCTAGTTGTAATTGTGTTGTTCCAAGGGTAGACAAAATTCAGTGTTTGCAGTAGTGGCAGAAAGATTTGGCAAAGGAAGGAAGGAAAACGTCATGATACTTTGGAGAATGAGAAGGTATTACTCAAATTTCAGGAAAGCCAAGGAGGTTGAGGGCATTCAAGCTGAGCAACAAGGAGTTGGGGGATCTTCAAAGAAACAGAAAAGTTTTGGAGGGGTTAGCAAAAGGACCTAGGGGAAGCCTTGCAGGAAAGGAGTGCTAACAGGATTTGATCCATTTCAGGTTTTCACAATAGTCAGAACTTGAAAAGAAAAAACACTGGGCTGCACAGCCTACTTGACATGGCATTTCTGAAAGGCTATGGTTGGAAGAGAGATTCCTGACCTTTCTGCCAGTCTGCCCTCTCTGTACTTTCCTTTCAGCTGTGGCACAGGAGTGTCTTGTTCCTCATTCTCATGGCTTTCGCCTTTCTCTTTCAGTACCCACCACTCTCCTTCATTGCCCTTTAACACAGCAGCTATGTTCCCTCTCTCTACTTAGACAGTCCCTTAGCACTTTCCAGACTGTGAGCACTAAAGGGCAAGAGACACAGGAGAGAGGAAAGGGGCAGGACTGAAAGAAACAAAATGGAAGACTGGCCAGAAAAGCACTTGAGGCTCTTGATGTCACCGTGGGCCTGAGTACCTCTTCAGTCCTCCTCTCCCTCTCCCTGTCCAAGCAAAACCTACCACATCAGCAAAGGGAAACTCCCAACAGATGGTCTCATCTGCTGTCCTTAGGCTGACACTTACCCAAAACCTCCTGTCATGGCAAATGTAATTATTATTTACTTTCAGTGGCAATTTAGGGCACTGAATCTTTTCCAAGCTTGTGTCAGTGAAGCTGAATTATAAAGGGACTGGAGGAGGAAGTTGTGCTGTTTGCCTGGCTGGTTTATTTTGTTTTTATTTGAATTCCACATTGGTTGAAGGGAGGGATAAATATTTTTCCTCTTCCTTCGTTCTGGTATCAGTGAGTGGGAAGGTGGAACCTGATTAGTTGGACCAGTGTGAAAGGCAGAGTCATTCTTACTTCTGTACTGTCCTAGGGAATTCAAAACATTTTTCATAGTTGGCTCTTCTCTTACCAGGGCTGTACACATGGTTCTAAAAAAAGGACAGAAATGTCATTTTGCAACTAGTTTCGAAACTTGTTTTCATACTGCACTTTAATAAATCCAAGGCCTTTCTAACATTTTCTTCAAAATGAATGCTATCAGACAGTCACTTTTACACTGAAAAATCAGAATTTCAAAAGAACTGTTGTAAGGACTGTGGTCTGACATGCAGACCAGCACGGCTCTACAGAGGCAGCTAGGAGCTGCACTCCAACTGCAGGCGATGCAGTTTCCGAGGACAGGTTCACATCCAGCAAAACCTTCTGGAAGCAATCCAGTCTTTTTCCTTTCCCCTGATCCTGATGGTTCTTGTTTGTGCTGACTCTTTTACATTAACGTTAGCTGACCACTTTGTTGGGTTTTTTTGTTTTGTTTTGGTTTGGTTTTTTTTGTGGCTACATTTCAATCAGATTTAATAAGACCATAAAACTATGAAAATGCTAGAACTGACATAAGAAAAGGAACAGAAACATAGAGCCAAGGGTGAGAAGAAATAAAACACATCTCCTTTCATATATAATCTCATCTTAAATGGGCTTAACTTGATCTTAAAATCCAAATTTGGAACTCTCATAAACTTCAGACAAGTCAGACTGGAGAAATTTTATAACGTTTTTCTTCTGCAGGATGGCACTAGGGGCAGAAAGTGTTCTACTAATGAGCAACTGCCCTGCTGCAGGACATGAGACCTATCCCTGAGAAGCTGAATTACCTCAAGAGGCAATCATCAGATAACAAGCACTTTTTTTAGGTATTAGCCCAGATGCTATTTAAACCAGTCTCATCAACAATAAAAAAAGTTTTCAGTGGAGTTTAGCTTGATTTCCTCATAATGATAGACTTTGACTGAGATTAGTCTCTGCCATGCTTGTCTGGCAGTTGAGGACGCTGACCTTTCTTGTTAGGAAGATAGCTTGACACAGGAACTCCATAAATAACCCTGGCTTGTGCTGGAGGTGTGTTCTGGAGGTGTGTTCTGCCAAAGAGTGCCCTTTTGAAACCGTCTTCTTTGGGTCTCAAGAAGGCCAAAACTGTATTTTCCAGATAAATGAATACAGAGGTTTTTAAATGTGCTGTAAGGGATTTTAAATCTGACTATACTCACTGTGTGCTTTCATAACGTTGCTTCATAGGTGGTAAAATGGTCTACATGAACTTTCTGAGAAGAAAAAGAAACTATATATTATATATATGCAAATATATATATACACACATATGCACATCATGTTTTATGGCATTTAAGATTTTCCCTATTACTTGAGAGTTTCTGAGTAACAGAAAAAAGCTTTTAACCTGTAGTTTTTCCAGAAGCAGCTGACAGCCTAAACTAAGCTTTGTGCTTTTACAGCCTTTCCCTGCAGTGGGACCAAGCTGACAGATCATTTCACTGAAATAAATCATGCTTACCCTTCTACAGAAATGCTTTTCACACAAACCAATCCAAGGCTAAGTTTTAAGACAGCAGTACCTGAATTATAAGTAGTAAAGTGATGGCCAATTGATAGCTATGTCACAGCACTAATAATAAAGACATGCCAACAAACTATGTGTTAGAGATAACTGCAGATCTTGATCTCTGCCTGTCTCGTGCTGATGTGAAATCCCATCAAGTGAAAGTCATGGAATTTGTTGACTAGTTTAGAAGCAGTTTGAGCTAGAGATCTGCTCTGCTCTCTTGTTATCTTTCTTTCACTTAGGAAAAACAAGAGAGATGTATTTTATCACTGAATGACAGAAATCACTGGCATATCATTGGCCATTTTTAAACCCTTCCACTTGTGATAAGTTACTTTTTAAAATAAAAATTTGTCGTTTTTATTGGGACAGCATAGTTTCCTGCATTTTTTTTCCATTTGACTGTTATTCCTGAAATTAGCACCAGCCTAAGGCAGCCTGTGTTAACTCTTTCTTATGCTAAACAGCCCTTGTTAGTTTAACAGAACAAAAGCTTCGATTGTAAGTGCAAATATGTGTGAGAATCTAGAGTCAAAGCACATTGGTGGCTTTTTTTCTGAATGACTTGCTTTGGTGCAAGTTTCCAAATAAAGATTTAATTGCACCCACTTGCATCAATTACAATATCAAAGCGCAGAAGTTATAAAAACAGAAGGTGCATACACAATGGTTATTTCACAGTCTGTTTTGAAAACAGATTAGACACAGTTATAATGATCATTTCTTCAAAAGAATCTAGAGATTATCAGAAACAGAGCAGACTGTAGATTTTAATTGAAAACTCAGTCCAAATTCTTTGTATCCCTCCACTCCAGCCTGGTCTCCTTCGCAGCATTTAACAAAATAGTTATTGTGTGGTTTTAATGGGGGGGGATTTGAAACCTGGAGATTCATACAGTTGCAGTACCCAATTCTTAATATTGCAGTGCCTGTGGTACCTTGGGTGATCTCATTTCCTGCACTTACACTTTGACGTAATCACACTTAGCACCTGTAGCTACAACTTAGCAATTCATTCCAGCAGCTCAGACACTCTTCATGGGCCCCTCGGATTGGAAAATAACTATCTGTACCTTTCCAAGGAAAAATCTGACTGATGTACTTGAAAGCCGTTTGCAATTCTGAACTTTCAGTTTCTCAAGAGAATAAAAAAAATACACAAAAAGAACAGAACATCTTTTTATATTTTGAATATTAATGACCACCAAGCCATTTGTTTAGACCGTAGACATTCCCTGGAAAGTGTTCTGATACAGAGTATACAATACAGTGTATCTTAAAAACAAGTGACATCAGTAATGCATTTGAGGAACATAGGCCTAAATTTCAACATCACTTAGGCAAATTAAAAGTGTTTAATTAATACAGCTATGTCAGCTAATTAATACAGGCCATGTAATCTTTTTAATGGAAAGATAGTCTTCTTTTCCATAAGCAGAATGACACCGCCCTTCAGGTACTGTGTTTTCTGAAGACTGTTTCATTGGAGTTTAATTGTCATCATTTTGACAAAGCAACAGTCACTGCAGAGAGTGCTTCTCATCCCCAGTTAAGCCTCACATCTTGTTCACAGGGTGAGATCTGGACCACTTTGATTCTTACTAAACACATACATGTGGTCTCTCAATTGTCTCCAGTGCTGTGTCAGGGCACACCAGTGCTTTGCTGTCACAGTCCCTTCAGCTGCTGAGAAACTCTGTGTTGGCCTGGTGCATTTCCTGAGGCATCTCAGTGTTGTGAATGCAGAAGACATCCCCAGTATCCATATAGTACTTTTATCGAGTTTGCCTCTGCAAAGAATCTGTCCCAACGTTTTAGGAGACTAAAAAAAATGGAAAAATTGTTGCTTCCTAAATTTACTTGAATTTTTACTCTTCTTTTTTAACTATGGTTTCATTCATTCCAAATTTCTCTGTGGGATTAAGCATTTTAATCATACTGACATAAAAATATCCAGTGATATGTCCATTGCACAACCGAAAATAAAAATTGAAATATTCTAAAAATATCAGCGAATTTAGAGTATCAAGGGCACCTCCAAGGATATTGAAGGATTAGCAATCACAGCCAAAGATAGCCAGGTGGCCAATTCAAACACATTGCAAAATATTTCTAAAAAATAAAAAACCACTGTGGTTTTACATCAGACTGTATTTCCGTGCAGTTCCATCACTGTCTTTTTTTATGTTACAAGCAGTCTCAGAAACAAGTTTAGCAATCACCTACATCTCACACCAGTGGCCTGACAGGAGCTGTGATGGACATGCTCCCCACGGTGCCTGCAGAGCTGCTTCTCTGCCAGGCAGAGATGGCAGCCCTAGCACACGTGGGATATGTGTGGGCAGACCTGCAAAGTTACTGCAGGAAAGACAGACAGAAAAATCTCTCGTGTGCCTAGAGCTGGAACTGCAACATATTTTGTTCATGATAGACTTATCCCTGGAGACTAGGGATAAGCAAGCTCTTGAGTTTCAGGCAAAAACCAGTATCTCCCTATCCAATCTTAATTCACCTACTGTCACAAAGGGGAAGCACGTAGGGTGCCCCAGAGGACAAGGGCCACGATGACATCTAGCATTTTCTCCTCACTTTGGTGTATGGCAGGGAAGTTAAATAGGTGTCAGACATAGAGTGGTGTGAAGAACAGAGTGCCTGACATGCTGATGTGTCTCCCTCGGGGTCAATGAGCATGGGCCAGGCAATCACCTTATGTCGGACCTGCCTCTGAGATCACGACTTCTAACCATTTCCCTTCACTTCTGTACTCTCCTTAAAGCATCTCATGATTGCTTTCCTGGTTTTAGATGCATATGCTTTAGCTTTGAAGTAATAAACAGACAATGGGAGAAGGATACACTCTTTTAGAGAGGAGGTGATTAACTCAGAAATCTTTGAACCAAAGAGCAGAAATTCTACCAACTCACTTATCTGTTTTAATCATCTGGTATTCTGGGGCCAAGAGGTTTCAAAGTCAAATGACTATAGCGAGCCTTTAAAATCTGTATTTCGGGAGATAAACAGATAGTGCTGAGCCCTGTAGTTTCCTCCACCTTGTAATGGATGAGCAAATGGCTTCCAGGAGTTGGGCAGCCACTCACTCAGGTAAGAGAATCAGTGGGTCTGGTGAGCTACCAGTGTAAATGAAAAGTGGGAATGAGAGCTAGCTCTGGGAAAGACCCTGGCATAGAAGAGTTGCACTCTTTATGCCTTTACGTTTGCAGGAAGAGCAGTGAAAACTGTGGTATGCCCTGCCCTCCCACCCCGTAATGCTTGATTTCTTAAAAACACAGAACTAATGAAACTCACAGGAAAAGTATCTAAATTAATAAAGGGCATTGGCAGAAGAAGGAGAATTTTTTTGGGCTACAAGTCAAATGAAAATGAGCACAGAGACATTTTGCTGACCAAACAGTGCAGCTAACCTCAAAGGCAGAAGAGTGAGATGCTACACTTGAAAAATGCATTGTAGAGGTTTTCTCGTTTTACACATTTAGGGACAATCCCAGCAGGACAACGATGGTGTGCGTCCAGGAGATTTACTCTCACAGCAGAACTACACAGCAGAATTAGCATCACAGTCTCTGGGGAACAACTCCCTTTTGGTCAAAGTATTTTACAGATAGGTTGCCAGGAACTGAAATCCAGTGGAAACAGCAGCTCCCAAACTAGGATTCACCCTCTGGGAAAGAAGGGGGGCTACAAGAGATACTGGCAGTGCCGCAAACTGAGATGAGTGTCTGTAATCCTGAATGCTGGATGCTGAATGAGTTGGGGAGAAAAGGGGGAGAGAAGGGTCATGAACAGTAGAGCTCACTTTTTGTAAAGGGGCACAGGAAAAATAGTTTGGGAAATGCTGCAGCAGAAGCCTTTTTTTTTTTTTTCCAATCCCTTCTTTTCTATTGTTGCTTCCTTGAACAAAGCAGCCCATGCAACAACAAAGGCTTAAAACTATAAGGCCTGACACATATTTCCTCATCTGAGTATCAGATATCTCCTGCGATATTTACAATTCTTATACCATAAATAGAAATGCTTAAACTCAGAGCTCATTTCCTGGTTTCTCAGAAAATGACATCCTCTTCCTTCTTGCCAGTTTCCCACATCTTCCCGTGCTTAATGCTGGTGGCCTGCCTCTCCCCACCATTGTAGCAGTTGTTCTCTTTTGCAGCAGCCACAGCTTCACATTCGGTAACCTTTGCCCTTCCATTTGATCAGAGCCAAAATGCCAGCTTTAGAAAACAAACGTACCAGAGAAAATGGAAATATGAAGCTGGGCAAGCCAATGTGCCCTTATCTTACCCTGTTTTGTCACTGAGGTTTATTTTCTGGAATTCACCTGTCAATTTTAAATTCAGGAAAGATTTTCTAAAGGAGCCTGGAGCATCTGAAGGCTTGGGATCTCCTTATGAGCAGAGCTCCTTTTAAAACTGAACTTCTATTAACATGGTAAATGTGAGGCAGAACAACTATTTACTGAAAAACAACAGCATTTTACCTGCAGGCTTCTTTGAAGTCTTCTTGTCATTACTAGAAATTTCATTGAATTATCTTCTATACTTCAAATCAACTTTCTGCTTACACAAGAGAGCTTCACCTTCTTTTTGAGCCTACAAGTGAATCCATGTGGAAATGATTGAGAGTGACGTCACAAATTCAGCATTATGATTTAAATTTGGGATCAAGCAGAAGGAGGGGAAAAAAATTACATGCATCCATGATTACTGTGTTTGGGTCATTCAGAGACAAGCTTAAAAAAATAAGGTCTTTTCTCAGTGAATATGAAAAGTATCATGGGATCTTTTAACAGGAGCTATTACTTGCCCTCAAATATATATCCAAAACTTTGGCTTCTTCCTCAGTCTTTCACTGTTTATGTGACTTTTTGATTGTTGTTTTCAGGGCCAGAGGTAATAGTGTTTTGATGCTGTTGTATGTAAATAAGTTTTAGACCTTTCAAAAGGAGAAGCATATGTTTCCATAAGCTCCATGCCCCTTCTATCCTCTGGAGTACCCAGAGACCAAAATTCACAAAAGCACTGAGTTAAAACACTCATCCATAATTTTTACTAATTATTGTAAAATTCAGGTAAGTGTCTGGAAGGTGACCTTTTAAGAATAAACATTTATATACAGAAAAAGTTGAACAAATAAGTGTCAGAGAAGACAGCTTGAAGGGAGAAACTTAAGGAAGTCCATCTGCTTAGTTCATTACAGCAGAAGACTAGGAGGGGACTGGCCAATTTTGAATCAGGAGGCCACCAGGAAGAAAGCTCCTCAGTACCCCAGCAGAACTGGGAGCAGTGCCAGAGGCTGGCACTGGAGATGAAATGGCAAAGTGCTACATACATGTTTTCTGAGCCGAAGTAATGCTCCACTGGAACTCACTACCATAAAAATACCATTTTCCCATGTCTTGAAGAATATTAACGGCCTTTCTTGGAAGACTTGAATTAAGTCAGTCAATTCTACTTTATTCTCTGATTTTTTTTTTACACTCACAGAATCGTAGAATCATTTAAGCTGGAAAAGACTTCTAAGACCATAGAATTCAGATCATGGGAAAAACGTGATACATGGGATTGTTAGTTCACTTTGAATTGTATTAACTTAGAAAGGCCTTGGGAATTTATTTTATTTTATTTTTAAGGCAGAGGTCACTGGAACCTAAGGAAGAGCCTAGAAGAGTTTTACGCCAAGGTGAGCAGTGAAGCTTGAGGACACAGCAGAGCATCCAGAAGCATTATAGCAGGCACAAAAATGACATGGGACTTAGGCTGACATATCAGTTCTTTTAACTTCCAAGCAAAATAATAGATACTTAAGTTTTCTTAAATAGAGGTTGATATCTTTTTCCACCAATGAATAATGTTAATCTCTAACCTCTGATTCATCAGTAAGCCCCTACTGAAAGTATATAAATATGTGAATACCTAGATTCTGTATATGATCTCTGACTTGAGTATTCATTAAATTTCCCTTGTACCCCGTCCCCCCCACACCCACCCTCCACCAGTAGATAAATGAATGAGACAAGAAGTTTCAGCCTCAAGCCTCATTTCAGTGTTTAAGCTTTTCCTTGCTCCTTCAGTGATATGCATGTCAATGTCTTAATAAGGCAAGGACAGCCATTTCCATGCCTGAAAACAGGTGCTCAAACTCAGGAAATGGTGCATGAGGGATCAGGGATCATGTTGGGCCCAGTTCTATTTAATATCTTTACTGATGATCTGGATGAGGGGATTGAGTGTACCATCAGCAAATTTGCAGATGACACCAAGTTGAGGGGGAGTGTTGATCTGCTGGAAGGCAGGAGGGCTCTGCAGAGGGACCTGGAAAAGCTGGAGAGATGGTCTGATTCCAACGGGATGAGGTTCAACAAGGCCAAGTGCCGGGTCCTACACTTTGGCCACAACAACCCCCTGCAGCGCTACAGGCTGGGCACAGAGTGGCTGGAGAGCAGCCAGGCAGAAAGGGA
>JAYRBT010000082.1:118685461-118722427 GCA_036023395.1 Myiotriccus ornatus | reverse complement strand
ACCAGGCTGGTGAAGGGACTTGAGCACAAGTCCTATGAGGAGAGGCTGAGGGAGCTGGGGTTGTTTAGTCTGCAGAAGAGGAGGCTCAGGGGAGAGACCACATCACTCTCTACAACTACCTGAGAGGAGGTTGTAGCCAGGTGGGGATTGATCTCTTCTCCCAGGCAACCAGCAGAAGGACAAGAGGGCACGGGCTTAAGCTCTGCCAGGGGAGGTTTAGGTTGGATATTAGGAAGACATTTTTTACATAGAGAGTAATCAGGCATTGGAATGGGCTGCCCAGGGAAGTGGTGGATTCTCCATCCCTGGAGTTTTTTAAGATGAGACTGGGTGTGGCACTGAGTGCCATGGTCTAGTAAACACGGCAGTGTTGGATCAAGGGTTGGACTTGATGATCTCGGAGATCTTTTTCAACCTGGCTGATTCTATGATTCTATGAAGTGGAATAGGACTCCTAGGCTTCCTCAAAGGGAAAAGGTGTAGTAGTTCTATATCGTGCAGCTTGAGCTTCAGTCCATAGTTAACTTTAACAAAATTATCATCATGATTAGTTCATGCAAGCAAACAAACAAACAAACATTAGCCAAAAAGACAAACATATCACAAACTAATTACGTGGCTTTGGAAGCACCTGTTGTACTAATTCACAGCTGATACTGTTCTACCATGGAAAAGCTGCTTCAGAGTTTTCTGCTGTAGAGTGCAAGAGGTTGCCAACTCCAAAGGTAATTTACAGTTGAAATAGTGGTTAATTCGTCTCACTGCAAGTGTTTACTCTCTTCCCCAAGTAGTCCTTTAGCTTGAGCATTAAAGAAGAACCTAAACTAAGATGTGGTCTTTATGAAAGCAGTACTTCCAAATGGAATAATTTGGGAAGAGTTATACAATAAGCACAAGTTTTCAAGAATAAAGACATGCATTATATATAGGAAAAAGAATGTGAATATTTGAATTAGTCTCACATTCTAGTAAATATAAAAGATTCCATGAAAATTCATTTTCTGACAATTTTCATAATTTAGTTAAGGAAGATGAGGTTAATAATGATTATACTTATCACCTATTTTATTTATCTGTTAATGTAATTTATTCTCTTTAGAAATTTCTCTCTATGGTGTAAAATGGCAAAGAGCCCTTGCTTACCATGGAGGCAGATACCTGTCCTCATATTGTAAGCGTGGCTTTCATATTATGGTGTTAAATATAATTTGCTGAGTGAAACATGCTTGAAATCTGGAGCTACTGTTTAAGCAAAGACTTCCAGGGGAATCTCGATTCCTGTGAAGGAACAGAGGTGAAGGAGAGGTAAAACTGCCTCCTCTACCCAGGAATTTCCAGGGCTAAGGCAGAGAACTGGCACCACAGGCAGCTGCTGTGGGCAGCAGCTATCAGGGAGAAACTACAGTGGGTCTCTCCATCTACCCAGTTCACAATCCCATGTAGGAGCAAAAGCTCACTTTTGTTATGGTCTTGGGCTAATATACTGAATCATTTTCATCATGGGCTTGGCATAATATGCTGGATTAGGATTAATTCCCCATTCATTATTGCAACAACCTTAGGTCCGAACTGCAAATGTGGAAGAGGCTATATCCAGCTGACATAGAGAGTAGGTACCTACAGACAGTCATAGGGTAGCACCTCAGCAGGCTGGAGCTAAATCCTCCCAGCTGAAGGCATTTAAAATTCTAGCTAATACCCAGCTTCCCTGCAAGGCATTCACAATGGTGGAGCACAGTTGGGGAGAACACATTGCCCCTTCACAGGAACCTCTTGGTACCCTTGGTTAGAGGAATGACAACTTGCAAGTCTTCAGGGCCAAAAGATGGCTGGAGGATGAGGTCCCTTACTGTTCTGTGCTAAGCAAAGGGAAACACTTGCCTTGCAGTGACATTTCAGTGAGCATTTCCATACAGCATCAGCCCAACACGGAGTGTATACTATGAGCAGTTGCCTCTGCACAATGAGAAGTTTTCTGGAAATCTAAGTTCAGGACCATCTCTGCACTGCTCCTAAATCACCTCAATGGCACCCAGATTTCCCTCCTTGCCTCTAGTTTTCTTCCACATCTACCCAGAGGCTTTCTTAGGCTTACCAGACCATATGTCTTTGATGGTCCCACTCAGCTGTAAATCCCACCAGTCTCTGGGCTGTAGCCTAACTGCTGTAGAAATTTAATTTGAGCCATATACTTTCTGGGACAGAAATTCCATACTTCTTTAAAGGCATCCAGTGAAAAAGAAGTCTCTAAACTTAGACACAGACTTCGATAAGATTTTTGCCTGTGTATGCATAGCAGAACTGAGCTATTAACTGCTGATAAAGGACTAGCTCTTTGAAATATGTTTTGTACTTTGATGGATTTTTTAAGGAGGAAGTTAAAAGAATTTAAAAGAACATTTAGATTCAATGATCAAGTATTCCAAGCACTTAGAAGTTCTCAAATTAAGGTCCCATTTAATAAGGCATGGGTCACATACAAGTTTAAGTCTTTAGTTGGGCACATACAAGAGAATTCTGAAGTTTTGCAGATTATCATCATTCTGGTTGAAGTCATTTGCCTGAAATTTTATGTGGTTTCAACTGTTTTGGCAACATCTATCTGGTTTTATGTACATATTTAAAAAAAAACCAAACAGGAATATTGAAAAACTGACAAGACCTTGACGTTCCCCAGCAGAAGCCCATAGAAGATTTGGATTTCCAGTTTCTTGAATAAAATGAAGTAGGATATGATGCCCTTTCTAGAGCAACTACTAAGGGATGGAGAAGAGAAATATACTCTGATAGCTATTTATTTCCTAGTCAGGGATGGAATGTTCATAGCTACTGTACTTTAAAAATCCCTTTTCTATTTCTAAGCTATCGCAATGTCCTCTGACTCCTATCAATCTCATTCATCTACCTGCTTGTTTTGCATGTTTATTCCTGCCTCTTTCAAAATGCAGATTTCTGTATTAGTTAGGTTGTTTCCTTCTCCTGTTTTGTGGCAGACGGTGTGTTAAATTAATGCATCATTTGTTTAGAGTCTAGTAAATATCAAGTAATGTCAGGGGAGATCTGTACCTCCCTTGCAGCTCTAGGAAGGTACACGATCGACCCAGCTGACATATCAGAGCTGTGTGTGGACGGAACATATTCAGTGTCCGGGGATTTATTACAACTCTGCAACTTTCAAATATACACACTTCAGTCAGTTGTAGGTAGATTTTCAAAAGGATGTCGAGCAATAGTACATTTTTATTCTCTGTTTCCAAGTTTTTAGTGTTTTATTGGAAATATTTTTTGTATAAATAATTAAACATCAAAACCAAAGAAAGACTGTTTTTTTAGACTCAGTGATTATCACATTTCTTTAGTCTATTGCTCATATCCCTGCTTTAAGTTGAACAGCATAGCAATTTTTAAGCTGGTGTTCCAGATTTCAGGTAAATGATGTAACCAGCAGGCTTTTCTCATATTTCCATGAAAACAATTCCAGGAGATCATTTGTTTGTTATAATGTCAACCACGGAAATTTTCATTTCTTGGCCACATGTAGCCTTGAAAAGTGTGCCTTCTATAAATACAACCAGCACAGACTAATATTAGTAGGAACAGACTGATTCTTCTAAGATGACAAGAATTATTTCAAAGTCTTTACTCTTTAAATGTCTGAAGATCTAAATTAAAATCTTTGTTTCCAAACACTTGGGTATCTGAATCTTTAATCTGCTCCAGCTGAGCTTGCTTTGTTTTACCTACTCTTTTCCAGTGCTGCACACACCAAGCTTCAAGTTCATTAGAGAAGATCAGTATGCCATATTATAAGACAATAAAATAGTATACTACAGCCATCTGTGTTTGTTACATGATAAACAGGAAGTTTGTAACCAAGATTTTTGTAATTCAAAGGAAATTCTCAGCTGAAAACACAATTACTCTCCTTATGCTGTACCGATGCCATATAAAATAACAGAGGATGACCAATCTCTGTTCTCTTTTGGACACATATAGATGCCATCGATGCTGGCCAGCAATGCTCTGCTGGTTACTGCTGTGTAAGAGGGAAATCAAGAGCAAGTCACCCAAGAAGTGACTGCACTATGTGTGGTGTCACCATCCCTGTGCGCTTTGGGGACAGGCTGACTGAACTCTTACAAGTTACGTCTGTCAGATGATGCCAAGCATGGAAAGAAGCAGGCTTTTTCAAAGGGAACCTTCTAGTCCTGCTTAACTTATTTGAAGTGATTCTTTCTAAGTGCTGGGGAAGGGAGGAAGGAGGTGAACGGAGAAGAAAATGAATGTTGTACCTTCCAGATCAGTTTTACAATTTGTTTCATAAAAAGATGCTAAAGCACAAGTCACTCGTTTTTACAGTTTTTGTACCACACTTTCATTGGGGAAAACACTGCAAGACCTAGAAGCTTTAAGAATAATATAGCATAATCCGGAGAAAAGTTGGTGTGTTTATGCTGTGTTTTGTAACTGACCACTAATTCCCCAAATTAGTTTCTAGTTACTCTTCCTTTGTGTAAGTATGTAATGGGCTGCTGAGTCACATATTTTACTGACTTCAATTTGTGATAAGTATGCTAGTCAAATGCTGTGGTGATGTGCATTAAATGAGTTGCAAAGCAATGACTGAGTTATGCCGTCTCCCCAGCGGACTGCTAATAAAAAAATTTATACCTTAAAAACCATCATAACTCTGTATATGCCACATGAAATAAGGCATTAAAATGTTTTAGAGAGCTTTAAAAGTTTTATTGGTGCTTTTTTTGGTATTGCTCCACCTATAAAGCTGGACTTCCTTAATTAGTAAGGACCTAGGCTCAGGGGAAAAAAAATTGTCTGGAAAATACTGGACCCTTTAAATTTTAAGTACAGCTATAGTAGGTTTTGCTGCCATGTAGTTAATGAAGTATTATTAGACAACTAGCCATCCATGTTAGGTAGAGCATTCATACAGATTACTCAGTACATTAATTTGGGGTTTCCGATTTAATTTCAAAGTGAATTAAGTTTTTGGTTTGGAGGAATTACTTTATTCTTCCCAGGTTCTTGCTGCTCGTTAAAAATCACTGCATACAGAAGAGTCATTACCTATTCTACATATCATTACAGTGTCCACTCAAAATGCTTCTAGCTGCAGATGGATGGGTCAGCAATGCTCTTGCCAGAAAACACTTCTCACAGAAAGAAGCAGTTGGACATTCGAACTAATTTAGAACTTACAGAGGAGCATGTGAATCTCATGTCTAAGAAAAATGAGGCAGCATATTTTTTGCAAATGCTGACTTCTCCTCTGGTAGTTTGTCTGATGGACATGCGCTTGAACAGAGCACTGGAGCCCTGCTCACTACTGAATAAGGCCTGGAGCCATAGATGTCTCTGACAATCTGCAGTTTAACCTTCTCTTGCAGCTGAATTTTTCTGCCTTGCCAAGTACTCACTAGCAATGTATAGATTTCTTAAGGTGTACCAGGAATTTAATTAAGCTTACCTTAATGCACAAAATTTACGACCTTGAAGACATCCATAAACCAGTTTCTGCTTCACAGGTCCATGAGTAGTGAGGAGCAGGGAAACAGTAGTGCCAGCCCCTGCTGACTGGGGCGAGGCTGTTGAACAATGGGGAAATCGTAGCTAGGATCGCCTCCCATCACAACCCTCACCCCACTGGAGCACTGTTGCAGAAGCTTCTCTTGTCTCTGACCCCAAAGCTTCATCTCAACTGTGGCTTTTTTTTTCACATATTGATGATACAACTTCTGTTACAGTCCAATAAATGGTGTTTTTCCACTATGCATTTAAATAAATGCATCTTGTTCTCTTTTTTTGCTGAATCAGCCAGCTACTATGGTCTCAGTAACAGCTACTCACTCTCCTCTTTCCTTCTGCCTCCAGGTTATTTTCTTTGGCTAAACCAGAAAGGCAAAATCAGGGGAATGGAAAATGCTTTTCTAAAGTTTTAAATTGCTTTTCATATCTCTTGTAGAGAGTGACAGACAACTTCTCACGGCTGCCTCTGCACCTGCTCCTCACCCACTTTTAGGGCTGAGATGTTACAGACACTCTGAGGTGTTACACAGACTTCCCAAAACTGTGCCATTCAAAAGACATCCAGGTAGAGGTTGAGGATGTTCTCTTGCTCAGAATACTACCGCAGTGCACACCATGTCAAGAAAAAGCTACTAGGACAGTGGGAGCAGGACTTTAAACAGGCCCATGAGAGGCTACATCTGCACTACAGCTGGAGGCTTGGCTGCAGAATACCAAAATAGTTTAAAGTTGCTGGTAAGAGGGGGATGGTACTTACTGCAGCAATGGGACACCAGGACTTTGCCTATTTGATTGTTGCAAGAAGTACTTCATTGTTATCAGTACCTAAGATTAACTCTACCTCTAATATATGCACATTCCTCTGATTGCAATGAGGTCAGTAAGTGAATGTCAGGACCTGAGAGTGGTTTAGCACTAGTCAACTGTTCTCTGAATATCTGTAGGAAAAGGGAACCCAGTAAGTTTTCTATGGAGATTATGATGGAAGCCAGTCAGATTTTCCACCCACTAGATCTATGGTGAACGATGTTTAGCCTAATTTACTTGAAGCTCTCAAATTTAACCCCTAAAATATCAAAATGTTTTACCTCTGCATGTAAGGCATATTAATAGCTAAAAATCAGGGCCTGGCAAGAACTACTACACAATTACTTTGTGCATCATCGATGGTATAAGAGCAGAAATAAAGCATTTTTAGTAGTGACTGAAAAACCAACATGTATTTTTAAGATTTGCTGACTAGACAATAAGGATGTCAATCCCCCTATCCATGCCTTTGGACTTATCCAATACGCATTAGTGGAACATAAATATGATTTGAAACATCTGCATCACACTTTTGGAGTGTCAGCTGGACACTGACACTTTTCTGTACGCAGTTCATAAGTTTTCCCTTGAAGCCTCTTCCAGAGACCATCTTTGAGTCAGAAGTGAAAAGGAGAATATGGTGGCTTCAAAAAGACTCAGGAATGGCTTCCTTAGTCCATAGCACAGTAAGAAGCAACACATGGTACAGTTCTTTAAAAACAGAAATATCCCTCACTCAAATAAACACCCATATCCTGTTTGCAGGATGAGCCAAAATTTCCTTTTTCTTTGTCACAGATCCAAATTACTCAACTTTTGGGGGGAAAAAAAAAAAAGGAAAAAAAAAGAAAGAGATATGTTACAACTAAAGTACAAGTGTTCCCAGCACTGTGGCAGATTTTCTAAGAGGCTCTCTTTTCAGGCCACTGAAGCTGGGCAGAGCATTGCATGGTCATACTTCTCTGCCTCCAGCACACATTCGCACTGTAGTTTCAAGTGCTAAGCTGGCATTACCTCCTGATGTCTTTTGCTCTGCTCCTTCTGCTGTCTGGCCCTCTGCCTCTTTCTATCTTCATCTCTCACCTTCCTGCCACACTTGCCTCGTAGCATAACCCATTAGCTGAGAGATTTAACTCAGCAAGCCAGAAGAGAATTGCCCATGTTTTTGTTGTGTTTCCTGGCAGCCTGGGGAGCTGAGCTGGCTCGGGGAGAGTGGTGCCAAAATGAAGTGGGAGAAGAACATGGCGGAGAGCAGGCAAGGAAGGAGATTTGTGAATGGGAAGCAGGACCTTCCCCTTTGGTAGTGTAAGAAATTTTGTTCTTAACTTCATGCCTTCAGGTCTGTCTCCATCAGATGTAGCAGCCATGACGGAATCATGTTGCTCCTGGATTTTATACACCTTATGCTCCAATTCTTTAACCAGGACAAAGTCTCATTTTCAACAAGGAGCTACTAACTAAAGCTACCGTCCGAGTGCCCAGGAAGCAACAAAATTTCTTTTTCTCAGTGTTCCCTCTAGAGTTATTAGGTATTTCACAGCGGCTCCATGGAGTAATAACAATATCTAGTCAAAACTTCATAGATTTTGAAGTGCACACCTGACAGCAATTATGTCAACCTTTGCTTCTAAATTTCCTCAACATGCCAAACCTTTCTTGCTGCTTTTCTGTTGGCTGCGAGTACCACAGGTAGCTAACAGAACCACAGGCATGATAAGGCATGTAATGAACTTAAAATCACCTCCCATTTTTAACTCTGCAAATTCTAAATGACCCCCATTGTTGTTGAATATCATTTGGAAAGTCAGCACAGAGTTAACTTAAGTAACTGAACATGTCTGTGTTAAAGCAGAAAATCTAAGCCCATGTCATCTAAAATACTAATTATATATTTCACGTCACAAATACAGATGGCAAAAGTGTAGATACCAGATTATATGGCATATATATTAATAAATTACAAACCTAAACCCTAAGCCTCTGCTCTTGCAAATTATAAATCAAGAATGATTATCCTTTTTGTTAACTTCCGTGAAAGCTATGAGGTACTTTGGGAAAAAAAAAGTAGTGAACTAAATGAAATAATTTTATTCCACTTAAAATGCACTACATAGTGCCATAGATACTTATAGATACTTGGGAGAAAAATCAAAATGGAGAAAAATTAATTTAGAAGTCTTTTCTAATGGGATTTGTCAGAGAGTGTAAAAAGACTTCTACTTAACAACTCTCAGTTGTAAAAATATGATGGGTTAAAGTTTAATAATCATCTGCAAAGTGACTTCAGTACTTTTTGGGTACCCTGGCAATCCATAAATAGGATGCATAAATGTTTAGGCACGCCAGTATTTCCAGGTGTCCTCTGATTCTGTCTAAAGGACCCATTTCATGCAAGATTGCCTTTCCTACATTAGACAAACTTAGTGTCTTTCTGCAACTCAGAGCTCTGGTTTTCAAGGCCTTTGGATATTTGGAGATCCTGTTGACATCTCCGGCTCTTCAGCACTGCCTGTCACCACATCTTACTCCCATTGTGGAGCTGTCAGAATGGCTCTGACCCTCTGTCAAATTACACAGAGGAACCACAGGCTAAGTGGGTAGCACTGACAGATATGCATTGATGTTGATCTCACTGGCAAAGTTAAGAACTATTTTTGGCTTTTCATTTTTAATATCCACAAATCAGCAAGAAGAGGACTGGAAAGTGAATAGCCTTCTCCAGTAACATTAAGAGTTTGCACTCCCTAAAATGTTTTCTTTTTTTGAAAGGTGAATGCATACAATTGGCTGACTTAGCTCATAATACCCCATATCTGAGCTCAAAGTTGAGAGCATCAGTAAAACCATTGTCCATTAAAAGTGTCTGAGTGCTTTCTTGCTTCCTTTTGGCATCTGTCCTGCAATAAAGTACCTTACCTTGAAGTAATCTCCCGTTTACTCATGGGGATCACCACACTGGCGGGGAGGATAGTCACTCAGTGGGAGTGAAAGCAGTACCAAAGCTTATGATCAGCTTAAGCATATTTGTATATTTGCATATTTAAACAGAGAAAGAAATGGAAAGCGTTCCCCCCCCCCCTCCCCTTTTTGGTGGCTGTCATTTTGAGCATGGCTAGAGGTAAGATGAGGTTAAAAGTTCAGGAAAGAGAGAGAACACAGAACAACATCCTATGCACTCACTGAAACTATGACAAGAGGCTTAAAACCCTTCCCACGTATTGCCACATACAGTACTCACCCCAAGTAGTTCCCTAAACTGTCTGGCTGTGGTTACAGTTCATTTCTCAGCCAGGAATGGGGTAGGACAGTGCTGAGCCCAGGCAGGGTTCTGTACTTTCAGCACGCTTTGCTGGATGGATGAGATCTGGCATTTCCAATTAGGGCACTTGCACAAAGCGGCAGCCGGGCCGTGGCATTGCCATGCATCCCAGCTCCACAGCACAAGCTTCCACTGGCATTCCCGCTCCACTGGCACAGCAGCTCCAAGGTAAGGACTGTGCTCCCTGCCCTGTATTTGGGTGCAATCACCAGGAGAAAATTTATACTTATTTTCTGTATACACTCTCCTCCTCGCTCCCTCTCCTCCAGGGAACTGCACATCAGGATTTCTGTACAATACCATATGGAAAGGACGTGGAAGCACAACTGGATTCTTCCAGACTTTTGAGGAGCTGCCACCAGAAAGCAACACTTCAAAATGGAAGGAGCAAGTAACAGCCTATCAGCCACAGCAAGCGCACTGTCCCGGCAAGGCAGGGAGATGCCTACCTGCAGAGCCAGCAGGTATTTGAGATCTCTTGTAGTGGAAAAGGGATCTGCTTGTACTTTCCTTGTGGTGATTTTCTTATGGTAGACTCATCCTTTATTCTGATACAGCCAGGGTAGCTTTAACAATGCTCATCAAAAATAACAACGGATTCATGCAGCAAATTTTGTTTGTGGCTGAATGACATTGAAACAGAGGATTAGACCATTAATTTTCCCCATATTTTCTAGCCTTGAGGTTCTGAGGCTAGAAATAAAAGAATTAGCACATATTGGCAGCAAGGGAGGTCAGAGCATAGATTCTGTGTTTTCCTGAGTTTCTGCATTCCCACTTCCAGCAGCACAAACAATAACCCCAGAGACTCCTGCCTTTTATTTCTGCTTAATCTGTACGTGAGGGAATAATTTTTGATTCCAGTTACTCTTGAGAATTTGCATAGTATTTTAATTCACTGGATGAATCTAATGCTTATCTCAAAACTTTGCATGATAGTATGCAGCTACTGCCACTCAGAGCCTTCTTGCAGCTATCAAGAAAACTGCTTTGGCCTCATGAATATCACCAGCTCTGTGGGTCACTGTGAGAAGCATCATATTCTAGAAAATTCAATTAAAAATAATTTGATCACTTTCATTTACAACTCCTCAGCTGCAACCTCCCAGATTTTAGTGGGCACTTTATGTGTTACGCTGCTTCCTGACCTGTGTACCACAGTAGGAATCTGCCAGAATTTTTTTAATCAATATTATTGAGGTTTCTGTTCACTGATAACAGCAGATTTGCTGTACTGAAATAACAATAGTAAGCTTCTAACAGGTGTTGTAATAATTGTTCCTGCTAGCAAAGATCTAATTAATATGTTAATCTGTCATCGTCTGGCATTTCATCCTAACTGATTTTTAATGCTATATTGATCTCAGCTTCCATAATTGGCCTCTTCAAATAGTTTACTTCCTTCTTCACAGAGAAAGGGAAAGGCAGGGTTTGTTTCTTTTAGCCTCTTTTACTAACTGCTATATGCTGCCATGGCATTTAATTCTCTATAACTTTAAAAAACACCAAACCAAAACAGACCAAAACAAAAACCAACACATAATCTAGATTACCAGAGCCTGAACATAATATAGTTAACTTGCATATGATCTTGAAATCCTTATGCAAACCAAGATTTCTTACTCGAGAAAAGAAATAATAACTAAAGAAATTGAATGGCTGTAATTTGCCTATCTTTAAAAAGGAATGATTTGATTACTTCACACAAAGGGTGTCACTCCTCATAATATCTCAGCCGGAAAAAAAAAAAAAAAAGAATTGTCAATAACAAACAACAAAAAAAAGCAGCTTGCAGGCTTTTGTGACTATCTTTCTGAACAGTTGTATTCTAACCTATATAAAATCATCAGTCACAGATGCAGGAGCTAAGTTAACTAAGATGTATGGTGCTCTGTGGCCCTCATCATCCCTGTGCATCTGAGAACAGAACTCAGAACTATAAGGTTTCTGCGAATGTGGAAAATGGCAGGCAGTCAGCTCTTCCACCAGACTTAGCAAAATTGTAAGAATAAACAAAAAGAAAAGTAAAAACATGTAACCAGTATCTTGCACGTGGATGGGGGAGAGGGGAGAATTTTATGTCACCACCAGCTAATGTAAACTACAGGGTGGATTCCTTCCAGAACTAAGCTTGTGATTACATTAGTCATACACACTAGAGCTAATGCTATACATTACACTTCCAGGATTTCAATAGCGGGTTAGAGCTACAATAGAGGGAAACAGTCCCCAATACTGGGCACACCATTAATAGAAATAAAGAACAGGAAAATAATTGCCGAAACATCTAGTAGGCTGAATACCGAGGAAATAGCGAGTGAGCAATTATCAGTTTATAATCGATGTGACCATTACCCTCTTCTCTTTTTGAGCACATCTTTTGCACCTGGCACTTCAGGCAAACAGCAGCTGAAAGAGAACTCTGTAACATGTCTATAATAGACTGCTCCCCTGCCTTCAGGAGCAAGTGGCCATTTCAATGGCTGCAGATGTCTATGGAAGAATGGACACTGCTAGGTACCCTTCTCTAGTAACGTCAGAGTCCTTGTAGTCAACAGCTTGAGCTCTTTAATTCATGATACAGTCTTTATGCTAAAAGTTCTCAAGGAAACACTGATAGCTTCTGCTTCAGATGTTCTCAGAGGACTGTGTAAATGATGTGTTGGTTTAGAAGGTCACACGGATGTCCTATATTTACTGACAGTAAAGGTCTTCATTGTATAAGGTCTTCATTGTATTTTTCTGATGCTGTCTGCCTAAATCGATATGCAAGTCGGCTGTGCAGCTTGCTGAATTCTGAACACAGAAAAAACCCCAACTGTGTTATAACTGGTTCTTATTAAGCTGCTAAATGGAATACTAAAAGGTAGCTTAAAATCAGGTGTGTTTAATAAAGCTATATTTGAATTGGCACATGCCTGGGTCCCATGTGTTTTTCAGTTTGCTAGTGTTGCAGGTTTATCATGTGTATTGCCTATGCTTAAATGTTACTTCACTCCAATAAAAACAGGCATCATTTACGATTTCTCTCAAACATTGCTAAGTCCATGACCCAATTCTTTAGCTAGCCATCTGAGGCAGCCTAACACACCCACTGAATTTGCTGGGTCTTGGAAAGTGATTTATGCATTTAGATTAGATATGGGGTTGGAGGATTAAATAAAATCCACACAGGGGCATGAAGCAGGGATTTTCTGTAGAAGATACATTTTTAGTTTGAACAGAACTGTGCAGAGCACTCATTCACTGCAGTTCACTTTCCTGGTTAAACCTGCAGAAGTCACGGAAAATAAATCACAGGGAGGAGTTTCATCAGTGCCATTATATAAAAATTCCACACTGAATTCTCACATTTGTAGTAAGAGTGTTTTCCTGTTTCTTCATCAAAATTTCTTAGGGGGGAAAGAGCACAGAGACCTCTGTGGCAAGTGGGCCTCTGAGTCTCCCAAGGGCTCCCTGCCCAGTCCAGGAAGGGGGTTGGAACCCATCTGGGTCTGGCCTCTTCTGACTCTCCAGATCTGCTGTTGTGACTCAGGCATGGGCAAGTCCTGACTCCAACACAGATCCCAAAACAGATTGGTATCCCAGCAAGACTGTGTAATACACATTCATAACCAGACTGCCTTGGCCATAAGGATTTGGTGTCCTTGCAAGTCTGGAGACATTGCATTCCTCAGATATGATAGATCTGTTCAAATAAAAATAGTAGTTTTACAGATTTGCCTCACATTGCACATTCAAGACTCAGAGAAACCACTTCTCTGATCTGGGACTTCACCATATTCCATAGTACTTTGTTTGGTTGCTTACATGGAAACACAACAGTAGGAAACTATTTTATGTAATTTAGCAGTGAGAAAGAGAGCAAAGGAGCCAGCATTGTGTGATCATCCAGAACTCTGGACCACCATCAGGTTGTGTCTAGAATAAAATTTGGACACCTCTGCTTTACAGAAGCATCAACATGCAACAGGTTTCTACTTTCCCCTTTTCAGGTTACGAAGCTGAAATAACGTATTAGAAAAAAAATGAATTTTAATCAATAATCATGCCCATGGTAAGATAAATTTATGCTTGCAAAGGCTTCAGCAGATGTTTTTCATTGTAATGGCTGAGATCCAGAATCTTTTTACATTCTTATTTTCTTTCCTCAAACTGAAATAAGTTCAGAGGTCACTCCAAATTCTTTGTGTGTGTGTGTGTTTTTGTGTGTGAAGACAGTGTATATAAAAAAAAAAAAAAAAGAAAAATTCCCTCAAAATAGGAAAATAAATCAGAAATACCACAAAACAGGATAAACTCAGATTTTCTGAGTGATGCAGACATTTGGAAATAAAAGCCAGCTGAAACAGTAATTTAGAAAACATCACAACTTCTTTTGAAGTGAGATTTCTCAATGAGGAAAGAAACTTCTTTGGCTCAAGGAAGGTACAGTGGCACCACAAAACTCATGCAACTTTCCCAAATACTTCAGAAACCCATACTAGCTCATCCAAACCAAAAAGGAAAAAATAAACCAAGATATTTGACTCACAAACTAGCCACTAAATGTCAAATGGTTACAGAATGCTCCACCTGCCAAGGCTGAAATCTAGGACAAAGATCCCAGGGGGGTCAAAATCCTGTAATCCCTACTCAGACCAAAGGCCTATTAACTCAAACACTTTCCTAAAAAAGGAGAGAAAATACATATATTATACAATCAGACTAGAGCTGAAGGTTTTTTATGAAAACAACATGCTCGTAGAAGGCGCCAGGCTGCTAGTCCCAGAAAATAGAAGGCAACTACAGCTGAGGCAGAAGTAGGACTTGCTTGTTCATCAACCTGACATGACCTGAGGCCAAGACAAAGAGTTCAGTCTCCCTGCCTACTTAAATCCTTGGCTCAGGAGCTTTCATAGCCAGCAAGGGTGCTAATTAGAGTCAACTGTGGTGTTGACACACATGTACGGGGAACCAGGAGGAGACCAACCTCATTTTTACAACAGCATCACACAGAAAGAGGTTTTGGTTGGTTTGATTTAATGACTTGATTAGAATTTGAGCTGATAATTTACAAGGGATAGGTGTCGTATCCACTACCAGTCCTCTAAGCCAGTCAGCTTTGTACAGGATCAAACTTATATAACAATCCACACTCAGAATGTCATAAATAAGGGTATGAATTTCATGCCAAGTGTAAATGAGTAATAAAGTAGTTACAAAGTAGTATTTCTGTACACTGATTTGGCATTCCATGTGTGTGCAGAAGCAATTTGGTATGCTATGGGGACAAAATTCAGTCCTGGCATAAATCAATGGGACTCACATCTATTGAACACCAGAACTGAAACAGGACTCAAAGGCATTTTAGACAGTGTAGGAATTAGTGATGGGGGGATATGTGAAGGGTGTATGGATGTGGAACAGTTCAGAAGTGGAAAAGATCAGGAAAGAAGCCTGGAAAGAGAAGGGTAGAAGGTGAATAGGACCTTCTCTGTTCTTTTTACTGTTGCTTTTCTTCAATTGCAACTTGAATATATTTTTTTCCCTGCCTCCAAACTGTGCGATAAATTGGGGAACAGCTTGGAAACACTTTAAGCATTTTAATGATTAGTCACACCTGATGAGTAACAATCATTCAGGTCAGTTCTGAACGAGATCCAGAGACCTCTGAGGAATTTCCATCTGCTGGCCACAAACAGCTACAGTGGAATTTGGCCGTCAAGTATTCTTGAATCCATATTCTTACAGCTGAGGTGAACTGAGCCCAATATATACAGTTTTCCAGACTTAGTTTCCCACAGCAAACAGACCCCAAGTGAGAAAACTGTAGCGACACAAACATCCAGACAGGTGGAATGACGTATACTGCAAATGTGGGTGAAACAGTGAACCACTAACATGTAAGACTGGTAGCTGAAAGCAGCCATGGTTTTACCAGGTGGCTAAGACAGTTCAATTGCAACTCATTTTGTCAGGCACACTGGCATCACAAAAAGCAAAGGAGAGCTTCATGTCCCTGCTGCTCTCTAATATAAACTGAAGCATTCTTTGCAGTGTTTGCTATTGCACTGAGCAGGCCTAGAGGAGACCAGCAAACAATGGTGTATGGTATTGCCTAACAGGTTCCAGATTATCCAAATAGTTCGTAAGTGGGCATGAGGGAGCAATGCAGAAGTACTGCAAATTGTCACCATACATTTCAGACATTTATAAGCTCTCAGGTGTTGATCACAGTGGTTTATTTATATACTATGTGCACAGTGCTGAGGTCCTTGGCACTAGCAGGGAACAGAAAGCAGCCTTTTCGTTATTTTTTTTGATTAGATTTTTTTTCGGACTGAACACTTGCTACCAGTTTTAGACAGCACGTTTTCATATTTTAGTAAAATCTTATATTGATGTGACTTTGAATAAAATTTCACTATGCAAACCTGTACAGACATCACAGGCATGGCATTTGTCTCACCATGATGCATAAATGCCCCTGGATTATCAAAATACTCTCTGATACTTTTTCTGAGGCTTCCCAGAACAGGAAACAATACAATTCAGGATAAGGTATGGGTATGTGAAATCTCCACTGTCAGCAAGCTGTACAATTTCACTATACATTTTTTGTGCATATCATCTGCATTTTATTACCAAACACAGTAGAATCTACTTAACTGTATTCAAATCACAGGTAAATTAAGTACCACAGTATCTGAAAATATATTGTTCACAGCATACTGAAAGGATGCTTCTAATTGATGGGGTAAGCCTAAATTTATTACAATTATTCAGCTGTTTGATCAACGTCCACTCACATACTGTCACTCCTTGGTGGAAGTTTCATCCACATATACTTTGAGAAAAACATTTAAACCCACAAAATAATGTAATGTTTTGCCCTAGTGAAAAAGCTCTTTTCTTCTCTGCTACTTCAGCAAATTGTAGAATAAATAAAAATTGCTCTTGGGTTCTTAAAATCACTCAGGCATGGGCTTCCAAAACCTATCAGAAACACAAATAAACACACATCATGGCACATCACCGTCACCCACCAAAACACTGGCTGCTGAGAGTTATGAATACTTCCATGGCAACAGGTAAAAATTGACAGCTGAAAGTTAAATGATGATAAATACTTTCCATGGGTATATGGACCCTTAAGAATGTTTTTTAGGTCCTCTGAGAGCAGAGAGGATCTCTGGGCAAGTTCATCTCTCTTGTGGACTACACTTACCAGAACAATGCTGATGGAGATTGATTAAGATCAGTACATATCCAAGCCAGTTTCAGTTAACATCCAGTATATCTGGTTCCTGGCAAGGCTTCATCAGAGGACAAAGGATGGGTTAAATATGTTATCTAAACGCCTCCCTGAAATAGAAAGATCTAGGTTAGAACACGCACTACAGAATTCACAAGTTTTTAGCTCATTAGAGTCTAGCTCAAGGCTTATGCGTGAGCACATGGTAAAGCATGTGCACTGTCAGAACTGGGCTAGGAATTATGGAATGAGCCAGAGGAAACTGGAATGAGAGAAAGATCCTGCAGGATCTTCCTGACTAGCTCAGTTCTGCACAGCACAAGTTCTTCTGTGCAAGAAAGGACATGACCCAACTGCCAGGTCTCACAGGTGGCATTAAAGTTCAGTCATAATGGATAGAACGGGGGTAAGAAGAAATTGATTGGCATAGAATTATGTTAATCATGGTGCCCATGCACTTCATTCAAGATTAAAGCTCAGCAGCTGTGTAAATTAGCTGTTGAAAAGAAAAGAATTTGGTGACTGACCTTGAATCTACTGTCCTTAAGCAAACAGATTTAATTATTAGAGACACACTATCATTTGTAAGAGAATGTCATAAAAAAGGTGAAAATTCAGTATTTTAAAGCCCATGTTCAGCATCTTAATAAAATATTCTGCAGCAGAGTTCAGGCATCCTCTTTAGATCAGACTAGATTCACCCAAGGCTAATGGTTTGTTTTCCTTCCCCTAAAAATTTATGTACTATAGTAGCCTTGAAGTGACTTCCTGGGTCATCAAATTAACCATCTGCTCCCAAATCACAAAATGCCTTCATGTGCACACTGTCCCTAAAATCAGAAACATTTTTGCCCTCAGCCCACCCCTCCCCACCTTACTCCAACTGTAGGTTTGTTTCAGAAGTTGTCTGCCCAGGTTTACACTGGGCCTGTTGATACCTGGCAGAGAGCAGTGAAGGAGTGTACGTAAGAGAGTTAGTTTGGCTTTAGAGCACACAGAGTTATTCCACAGGCAACTGGGGCCCACCAGATAAGACAGCCCAAATAAGACAGCAAGTGAAAATCCTTTCCTTGCTGTCATCTCATGTAATATGACTGTGAAGATCACAGGACAGAGGAGATGCAGTGTCCAGTTTTACATTACTGCAGTGGGGCATAGTTTGTGGAAGTCTCCCAGGAATCCCTGACTTAATTTTCCAGGAGCAATCAGCAGCATGTTCTGGAGAGAATCTTATCTGTTCCTGGTTATCTAGCATCCAGCTGAGGAACAGATGGTATGATCCCTTAGGAATACGGAGATAGATGGGCTGAGGCAAATTAAACCATTCAGATCTATTTATCTGATGAGAAATGAAGTCCTGAGTTGGCATCAACTTTTCCTGAGGTGGCAGGGGCAGCAGCAGATGTGAAGATGAGTTGGTGAGATAATGAAATCATAAGGCACCTAGTGCTAAGTTGTACATCTCCATTATAGCAAGCTTGTATAATGCTGGCCAGCTGTCTAGTTGAAATTAGCACCTTCTTGGGCTTTGGCTATCAAAACTGGAAGCTAGGTAAGACTGGCTGATGCTGACAGAAGACAGAAATCTGCTGCTGGAGTATCTTTCCAGGGATTATTGACTAACAGGGTTTTGTTAATCTTTTTTTTTGGATTCTTGCCCATAGCCACAGCAACTGAAAAATCACTGCTTTCTCCTGTAACCAGGCAAGATGATGTTCAGTCTTTGTTAATGGGGGTCTGGGCAATAGCCTTTACATTTTGATAATTTCAATTCCACCGGTTGAGCAACCCAGCCTCCCTGAAAAAGCTCTAAGTAGGGAAGTAAGATCCTTGCTGAGGTGTTCCTAAAATCTCCTTCACCCTCTGAAGTGCGTGTTCAAAAGATCTTCACGTACTTCTGCAGAACTGTCCCTTAGCACCCGTTGTAGGTGTCTGTTATAGAAAGGCTTCTCAGGTGGTTCCTGTCTCTTCATCCTGGTGAGGTAGAGTGGTATGTGTGGGTACAGGCTGGGCCCTTGGAGGCTGCAGAACAGCCACGCTCCTTCAGAGCTGAATAGCGGGGTAGGTCTTCGCCCCAGCAAAGCTCCTGCCAGTCTGTGAACCAACGTGTGCAGCTGGGCTTGGCACTGCTGTTTTGTCATAAGCATCTTGCTTTTCCATTCATATGGACTTAGCTGTGCCCACGATAAGGTGACTGGGGGGGCACACTGCATCAGGCCCTGTCCTCTTTGTTCTAGGAACTTTCCATTTCTGCCTGCCCATCTGGGTAAACGGGGAGGGCAAATGCAAGGGCAGAGGCAGGTTTCTCCCAAACTCCCTCACTCCTCTTCCCACTTCTGTGGGAAGAAACAATTGGGGAAATAAAACAATTTAAAAAAAAAAAAAACCAAAAAAAACAACAGAGAGAGAAGAAAGAAAAAGGGGAAAAAAAGAAGAAAAAAGCAGTTGTCTTCTCCCTGCAGCAGGAATCACAGTGTGAACAGCCACTGAGTGACAGAGGGAGAGTAGGCTGGGCTTCTCTGTCTTTATTCCTCAGTGCATGGGGCTCACAACAAAGGCCATATGCCCTGATTCTAGACATCTTTAGTCTTTTAAGCAGCCTTCAGCATGCAAGTAGCTCTATTAAGCAGTATTAATTATTACAGCATATGTCTGTAAAGATAAAAATATCTTATCAGCCCTTTAATTAACATAACTATACAGCTAACCACTTAATCAATGTTTGCAGACAGGAAAAAAAGATAAAATTAATAGTCTCTTTGGTGGGAGAGTCATTTGCAAGGCACTCCTGATTTTTGCACAAGCACTCATTCTTCATAGAGACTGAAATAAGAAAAAAAGTTTAGAATAATACCTGTCAAACTATGAGGTTATCTGCGAATTGTTCATTTTGACCATTCACTATCGATGACATGCAATTTGTCCCATTAAATATTTTCTCCTACCTCAATGGATGAGATAGTTTTATACAAGAAAAACAGCTGAAGAAGTCTAGGACAGATTTGTGAATGCCACCAAGTGAACAGCTATTCAGCAAAAGAAATGAGACAGATTCTGCTCCTATTACTCTTGTATTTCTAAGGGACTATTCAATGCAAGATTGATCAAGCTGTCAGTTACAAATGACATAAAACAAAAACCTGTGTGGCTTATTGATGAGTTTATTTGCAATGCTGTGTTTTCTGCTCTGTGTTCTTGCTGAAAACCAAAGCATATTGAATTTGATTCTTTATCTGCCATATTTTGTTGATGAGCAATTTTATATAAATTTACAAATGAAGCTCTAGGGTATAGCTTATTTCTCATTTCTCCTCCTTGAAAACAGCAGAAGTTTATACGCGATTTAGAATTCAGTTCTTCCACTGAGCAACAGAAATGTCAAGTGGCTCAAGAAACAAAACCTTGATGTAGTAAAGCAGTTTTATTCCACATACACAACTTGGCACAGGCAGCCCAGTTGATTAGCAAAACCAGTTGTTTAAAATATTAATCTTACTAGTAGAAATAAAGAAAACTATTACTTCTTATCCTTGCTCTTTAAGAAAACTGCTCACTTCAACACATGAGGACAGAGACCTGAACATTTCAGTAGAAGAAAATGATTAAAAAAACAATCCCTACTTTGAAATGTGCCTCAAATTTTGGAAAGAAAATACAGCTGGGCCCTCTTCAGTCTAGTCTGTTAACTAACCTCATCAGGTTGAAATCCAGCCCTTTCCTATAAGCACCAGGCTTTTGTAGTGTTTTCTCGACCCACAGTCAGCTGCCCAGCTCACTAAGTGCTTGCATATGCATAAACAGAACGAGGCATCCCTCCCCCGTCTGCTCCGTGAAAGCCTCAATGCTGAAGTAAAGGGGAACCTTTTAAGCAGGGTTTTAATTAGCACCCATTGTTCCCTGGCTGGCAGGACAGGCAGAATGGCCCAGTGGTTTGAAAACGGCTATCACAGTGGGAATCTAACTTTGCAATTGAATCAATCTGCAAACTCCACAGGACTTGTACACTGAAAATAAAAAAGGAAAAAGAGGGAGTAGACCAGGGTGTTAATTATAGTGGTGTCTCATACTGCTACATTTAGGGGTCTGTGAGCATTTCTCTCATATATTTTTAAGAGGAAAATAGAATCATATAAATCCACTAGAGAATGAGACATGGTCATACACGTCTAAACATAAAAGTGAAATTCAGCATTAAGTCTACCACCTGATCTTTAACTTCTAGCATCTGTACTACAGATGGTTATTTCTGAAGATGTCTGAAATGGCTAACTGGGAAAAAGGGATTTCAGGAGGAAGATATTCTTTGGCTTTAGAAGGCTTGGTATATAATAAGCAGGGGTTTAGGTTTAACAGAAATTCCTCCGCTTTCAGTAGAGAGGTGCATGTGTGATGATGCATGACATGATGCAGCTGTTTCAAGAAAAACAGACTGCAGTCACTGACTTGAATACCCCAGATAAAGACTTGTAGTGGAGGCTATCTTTTAAAAATTGAACAGCCAAAACGTGACTGACTTCTTTTCTGTTCTGCACCAGCCCAGGCAGAGCTCACCCACAGTCATGCTGAGTAGCCCTGTGGCAGGCAGGTTAATTCACCATATCAGCTGGTTATTCCTGCAGGGGGTTTCTCCCTGCCTTCTCATGGACTAAACAGAAGTATATATATCTTCAACTCTTACTTTAAAACAAGATGGAAAACAAGCAAGATCCGTGAATGCAAATTGTATCCAAGATCATTTATCAGTACCATCTGTTTGATAGATATACAGAGACAGTAAAGATTCCTGTCTTAATAGAACACAGAAAAGAATGACATGAAATAACATCTCACCTTGTTATATTTTTGAAAGATTTGTTCTGCATATTTGTTTTATTTCTTGCTATCCTTTAGGAATGACAGGTTCTCTATTTCATATGAGAGGTTGCCCCATGAACAGTTTCAGGACAGTGGTCACTAAAACTCAGAGACAAGAAGACATTCCAAGCAAAAATCTGTTAAGTTAAACTTTGGGGATTAAAATAGTGTCCTTCAAAAATCTAATTTATGTTAATTTCAGCAGTCCGTTCTATGAGGAGTTGTATCTACTTTCCGTGCCAAAAAATACAATAAGGTTTTCTTACCAGCACACGTTTTCTTAATGATGGCAGCTGAGGTTTCCTGACATCAAGACCAGGGAGCAGTTAAAAGGCTGCTCTGAGGAACAGATATATTTATGGACCCTCTTCAGCTGCCTAGAATCTGATCTGAATCAAAACATGGATGTAGCCAAGAGCAATTTGGGAGTTACATGCAAAGCAAACCTCCTGCTGATTTGAAGAACACTCTTTTAATTGTATGTTAAATATATCTTAAAAGTTCACAAGAGCTGGCAAGGAAAGCTTTCAGAAGCTCAGAAGTATCAAAAGTAAAATTTTCTAAGTAAAGGCAAATAGAAAAAGTAAAATCAGCTCTTTTTTCCATTCCTGTCTTCTCATTCAACACACAGGATGGGCAAAGTTCAAATAATGAGCAGCTACACAATATTTTTGCCCACAGGCCTTATTTACTATACACAATTCATATCCTGCGCTGAAGACAAGAGTTATTAAATGCCCCATGAACTTTTCCATGGCTCTACTCACAATATTGTATTTAAGGGCTTTGTGAACAAAATGAATTTATTTTTACAGAATGTTTCTGAGGACAGGGACACACTGCAACAGGAAAAATGTTATCCTTTCATAGAGGGAGAACCTAAGGTCAAAAGGCCAAGAGGATTTTGGCCATGTAATTTAAAGAACCAGGGCCTGATATTTTTTGAGAGTCCCTCACATTAAGAAGAGCTTTATCTATTTGAAGCATGAATTACATTGTTTGCTTCAGCTTCAAGAGTATTTTTTTCTCTATAAATCTGCCCACATCCCTCCAGAAAGGCATGCCAAAAATAAATGACCATCTGAAAGTCTCTTTTTTCATTGAATGGCCACAAATCACAGAGCAGCCTGAAATTTAACAAGGTTCATTTCCATTTCTTGCCATACTTACTGGATTTGCTCTTAGCAAACAGAGGATTCCCACAAACAGCAGTGTCTTTGCTAAATAGTTTTGATTATATCTCAGAAAAGGTGTAGCTTCTCTATATAGTGAGGATGGTGTCCTGAGGGATAACAGTAGAGACAAGACCATCTGGATGCCTTTACACTTAGGCATCTACCTTACAGTTGGGAACCAAACTTCTGCCTAGTCAAGGAAGAGAGGTTAAGTGCCTCCAAAGGGAAATTCCAAACACCTCAGTGGGCTTGGCACCCAAGGTGCCAAGGTATGGTGCTTGAGAGGAAGAAGTTTAGCAGGCAAACTGCCTTCTGGCATTTTTCATCTTCCTTTGCTTAGCTTTACAGCATTATATTCTTCTAAGCTAGTATTTAAAAAAAAATGCTTTGAGAATTTACTTACTTTCTGTTCTCATATCAAAACCTGTGCTGGACATCCCCAGAGCTGGAAGGCTTAGTGCCATCACAAGCCCTGTGGGTGTGGAAAACTGCTTGCTGCTATGGGATCTGCACCATCCGGAGCATATGCAGCATGGGCAGCTGTAGCTGTGTGGAGGGGTGCAAGAAGAGCTGTGTTCTGCCTGCAGACAAGTGAGACTCAGAAGTACTGTGACCTCTTATCCCCCAGAGAAAGGTATGATGGGGCATGCACAGACCTCTGTCTATTCCCTCATCTTATCTGTCCTGCATCCCACGCAGGTGCAGTTACCTTAGGCCAAAATCCCCTGCACATCCCAATTTCTCTTACAGTATTATTTTCCAACCAATTTCTCCCCCTCTTTAATTCCTATTGCCATCTCTTTCTAGTTTTCCCATCACTGCTCAGCTGTACAAGCCTTTTTTATCTTTCACTCAAATACAACATCTTCTTTTTTCCACGTTACTGGTACCTGGCAGGAAATCCTTAAGGACATGGTCAAATGGATTTGATAGCCTAAACAGCACCAAACAGAATTACACATCCAACTCAAATGTGAAAATATTCTTTTGAAACAGTTTCCAAAAGCTTACAGAGTTTCAACTGAGAGTATTCAAACTACATTTTAAAAAGACTTAAAAATTGGTAGATTTGGGTAACAGGCCTTTTCTGTCACAGGGCTAACCTGAGTCACTCTCATCTTGTGTCAGAAATGCATGTTCTTTGGTATTATACAGGATGGGATAATTTTATATGGGCAACTGAGGAGTGTTTACCTTGGAATACCTTATACGAGAAGCATAATTGTTTTAGCAAGGCAGAAAACTTTTACCTGAAGAACATGCCATCTCTAATGTTTCACAGCTGGGACAGTGCTCGAGAAAATGGGACATATATGTTAAAGTCCTCTGCAGAAGCAGAAAATTGATTCCAGCTTGACAGTTCTGGAAGAAAGACCTAACTAGTGGGCACTCTGAAAAAAATATAGTAATTTACCAACCTGTAATGTTTTTAAAATTCCCCTTCACTGGCTTTCCCCAGTTACATGCTAAGTAGGAGGGAAAAGAAAAAAGTAATTTTTTGGTTACCTGCAGTTCAAATCCCAAAGGTTTTTTCTATCCTTTTTCCCCTCTTCACAGGCAATTTGAATCTTAGGGGTTCCTAGGATTTCCCACAGGAGATGACACTGAGAGCAAACCTGGTTCATAGCGGACACAAGAGACTTTAATAGCAATTCCATTGAACCTGGTTTGGAAAATGGATTCTAACTCAATACTTGAGAGCTTTAAAGAAGAAAGAGTGATGAGAATTTTATAAAAAGCAAATATTCAAGGCACAAAATACTTTGCTGGAAATCTATTTTTCATAGGAAAACAGAATCAATCAAAAGTGTTTGCACAATCCTAATAAATACCCAAGTAGAATATGCTTTAACATTGACTTTAACTTTTCATGCCTTAAACACAGATGCACCATTTTCCTTTCTGTCTTATATTTAATCAAATGGAATTTTCCTCTCATATTGTGCAAAAGTAAAGAAAATTACATAATACCCCTTTTTTTTTTTTTTTGAGAAAAAAAAATGCTAAGGAATTTTTCATCTTTAGCTCTGTTTTACTACAAATGGCAACACATGGTTTTAAAAGACAAGGTCACACTTAGCTAGTTGTCATGGTGAATAAAAACAATAGGAAATTGGTCATACAGGATTTAGTTTGGCTTTCTGGGAGAAGGAACATACAAGAAAACCCATGACACCCTGTCATGAAGAGTCTGTGTTTAGCCAACCCCTGGTACCTTTAACAGTCATCTTTTTGGCACTCATGTTTAAACACAGTAATGAAGCTTTTCCTCTCCTCAGCTGTAAATCAATATCACCAATGTGTCCCTTAAGAAAATCATTAAAAAATTGTATAAATAACTGTCCAGTCAATAGAAGGATTTCCATTGCAATTGTCCATGGAAAGAAACAAAGTTCTTTTTGCAACATACTCAGAGCATGTTCTGGTTGTGTGTTGCAACCATTTTCAAAATTAATATTCTATGAGACATAACCATCTCAGTACTAAATGTTTTTTCAAAAAATCAGGATAATTTATGTATCTGAGACTTCATAACTACTGTTTTCTCCAAAGAAGAAACTGAAATAAGCTTAAAAAAATTATGTAAAATGCAATTTCAAAAGAAATCTTCCTTAGAAAGGGTACATGAGAAAAGCTTTCTTAGCAAAGTAGCTGAACAACTGTTGATTACGTTCCCTTAGAGGAGCTCTTCTGGTAAGTGCCTGCTCTAGGTATTAAATTAAAAAGCTGGCCTGGAGAGCACAGGGGTAGCATTATGAGGAAAGGGCAAGTCATAGGCATCAGCTGAGGAAAGACCAATATACAGTTGCTGTTTGGGCATCCTCTAGAGGCTAAGAACCATTTGAAGAGATCATAAATTGGAAAGCAAGACAGCTTGAATTTTCACTAGTAAAGTCAAAAAAAGAACACATTGAAAAAAAAAAAAGACAGAAGAGTGCAATTTTTATACAGTAGTAGAGCAGTTCATAATAAAATCCTTTTCCTTGAGGGACCATGACAGGCTTGAGGGATGGGCCCATGTGAACCTCATGAAGTTTAAAAGGTCAAGTGCAAGGTGCTGCTTATGAGTTGGACTCTGAAGCACAAACACAGGCTGAGCAGAGAACGGACTGAGAGCACACCTAAGGAGAAGGACTTGGGGGGATTGGCTGGGGAGAAGCTCAACATGAACCAGCAATGTGCACTGGCAGCCCAGAAGGCCAACCATGTCCCGGGCTGCATCAAAAGAAGCATAGCCAGCAGGTTGAGGGAGGTGATTCTTCTCATCTGCTCCACTCTCGTGACACCTCACCCAGAGTTCTGCATTCAGGCCTTCTCAGCACAAGAAGGATGTGGACCTGTTGGAGTGAGGTCAGAGGAGGGCCATGCAGATGCTTGTTTTAAGAGATCTTAAATATCACCTCATTCCAACACTCCTGCCAGGGACAGGGACACCTTCCACTAGACCAGGTTGCTCAAAGCTCCATCCAGCCTGGCCTTGAACACTTCCAGGGACTGGGCATCCACAGCTTCTCTGGGCAATCTGTTCCAGTGTCTCACCACCCTCACAGAAAAGGTTTTCTTCCTATTATCCAATATAAACCTGTGCTCTTTCAGCTTAAAGCCACTCCCCCTCCTACTATTCCTACATGCCCTTGTAAAAACTGGGAATGAAAAGTGGAGTACAAAAACAGCTGCCAAACTGCAGTTTATGATGAGACTGATTGAGAAAACACTACTTTCTAATGCAGACTCACAATTATATATCTAGCTTAGTGTTTTTATATAGAAGTGATGAATCCCATATTTTTTCCTGCTTGCAAGGATTGCCATAGCTGATCCGTGACTGTGCAAGAGAAATAACAAAGCTGGTGTTCATGTGAATTCCCTGAGCATGCAGAGAGACAGTGCAAACAATGAATGGGTTTAAATGATAACATCTAGTGACCCAAGAGCTCCCTAAGTGGGGAAAAAAAATAAGAAGAGGATGAGAACAAGGATTTCTATCAGCAGTGGCAAATTCCTTATTAATGTGTGCAGACAGCCTCATGTGTAGTAGTGACTTTGGAGCACTGCTTTCTGACAGCTCATGCCAGAGCCATTTTGTAATGTTAAAACACTAATTAGTCAAGAGGAGGAAGAAGGGAGCCAAGTAGACTACTGTAATAATTCCAATTAGTCTTGTAATACTTTTGATCATGTGCTGTTCATAAACCAAAAAGGAAGAAATTTTGTCACATTGTCCTATGCTGTATGATCACTCAGAGAGAAACCTTTATCAGACATGTAAGCAAAGAGCACGGCCCTATGGCTGCTGCTGGAAACAACTAAAAACACCTTCTAGTTTGGGTATACTGGACATAGCAGTGGTCAGTGTCATGATGTCTTATGTGACTAATACATGTACTAGTTATTTCAGTATTTTGAAGAAAATGTTGGAAAAAATCCTGTACGCAAAGATAAAAATAACAATTTCTTCTACACTGTAAAACTCCTGTGTCTTTCCATATTTTTAATGTCCTTAAACAATGACAGAGCAGAGACAGAGAAGTCATTATAACTTAGCCAACATGGTGTTCAGACAAGGGCCTTGTTCTCCAAGGACAATGTGATTCAGGTGTTTAAGTGTGACATGAGGACATAACCCTGATATTAATTGCAACTCCAAAGTGACTACTTCTTCCAGCAGCTGCAAAAGGAGATAGTTAAGCCTCATTAGCTAAATCCCAACTCTACTTTGGATGCTAATAAAGGATGTGGTATAGCTGTCAGACAGTAATTCTTCCTTCTTGAAATCAATACAGCATAAATAGACTCAACACTGGGGCTCTGGGCTGGGGGAAAATCTCTATAGGTGAAGCATGAGATCAGTGCACATCTTTTCATCTTTCATCCCAGCAATCCTGTTTCTGTATGGTACTTTCAACTATAGGTAAAGGAAGGTATCTCCACAAAGAGAAAACAAGGTAATCATTATGAGAAAAAAAGTAAGAGAATTATTGTTGAAAATGGAGATGAGATGAACATAAGTTTCCACTATGACTCAGTGGCCAAAGGGCTAATATAGTCCATGAATGTACAGATGTAGGAAAAATGGGTGATGCCTTTTTTTTTCTCTATAGCAAAGAGGACTTCATTAGAAAGGCAGATATATTGGAAAAAAAATGGAGTTTTTAAAAGCAGAATCACAGACTTATTCAAAAGCCACAGAAAATACCCTACTAGGAGAGACTTAAATACTTCAACAGATCTAGTCCATTAAAAATAAAATTGAGAGACACTTGGCTACAGTGCATAAGCACATTTATGAGAAGAAAATAGAGGGCCCTTCAGCAGTCAAGAAGGTACGATAAAGGTTAAATGCTAAAGCTGGACATATTTATACAAGAAATTATGCACTGTGGGTTTTTATACAAAATGAGTGACCAACCTCTGAAACACGAGAAGTTTTGAAAGTTTTGTTGTTTGAAATCCTCACGTCGAAACAGTGGGTTTTCCTGAGGGGTATGATTTTGTTCTGTGTGTGTGTGTGTTGTGGACTAAGGCTAGGACAAAGGAAGCAGGCATGTCACTTTCACAGGTAAACCAAAATACAGCACACTTAGCCAAAGTGGAAAAACTGGGGAAAACAGCACTTCAACTTTAGTTGTTTTCTCTATTTTTAAAACTTAATGAAGGTAGATATGACCCAAAGCCATAAAGCTTCTGTCAAGCTGAATTGCATCTTTTGTTTCATGTACTGCTTTCCCAACATGTTTTGTCTAGCTCTATTCACCTCAGAGGTAATACTGTGAGATTTAATGTCTTTGATTTACAGGTCTGATGAGACAATCAAATGATCTCGCCAAATTTAAAGTCTATAAATCTATCAATTTATTCTTATTAACAAAGGAACTTTGCAAGCTGATGTTTATCTGCTGCAGTTTAATAACTTCTTCTTTTCCTAACAATAATCAATGAATATGTTCTCTCTTATATTTCACTTCATTAAAAAAAAATTCTCTTTATCTGCTTATTTGAACTGCTGGGAAAGCACATCCATTCATGCACAAACTATTCAACGAATTTGAAAATAAAGCTTTATGTTTAAATTAGCATCCCGTAGTCTGCTCCTGATGATCCCCTGTCTTCCCCATAAGTGACATGAATTGTAGTACTGGATAGTGTGTATGAGTCTTTCAATGACACATCATCTTTGGAAGCAAAAATAGTTTTACTAAAGCATCATCAGACTTGCGGGTACCCTGGCAGCAAATACTGATGCTTCTCATAAGAAATTTTCTTAGGAACCTGAAAAGCAACATGAAGAATTTGAAAGCTGGGAGAGGCAACATTGAGCACTTGGCGAAGTTCTCTTTTTATAGTTAAATTCTGCCCTTCAAGATACTCCTCTGTGAGACAATCCAGCTGTCAGACTTCACTGTCTGTTATTGGAAAATTGGGATTGCCTAATCTGTATAGGCAGAAGGCAGAGCAGAGTTGTGGAGTTTCTATGGAGATGGAAATTGGTGAGGAAGTGCATTATCTCCTGATTCATCCAGTCTTCCTGATCTTATAAGGGGCTATTACAGCTATTTATCTCCCTCTGAAGACCTAATGATGTCTTTGGGAGCAATAGCAAAAGCAAGGTTAAGTTTGACTTTAAAGGAGGATATCTGGTATATTTTCACCAGGTCCAGCGTTTAAAATATAATTTACAACACAGGTTTTCGTTCTTAGACCTGACAGTGTATGCTAAATATAGATAAGCTTGTAGGCTGGTTTTGACACACACTAAGAGGTAATAGAGAATAAGAAGCATTTCTCAATAACTGTAATCTCATTAACACTAACCATGTTATCAAACAATGGTCTCTTACTCAAACTCCCTGCAGAGCAAGTCTGTCAAACAGTACCAGATCTTTGACGAGCATGAGTAGATGCCAAAAATGTCTGAGTTACTAACTAGGGCACACATGAAGGGAAATTAGAGGCGCTTTACATCTGTACACCTGAACGACGCCTAGAAAGTTCGAGTTAGATTTCTCCAGTTTCAGAATATATAGGGTTATTTAAACTCTTATTTCCCTGTCTCATCTGCCTCTTGCAGGGAAGTTTTTTTTTAGGAACTGATATTTGTAACTGGAAATTGTTTGCAGGAAGAGAGATCTACAATGTTGGATTTTTCTTTTTAAAGCCATTTGTTTGGCTGCTGTTACTGTGCATGGGTTTGAGCCTGCTCCCTTATCTACATATGAATCTTTTGAGAGACTAAAGGACTGGGGAGAGGAGTTAAAACATACCTTGATGGAGTCATCAAAGAGAAATATATGTCTGGCTTCAATTTAACACAGTTCAGGGACATAATATATGTGGTGGGTGACACTCATTTTCAAGGGGTTGTAAAGAAATATGTTTCCCAATTTGTATTCTTATGTAGAAGTTTTTTCTTTCCAATCAGTAAAGACCAGATGTTTTTACAGGCTCTGTATCACAAGCTGAAGGGAGCCCTTTGCCTTCCTCCCCCCTGCTCTCCCTCAGCAGTGTCGGTGCAGCAGAGTGGGATGTGCTGCTGACCAGTTACCTGTCCATCCCTCGGAGAGCACCAGCACTGCCACGCACGCCCACAGGCTCCTTCATTAGCACTCCCAGCTCTGCGAGCACGTTCTATACACTTTTGAATCTAAGCTTGATTTATTTGATAAAACAGGCTTTCTAGAAGAAAGATGTGAAAGTCTCAGGGGGAAGGAGGGAGCCGAAGGGAGGAAGCGCATAAAATTGCAAATTCTGGTCCAGCTCTCTGAAAATTCTCACCAGAGCTCGGGGAAGGTAAAGGGCCATCACATAAAACAAGTTCCTCAAAAACCAGAAGGAGCAAGGGTTAAGAATTTCCATAAAGCCATGTAAATCTGGAGGACAGGAATAGATATTAATATATATAGATACATATCTCACAATGACAGATAACCTGATCACAGTCCTTTCTTCTGAGCATGCTCTTAACTTGCACGTCCCCTTTGCTTTAAACTTTTGCAGTATTGTTTCATTTCCAATAAAGGCAGGATTGTAAAATTAGTGTTTAAATAATACAAAATAATCCACATGTATTTCAAAGAATATAATTTCATATTTTACTTCAGTGTGCAGAAACGATAAAGTTATGGAAAATTCAGCTTACATTAGTAGCAACTAATACTTCATTACTATTTCCAGTAAAACAGATCCTTTTCTTTATGTAAAGAAACCAGTATGTACTGAGGCATTTTTAAAAGCAGAAAAGAAACAAAGATACAATTAGCGATCTTACTACTAGTTTACAGATTCAGAAGATGCTATTTGCAGTGTAATATCCTGCGTGTTTTGCAGCATACATAATCAATCACTTATTATTTACTTACTAAAACCATTCTCTTTTTATGTCTACTTAATTCAGATTTTCAGAATTACACAAGAAGATTTTCAGGCTTTTCTAAATTAGATTGCTACCTCTCCATTCTTTTTAGTAAATCAAAAATACTTCAACTGTGGTAGAGGTAGAGTGATTTGTTTGCCAGATACATTCTGTCTTCTTCCCCCCTCCTCACAAGCCAGTTCCTCAGCTTTCTTGCCAGGACAATTCAGGAGCCGTGTCCTCCTTAGGTGATGTGTATCACTTCAGCATTTTGTGGCTATACACACTGTATAAACTTAAAGATGCCATGTAAGCCACTATTTTTTGGGGGAAGCAGGGACAGCAGGCTTAAACTCATTAAAAGTTACAAGAAAAATCAGCAGGTCAGCCAGGGCAGAAGAAGTATGCAGAAAAATGTGGCCTCTTGTAGATAAAGCCTATAGCATTTTAATCTTTTCCAACACAGATATTCACAGTAATATCACCTTTAAGGAACAGCACAGGCATTTCCTTTAAATAAAACAATGTCATGGTATTCAAACCACTGCTTTTGCAACGTACACACCTCACATTCATGTCAGCTCTGGTTTCCTACAGCGTGGCCATTAGAAGGCTGATGAGAGACCCTGGTACATTTCCCAACCTGCCCTCCACTCCTGGAGAGCTGCACCTGTGGGACACCCTAATCCCAAGCTCGGGACAGAAGGTAAGAGAGTGGAAATCCAGAACAGGGGAGAAAGTGGATATTGCAGATGACAGAGCTGTCTGATGGTGCCTATTAGTCTTAATATCAAATGATACCATACCATTTTAGAATCATCTTACCTGTTACTATAGCACAAAATCAGTATACAGATGCATACACGTTGCTGCCTTCTAGTTTTCACATGACATTATGAAAAAAATAAAATATTAATGTTGGATCTTGATACAGCAGCCAAAACATACATCACTAATCCATATTTATAATCAGACTGAAAGAACTAGAAGGCGTAAAAATAATTATTTCCAATAATTTCTTCATGATGTGACTTCTCTTCAGAAAAGCCAAAGCAAAAACAATTCTTCTAGTCTACATGCAGAAACCATCAATGAAAAGAAAACAAACCCTAAACCAGTCCGTGCTTTAGTCTGTTTAAAGATGTGTGACATGTGAAAACATACTGCAAATAAGCCATACTCTGCTATGCTGAGTGCAGCAAAAGTGACACGTCTCAACTATACGTGTAAATATTTGTAACAAGAGCTAAATGTCATCAAGTTCTGCTTTTCTGCTAAGGTGTCAGTTTTAGAAGACAGAGTAGCTCACCCTTTTGTGATGAGCAAACTCTTCAGGCAGCTGCTGTCCTTAATGCCTTATTCATCTCTACCAGACTAAAGAAGTGTTTGGAAGAACCAGCAAACACTAGCAAAAAGGGTAGATAAAAGGAAGGACTACAGCTCTGGATGTGACAGAGGCTGTTCCTGAGCTTCAGTGAGGTATTTCTGCTACCCAAGAGCAAGAGGAGTGCCTTCTGAGTCCTCTCCCAGGAAGGTATTGGGGGAAACACAGCAAGGGATATGCACTGTACAACAACTTCCTATAGTTATGCCCAGGCTTTCCAGTTGCCTTCTGATTGTCTCTTTCTAACCTCTCTTCTTTCTCAGCTAGATCTTTTAACAGTTTCCCCATCCATATTTTCTTATTTCTCCTTGCTTTTCTGTGTCCTTGCCCTCCATCATCTTTTGGTGTATCCCCCTTAAAGCCTTTCACTTTTTCACTATCTCTCCAAACATGACCAATGAGTCATCTTTCTTTTCCCTTCACTTTGCCATTAAACGTCTACTCTTGACACCTCTCTTATCTGTGTAGTTGGCAAGCTTTTCAGGAGAAAACCACTGGATATTCTGAGACCATGCTACCATGAAGAACAACAGCAGATCTGTGATCAGTGAAGTTTTGACCCAGAGGAGGTCACACAACTGCACTTTGGGAGCACCTGATCTAGGTGACTCTGTAGTTTATGCTGACTCTGTAGTGCTGAGAAAACAGGCTGTGGTTGGTTTGGTACCACACTGAATGGCTGGGTGGATCACACATATTATTTCACACAGCATCAGCATTTTGGCTCATGTGGCTTTGGTGCTTTTGGTCCAGTAGTGGGAGCCCTGAAGCAGGATTTATTGTGTTCTTGAATGACAGCCCAAAATTGTGGAGCACCTAGCAAGATGCAGTTTACCTTAGCTTGCTCCTTAGGCACTTTTGGAAGAAGCACTATTTTATTATTAATGGTAATAGTAGCAATAATACTAATAATTACTCTGTGCATTAAGACTACAGCCACGCAGGTGATGCTTAAGTTATTGAAAAAAACCTGGAAACCTAACCAGCTTGAACCACCTTCTCTGCTTTCCTGAGGGGAAGGCTTGTACCTCCAGCACGGTACTAGAGAAGGTGGAGAAGTCTCTGTACCTGAGCTGCTTTTATCTACTAAGCCCTCTTGAGGAGAGCAGGGCCACTCTTACATGGAAATCACCCAGGCCACGTATTTGTCCCAACATAGCTGGAAATTGCCAGAAAAATGAAGGTGGAAGATTGCTCCCTGTCTCTGGAGCTGCTTCAGTACCCAGCAGTCTGTTGATAAAATTTCAACCTTATTCCTCTACAATAAATACCAAAAGCCTATAAAATGCTGCAAGCATTGCATAACAGGAAAAAAACTTGACCAAGATTAGCTGTACTGATGATGTGCTTGGAAAGGAAGCTTCTGACTAGATGGCAGAACATCCCGTGGTTTCAACCTGTTGGGATTCAATACTTGTTGTTTGAATGCACAGCTGACCACATAGCTTGCTGCTTTCAGTACATCTCCTTTCCTTTAGACTCCCTTACCTCTATCCAGGGTTACCCAGCAGAGCTGCACCCACCTCTGCCCTGAAAGGTCTGCAGTGTACCTGTGACATGCCAACCACATGCTGGTTGCAGTCTGCAGCTGGTCCATGCTAAACAGTGGTGTTAGTTTGAAGATCCTGACAGAGGGATAAAGTCTCTTTTTTCCATTCAGACAATAGCTCTATGGAGGGGGGCTAAGGGGGGATGGGGTAGGAGGAAGAAAACAAACAAAAAAATATCCGGAACCAAAAAGACTCTACACGAGGTAGCCCTAATTCTGCAAGTCCAATCTGCTGTTGTGTCAAAGATATCACATAGTGTTGAAGAAGTGTTAGCTTAAACTGTGCTTAGCATATAAAAATCAGACCATTCCTATGACTCAGAAATGAGTTGCTTAACCACAAACCCCAGAACCCTTGATAGTTCAAGCACAGTCAGTTTATATATATATGTCTGAGTTCTTGGACGGCCAGGACTTGACTGGGCTGCTCTGTGGTTAAAATGAATTTTAGTCCTTTGTCATATTACCTTTGCTGAGGGATAGCATCTCCCTCTAAGGGCAAAACAGATGACATGAGAGAATGAGCTGTGGCATAACTGAGCCACAACAAATTCTTACTAACCATGGAGCTTTTTCTAGCAGATACCTGCATCTGGGCTGTGGTGCAAGGTACAATGGGATTTAATAACTGCAGTTAAAACTGGCAGACAGCCCTGTTCCTAGAGAGGGCCATATATTTAAGAACTATGCAAATTATGCAGTATGCATGTGACCAAATTCTTTGTAGAGGAAAATCCCTGGGACTGTGTTAAATTAAATAGGATTATGGCTTTCACTAATCTGTATCCAGTGTGACCATACAAGGGTATTAGTTTGATAATATTTAAGGACTTAGCTCTACAGCAGCAGCAATCAGCTGTCTGAGCTCAGTGACTGTGTTGTCAGTGAAAATGTTAACTATTAAAGAGACTTTTATTTACATTGCCTGAATGAAACATGTGACACTCACCAGCTGGCAAATTAAGCACAAGAAAGTTATGCATAGGTCAAGCCATTTTTTCCTTTTGGAATAAGTAGAAAGAGCAAATCGTGGGATGTGAGCCCTGAGATCAGAACTGCTGAGCCCTGCTCTTGTGAAGCCGTGGGCAATGCTCTCATCAGCTCAGCGGTGGCAGAGGCAAACTGGTGTGATACTACCAAAAACTTCATCCTTTCACCTGAAGCCCTATCCCTGACTGGCACAGATAGAATTTTAGACAATTTAGCAATATAGCATGGTTCCTAACCTGGGAGCAGTCCCTGTCAACCTGGCATTTGTTTACCAGAAGTTCCGATGTTGGAGCTGTCTCCAGTAGCTGCAATCAGAGGTAACTGCAGCATACACTGACAAACGCTGACATTGTAAGGGCTCTCTCCAAATAAGCAAACAGATAACTCTCTTCAAGCCCATTTCTAGACAATCACACACATGTGCGTATATATGTAAATATATATATGCTCAACTGGAAAACATTAAGAGTCCTCTCAAATGTAAATCCTCGTAATGCAATATGAAAAACAATAAAAGCGGGAAAAGGCTATAAGACACAGGTCATAGAAATTTTTCCACTGATTTCAGTGAAACAAAGATTTTCATTATCTCTATTGAAAGTAGTATTATTTCAGTAAATGGATGTAATAATCAGACCATTTTTCTAATTTTGACCATATTTTATTGTGCTAAAGCTATAAAAAGCCCAGTATTACACCTTCAATTATTTTGTATGCATAGGATTTTTACCAAAAATAAAATGAAACTGATAATCAGCTTGCTTGAAGAGAATTCTTACTCCAAGAATGGTTTATATGAAAACAACACTTTTTCAATTATCATTCCATTCTTAAGGTGTTTGAATCTCTGTATTTTTAATAGAAGAGAAAAGCATTTTTAATACTTCCATTACATGTTCTACAGACAGTGCAGCTAAAATAAAACAATATGTTTAGAACATCATCTCTAACATTGCAAGATCTACCTGAAGGTCACATTTTAAAAAGAGACATCTATATAAATTCTATTGAGGATAACCGTGTGATTATAGTGGGGGCTGCAGAATGCTCACTCATAAAAATACAGAGCACGAGATGCAGTGGGTTGATTCTTAACTCCCAGACAAGGCTTGCAGGACTACCAGGACAAAATACCCTTTGTGTTTAAATGGAACAGCCATGCAGCAGAGGTCAGTCAGGGACACAAGCATAGGAGAAGCCTGGAGCACCCTTCCAGTCCCTCAGATTGGGTCTGTTGTTTTCATAGCCCTATCATGACAGATTTAATCTGCCCCATCATACTCAAATCCTCATATGGGAGTGTCTGGCTATGTCATATTAAAAGGCAAGATACAATGCCCAAAGTAGCCTTACTCACTTGGACACCACCGGCGACTTCTTCAAGTTGAAAATTCCCTGCAATATAGGATGATTTGTGATCACCATGCTGTCCTATCACCTCACTTCCAACTGCACATACAGTTAGATATTTGTGTGCACATATAGCTATGAACCATCCAGTTACTCTGCACATGCTTCATGAGTTTATGATTAAACTTATGATTAAAATCCAGTTTCTTCATTTGGTTATTTAACCCACTTTTATTCTTATTTCCTTGAATGAGTTGATTGGTTTGCTATGCGATTGAGTGACCCAGACAAAATAGCTAGGAAATTTCTCAGTATACCCCAGCTGATTTTTCCTCTGGCTTAGTCAACCAGCCAGCATTTTAAACAAAAGACGTTAAAGAAATGCAAACGTGAGTTGGAGTCTTACC
>JAYRBT010000082.1:118644345-118685065 GCA_036023395.1 Myiotriccus ornatus | reverse complement strand
GTAGATGGATTGCCTTACAGGGCTAACGAGCTCCATCTGCCTGGGGAGTGGCCCTGACCAGGAATCGAATCCAGGTCTCGGCTTCACTTCAATAACAACGTCAAATGGCTAAATGCTAAACTGCATTTCATTTAAAATAAGACTCAACAAGCTATTCGAAAACTCATTATTAAAGTTCACATCACCACACTTTTTGAACATGAAGAGGCATTTTATAGAGGCCTCATCCTGACTTGCAACACAAAAGCCTCTAAGTAAATTACTACACCAATGCAACGGCATGACAGTAATATGCAAAATCTTCATTTTGGAGTCACTGCAAGAGTGACAGTAGATCTCAGTATAACCAAGTATCACAGAGACATAAAATGTTTTCTCATATCAATATTTATTAAATTCTCTGAATTATGAAAAGAGACAACTCCAATTGATGTTGTGCATTGACGTACATTCTCTAGTAATTAATTTATCTGGGAAAAGACAGCATTCATTTTGCTAAGACAGGTAGAAAATCCCATGCCTCCATGCCTGAGAACCTAGACAGAAACAGAAAATATTAACTATCAACTCATTTTCAGTATTGCCCCTCACCTGAAGAGGAAAAGGGCAGAAGTTATAACTGTATGCCTCTTTTTTTTTTGTACATCAAGTGTGTTGCCAAGAAAGATATGTATGTTTTTGGCTTAATGTTTTTGTCTCTAGGTGGTTTTCAAATACCAAGACAACAAGCAAACAAACCAACAAGCTTCAAGTGTATCTGTGATCTCTCATCCAATGTATCAAAGCAAATACTAAAGACATGGTGGTAGCTCATAACTATTTTTGAACGTGGAAAAACCGTCATACAGTGGTATGCACAAATGTACCCTCTTAAACTGCAAGAATAGTCCCTGCAGTGCTTTCAGTCTGAATTCTCCTGGTAGTGTTTGAGCAGAGTCTGGGAGCTGGCACAGTGCAGAGACATGCAGTTTGCAGGTGGTCTCTGTTCAGAAAGTAGTGAAATCGGGTAGATGTGGTATGCTCCATGCCAGCCTCTTCAGTGCCAGAGAGCATTTGCTGGCACGTTTAAATTTACTAGAGAAACTGTAAGCCAGGTGTTCTCTTTTCTCTTTGTCAGAGGAATAGGATGAAGAAAGTTAAAAGCAACTATTCCTGCCAATATGTCAATCTATACTGAGTTTTAAGGTGCAAGGGAAAAATAGGCTGGTAATCATATTCTTATAGATGCAGTTTGAAGGCCAAATTCATCCTTGTTCTAAATTCACTGACCTTTATTTGTATGTCAGATCAATAATAATAAAATATTGGCAAGTAATATAAAATAAGTTCCTCACAACCTTTGAGCAATGCTTTGTCATCCAAAAAGTTAGGTTATAATTGAAGTGGTTTGAGAAGAATGAGTCCTCTGAAGATGGATAGGTATGTCAGGGTCCAGGCTCCCACAGTATAATATAGTTGTCAGCTTCATTTGTAAAAAGGCTACCATAAACTTTCCTGGTGAAAATTAATTCTCAAGACATTAAAAAAATCAATTACCAAGCACAAAGCTTTCTTCCTAATTATGTTACATAGTGAAAATTCAATCTGGTTCTTGAAATTATGCTCAAGGCTTCTTTTAGATTTATATGTTTACCATTTAAAGGTTTTGCAGGTACAGAACTGAAAATGTACTGAAAATGGTACAGGACAGGATCTGTCTCTGTAAGCACCACTTGAGCGTGAAAAAGAAAATGGAGCCCACTTCACTTTTTGATTATCATATTCCTTCCCCACTGCCACATGTTACCAGCTGTAACTCTACAGAATGATTAAAACCTCTCTGTTAAAAAGCCATTTAAAAATAGTCATTTTTTCTGATTTAAACAACAGTTTTCTAGACAAGATTCTTATTCTAGCTATGAGTTCCCAGCTGTTTGAAGACAGTTTTATACCCAATTTGAACGTCATGTATTACTTCTAAAATTTGTTAAATATTCAAAAGACCAAAACTGACTAGCAATGACTTACGGGCACAATATTTCTTATGCAAAATTACACAAAGAAACCACAGAATGTAACACGTTATTTAAAGTTAATTCTTTAGCAATGTGACTTCGGCTTTTTGGATGTGCACATACAAAGCAATTCTTCACAGGAATTCCATCAGAGCATATAGTGAAAGGACTTCAAACGTTGTCAGCTGCAAATCACTTTAAGTAATTTTAATTTCACTATGAAGTTTGGTTTCACTGAGCTAACTCCACTAGTAGGATCTTTCTAAACCACAGTGTACTGGGTTTTCCCCTGGTGAAATTAAACAAAGTGCCCAATGTTCCAGTGTGAACATGAGTCAAGCAGTTGTCTGGACCTAAGCACACCCTATCGAACTGACACTAGAGGAAATGTGAAAAATTATCAGAGATCATAGCAACCAGTGGTATTTCTGAAACAATAAATTCTTCTTAGACAACGTTTATAAACAATACATTGTTGATCTGAATACTTCAACACTGACCTAACATTTATGGAAAAGAGATATAAATACTAATTCATCTTTATGCTACAAAGTCACCTTTTACTTATTGATCTTACTGAGACCTCTTGGGTCTCCCGTGCTCTCAAACGACTACAACTTTAGAAGGATGTGGGTTAATAATGACGAGTGATTAAACAGAAGTAAAAGGTGGTATTTTTAGATAAACACCTTAGGAATTTTGAAATTTAAGGAAAAAAAAGATAGATTAAACTAAAAACAAAATCACTCCCTGAAACCCAAAGCAATTATTGGAAACACAAAGTAATCGTACTAATCTCTGTACCAGAAGATTGTAATAGTTCTACTAAAAGTCAACTTAAATCCACTGTAGAGAAGTCTTAGTTGAGACCAAGAGGAATAATAAAATACCACCATTACGTTATCAAATTCTATTAGAATAGTTAATTGCTCACATTTACAATGATTTCATAATGTGCCATTATAGCAGCTGCAGGGAGGAGAGAGAGCAGAGGGACATGTGAATTCTTGGCACTGAAATCACAGAATCTGTGTTAAAGGCTTATTAAGACTATTTAATCCCTTTCCCTGCTGATTCTGGATTGTCCTCCATTGTACACTTCCTAGTGTTTTGTCTAACCTAGTTTTAAATACCTCAAGCAATGGGAATGTCTTCAGTTCCCTTAGGAGATTACTTCAAGGCTAATGGATTTCACTGGCAGAGATGCTTTTTGATCTCCTGCCTACATTTGCCCTTACTTTATTCCTTTTGATTAAGAAAGTTTTTTGCCTTCTCTTTTTTGTTGAAAGTGTGAGATACCCCCTGAATATTAGAAATTCCACCCCCTTCCCCACTTTTACAGCAGTAGGCAGTTTTCAAGTGAGGGATCTAGAGGATTTCCATCCAGATAAAGCCAGTAGCAAGCTGCCAGCAGTGTTAACAGTCAGTATAGTCATACTTCTTTGGCTGCTGCTGTGCCACTAGAAGTGGTTTCCATATGCAGCCCTCAGCCAGCTACTTGTCACCACCCTCTTCCTAGAGGTTATGCACACCCTCCCACTCCTGATTTTCTGGCTGAGCTATTGCTCGAATTGCTGCTTAAAAGGAGTCAACTTACTTAAAGCCTCTTTAAACAGCCAATTATTGCTCATCCATCTTTTTCTGGCTGGCATGGCCTAGACAGTCCTTCTAGCCACATCTCATCTAGCCAACAGGAGAGTGGGTAAGCCCCAGAAAGCTGGTGATGACCTCTGATGCAGCAGAAAGGGAAATGCAAATGCAAACACTCACATTTGCTTCCCTGCTCCTGTTGTTTTGTGGAAGCTGAGAACGACTGGTGATAAGAGTCTCTAATCTGTGATTACAGACTGCAATGAAACAGGTGAACTTTTTCCAGACTGATGGTACCTACCTGAGATCTGCACAAAAGTCAGTCTGGTTGTGTTGCAAAAACATTTTTCTTCTTAACCTACTTCATTAAGATTAAAGTAAAAATTCTTCATTTTGAAAAAAAAAAAATCCCGTTTTTGGTTCACTACAGGTGGTGACCATAAGGAGGACACACACACAGTGAGGTTGTGTGATCCCAGGTACCATGGTTGTACATGCTGTCCTTCCAGCCTAGACTGACTGAGGATGGGAGATCCAGACTCCAGCCCAACAGAAGATTCAGTCAGTCACTGGAAGTGTCATGCTTTTCTAGAGCAGTCAAACTGTATCTGGTTATTTACATATTTTATAAATACTCTAGATGCTATCAGTAAAACTACGAGACACCTCAGTGATAGAAATCACTAAGAATTAGAAAGCAGTGGATTTTTAATAAATGTAACACACTATCCCTCTCACTGAAATTAGAATTTCTGTCTGTAAAGTATAGCCATTAACAGAAACTGAAGTATTTAGGACTCTTTAATGCTTTGCAAATGGCTGAGGATGGGATGATAAATGTGTTTTTTTCCTAGGCCTGTTCTAAATTATACTGTTTTGCCAACATAGCTATGTCAGTTGCTGGTGTGAAAAATTCACGTCCCCAACAGATATTGCTATGTTTGCAGAACTCCTGGTGTGGACGTAACTTAGCCAGAAGGAGAGAGCTTATATTGGCTCAACTTACATCACTTAGGGAGGTGGTGTAACTGTGCCAGAAAAACTCCTTCTGTCGGTTTGAACAGTTTGTGCTGCGGGTGGCTCTGCCAGCGACAGCAATGGCAGAGCTGTCGGGTAGACAAGACCGTGATCTCTGTTGCTCCATACATTCACTTTTAATTAGCAGATTAATCAACATGCCACATTTGAGAAATGCATCTCATCAAAGACTGCTGCATTTATTGACATCCTTAGTCTGCATGTCTGCTAATATATCAGAACTGCTACTTTGATGCCTGTCTTGAAACAAGAAACCATGTGCTACTCAAATGTGTATTCTTGGAAACCAGACAGCTAAATTATGACCTCCCTAGGTGTGTTGGCACCTTTTCTGCAGTCGTATAATTTTATGTTTTCTTGTTTCTCTGCTTGGCATCTATTAGCCTCCAGATCTGTATTCTGGAAGTATAGCTTATGCATCCAATCCATCTAATCTCTTCTGACTCCGTCAAAGATATTTTTTAATTTATTCTATCTAAGATTAACTGAAAAATTTTTTTATAGCAGAAAAAATTGTTAAGGTAAATTCTCTGAAGTGTCTTTAATATGTCCTCGAAGTCCTTTTTTTCCAAAATGTCACATCATCTGTTTTCACATGACTCTGAATGCTGCTCATGCCTGAAATGTATGTAGATGGATACTGATTTCAGCAGTTGTTTTCTGCATCAGCTGGCTCCTTTCTGTAGCTAGAGCTGTGTCTGGCAGTTCTTTCCGGTGCTGCGTGACCTCCGTGTTTACATCTAATATCCTGTCTCCATTTACCACGGAGCTGTAATATCATGCACACTTGGTAACATTTCTGAAATGTGTACAAGCAACAGAAGTATTACTTAAGGAACCAATAGAAAGGAAAACCTTCTAAGTATTGCCATTGGGATGTTCAATGAAAGCTCATTTGTACTAGCTCTACCTTCCATAATTAGTTGGTTTGGTTTTACTTTCCGTAACTGTGACAGAATGGCTTGCAGTAATTCAACCTGAAGAGAAATACATGACTCTAGAAAATGGCAGCGGTGCTTGGCCTTTAGGAGAACAGAAAAGACATCTATCATTGTTATTATTATTACTGAATATGGAAGTCCAACATGTTTCTGGATACCATGTTAAGAACAGGAGAACTGATATCTATAATAAGAGCTAGAACCAGCACCTGGAAAATTCCTGACAGTTCATTCCTCTTTAGATAATATCACACAAGGGGGTTTGAGCCAGCAGCTTTTCCACTCCCCTTGCTTATATCTTTCTAACTACAGTATCATTTGTGTGACGCCACCGGTTGTGCTTGTTGAAAGAAATACAGAACAGGACACCACAACCTCAAAGAATCACTGAATTTCATGTGCCTTAGCAATGTGTGTACCAACAGGTGTGGAATCGGAAAAAGTAAAGTAGAATTTAGCTGGAGTAAGGAAAATGTAAAGATAAATGGCCTTCACAGTTCTGACATGTCTGTCTGGAAAGCAAGCAAGAAAAACAATACCACATTAGATATATATGGCATTAGCACTAGCTACTGGGATGTGTAAAGATGTTCAGTTAGCAGAGGATGCACTTGGAACTAACAGAAAATGCTATGATATTTGTGATCAGCTACATGGAAAATTTTAGTTAACACTTTTTTTCCATTTTCTAAACCACTCGGTGATCTACTGAATAGCACCCTTAAACCAGCCTGTTTATATGCATTTAAATACTGGATAATTTCAAAATAAATTTTACAATATTATGCTCAAATAAATGAAGAGAACAATTCTAGGTTATTTGCAATGCTGATTTTTCATGCTGAAAGCAAACTGGGAGAAAACGTCCAGTTTCACTGTGCATGGACATCAGTGAAAGGAGCCTATAGTTTCTTTATATTGTGTAAAGAAGCAAGATCACTTTTGTGCTTTTCTTTTACAGCCATTTCATTTCCTGGGAGTACAGCTTACTTTAAAAGTTTGCTAATAACTTAATTAACTAACAAGCTTAGACTCTGAGGTGCTTACTCCTGCCAGTCTCTGCTTTACACAGATATGGTTGTATTAAATTGGCTTTGTCACAGAACTGTTCCCTCTTCCCCCATCCCTTTGGTGTGACACAATCTTAATTTACAGGCAAACTTGGAAAGGTCATTTAAAACTTGATGATGGGATGCCCCTCTATGTCTTAATTATGCAAAAGGTATGAAGGGAGTTTAAAGGAGAAGAAATATTTTAACCTACATAAAGGCTTCTAATATAGAAAATGAAGCAACTTGTAAAACTCTTTTACACAGAGAAGACGTGGCAGTGCAGGCAGGCCACCATCTTACTCAGCTACTCTCGCTGAGCAGGACTGTTACATTTCAGAGTACAAGGATATTTGGAAAGAATAGCTGGGATCAGCCAATTTGTTAACCTCTTTGGTAATCCTGCCGGCTGTGGTAGTGTTTGTAATGTGGGCACCTGTTCAAAAAAGAGCGGAACAGAGGCAACTCCCTTTACACAAACTTTTCCATTTTGCAAACCACATCTTAAAGGATACCACATCCCTCCCATACAGGCTGTGGGCCACCTCCCATCCCACCAGTAACCAGCTAATATTTCTGTAATAGCTACAGCAACTGAGTTTATGAACTCAGACAGGAAGTAAAAACAAAACAAAAAATAAATGGACCGGAATGGGAGGTTTTAATTTGTTTTAATTCTGTTTGCTATCTAGAAATGAGACATCTACAGCTCCCCTCAGCTGACAGGTGTCTTCTTTTTGACAGTTGTCAGACTGGGAGATACTTTGTGCATCAACAATAACCACTCTCCGCAGAAGACAAGGACATGAAGTGATGACAGCCAAGCTAAATGTCACCTGAGTGAAAACCATAAACTGCAGCATTTGTGTTAGGGTGCTGGTTCCCAGTATTACCATCACAGAGAGCAAACCACCTCCAGAACTAGATCTGGAGGGAAAGAGTCACACTTGGATTTATCCGCTGTTTCCATTCACCACCAAGGAACCCAGCCATGTACCTTTACTTTTACTCACTTTCTGCATTTGCCACAAGTCAGGGCCCTGAAATGTAGCCAGCTTTACCTATCAGCCAGTACTGAGATCTATGTGCCATAGGAAAAACACAGTGAACTGTAAAACGTGCCTTGCAAAAGCCAGAGATGCTCTGGGAAACTGTCCCAAGGTGAACTTGCTGTGGGGACTGAACTTGCTGGAGCTCCAGGGATTCCTGCTCCGACATGCAAACAACATGTGATTTACTGTATCTGCTGCAGTTCTAAGTTCAAAATGTTTACTGTGCTCCTGATGTTTTATCCATTCCAAAACAAAAATATTTTCCAACACTGTTGAGCTGTGGCTAACTTCATAAAATGTCTGTTGGTGACTTACTGGGAAATGAACAAATAAACAAATCAAAAAAACCAAAACACTCCAAAACCAAAACAACCCAAAAAGAGAAAAACAACAAACCACCAGAAACATTGAATTTCCTCCACAATGAAGATTAATTCCTCCAACTCTTAAAAAAACTCCTCAGTGCTCACTCTCCTTCTCAACCCCTCTCTAGTCCCCATAATGCGTTATTTTAAGCTCATTTTCAGCTGGACAATTAATAAAGCCAAGCTAACATAACTGGGGGGTTTATTGTTTGGTTACGTGGGGAGGGGTTGTGTGTTCTACCTGGGAGGTTACTTAAGAACCGTGTAACACCTTCCCTCCGGACGAGACGCCGCTCGGTTCGGAAGCAGCCGCCGTCCCCGGGCGGGGCGGCTGCCGCGGCCGCTGCGGCGCAGGGACACATCCCGCAGGCGTTCCGCGGGGCCGCGGGGCAGGCCCGGGAAGGATCCGGCGGGACTCACCTCGCGGCGGGCGGGAGGTGGAGCCGGGAGCCTGGAGCCGGGGCGGCGTTGGGAGCGGGGTCCGATGGCGGCGGCAGCGGGCGGGGGCGCGGGGCAGGGAGATGCCGGGGAGATGCGCGTCCCGGAGCAGGGAAGCCGGGCTGGGGGGCCGCTGGGCACCCGCCCCGCGGGTGGCAGAAAGGCTGTGCCGGGCCGTGCTGAGCCCGGGCTGCCCCTGCCCGGAGCGGCGATCCCGGTGTCGCCCTGCCCGGCACCCGCGGCGCTGCGAAATTCACGCTGTGACCTTGTTTGCTCTTCTATTTCTAAGGCACCTTGGTGGGTCTTGCTGGAATTTTGCAGAAATGTGACAGCTCGCGTAAAATGAGATAGCTTCTTATGGTTTGGTTTAGTCTGAGTGAAATTTTAGAGTATTGAAACAAATTTGTTTCATAAATCTATTTTGCCCTGATACCTTCGTATCACCCTTGGGAAAATCCCTTGGTAAAGAGCAAGCCTACCACCCTCTAATGAATCTCTTAGAAAACATCAGCATGGCTGATATTGTTGGGTTTATCTTTATAGAAAAGACAAAGACATTCTCAGGCTTTAAGAGAGAGAACTCTAAACCAAATCGAACTCTAAAGCGAGTGAACAGCATCTACATTACTTCTGGGAGGTTATACCAATGATGAGGATGAATAAGGTATGATGAAGATGATAATGAATTCAGTGTACAGCTGCACTATAGAAGCCAAAAACATTTAGAAAATATGTTTTTACAGTTGATTTTATAAATAGCTTATACAGCTTTTCCAGTTGCAAATCTCCGCCAGTCCTGACATTTTATTTCAGCCATTGGAAGACGATATTCATTAAAAGAACCACAGCTGCTCCACAAGCAGTCACAACTCATTATTTATAATTAATATCCTTCTATATTCAGCCATATAAAAAAATCTTTTTTCTTTGTCCTAATGTTTATGGCAGTGATGTGTCAAACTGCCTGTAAATTTGAAACCTGAGGAGTTTGTTTTTGGAGTCTCCAGTGGAGATCAAAGTTTCAATAGTCTCAATAGTTTCAATACTCTCCCACTGAAAACTTTTGCCTGTATCAGGCTTATTAGTAGAGTCGTTACTATAAATACTGAGCAATGTCTCTTTCATGAAGATTAGACTTTTCTAACAGCAACATAAATTATTGCTGTTCAAAAATAAGACAAAAATTTTCCTGAACTGGGGACCAATATACTTCAGCAATCACTGGCTGTAAAACAAAGACATTGTCTCCTCTTCTTCCTCTGATACTTTGGGAGGGAAGTTGAGCTACATCTACTTCTTGACTTATAGGACTTTGGAGGGATCATTGTCCTTCAGCCAGCTAAACCTTTCTGAAAAATGCTTATTCACGTGTACAACTATCACACAGTCAAAAGCACAGTATTTATACATGACATTGTCTTCACTGCTTGTGTCACCCTTACATGACCAAGTGTTTGATTTTCTATCTAACACTGCTGTACTTCAGTAAGCCTCTTAATCTTGGGGAGAGAATAGACAAAAAGACTAGAGGTGTTTGGAATATATTCAGTATGAACCATCATCCCCGTTGGGAATGTGTGATCACAGCAATGCTTTGTAAAAAGTTCAGTGTGGATATATAGGGACCCATTTGAAAGGAATGAAGCCACTCTTAGACTTTCTAATCTTTCCTACTTAGTCAAAGGGAAAAACATTGTTTGAAAGCCTTTCAGTCATATTTATATGATTTTTTTAGTAAACATAAGATAATGCTGATTAAAGCATAATAAAGCATCCATATGTGCAAAGCATCTCCTCTTGGTCTGTGAAAGTCTTTCCTTCTGTGGATGTTTTTGGCTAGAAGTTAATCAGATAGTTGTGACAGTTTTATGTGAATTTTGACCTGTCCCAAAAACACTCTAGAGGACATCCCACACTGTTGGGTGAAAATAGCTTATATGGTTTTTTTTTTTTCCGCCTTAACATTGACAGACTGATGATGAATAACAGTAACTCTCCCCTTCCAATTTGGCTCACAAGTGCAAAGCCTCTTGTCTGTCATGCCTGCCTCCCAACCACAGCACCTGCTGTAGTACAGTCTTGTGAGCTTCATCAAATACTTCCCAGTATCATACCAGCTCATCCTGTGACTCTGAAACACATCTCTGGTGTTGGCAGGAGGCCACATTGCTTTTGAAACCCTCTCTCTTCTCCCAACCCTGGAAAAAATGTGCTTGCAAAAAGTATTGAGATATGGAGAGTTTTCCTTTTTCATTGCTATCAATTCTGAGTCCCCGCACTCAATCTCTATTTAAGGAGGTGTAAAATACCCCCAAGTCAATGTCCACAACAGTTGACTCGTCTTGGATTTCAATTATGTCACTGGAGCCTGAAACGCCTGGACACACGGAGAAGCTGAGGAATGACTGAATGAGACAGACCCACTGGTCCCCTTCTGGGCCTGGTTGGAAAGGTGCAAAATATCTTGTCCTCTGCTACTAGTCAAGGGACATGTAGAGCTCTCTACTTATGACAGCCTTTCCTACCATAGATCTTATAAAGCCTTTCTTATGACTTTATTTTTCAGTACCAACTTGGCCATCTTCTCACACTCATGCACATAATCCTATGGAATTGCTGGATTGATGTGGTGCTAGAAGAGCCTATAAGCAAGGTTATCAAATAAAAAGCACTGCTTTGTGATTTTTCAGCATGCTTTAATTTTTTTTTTTTAGAATAACTAGTAAAAAATGTAACCATTCATTACTAAATCTAAAGAATTTACTTATAGGCTGTAGGCAATCTGCTGAATATAACAGATCACATTGTGTATGGATGCAATTTTAAGACAGGATTTTACAAACCCTGCTTATTCCATTCCTAAGAAACATATCCCCAGCCAGATGATTAAGAGACTGCTCTTCAACTTGCTTTCCCTACCTACCTGCCATAAAATGGGTTCAGGGGATTAAAATGAGCTTTAGTTAGTTCTAACTTTTTAACTGTAAGTATAGAATATTTGTCAGGAAAAAAGGCTAGTGGAAATACTGAATCTCTTTTTTCCAAGTGCGTTTAGGCTATGTAGTCATAATATAATGAAAACCAAAATACTTTATGAGAATGAAGCAAACTTTGAAATATGTTTGGTGTTGGATGAGGTTACACTAATTTATGATGGGAAAATGATATGTTACTTCATTGTTATGCTCTTCTGGGTGGATTTTGCAGATTACAGATATGACACAGCAGAATTTATAAATAAGATTAACTGGTTTTATAGCTTCACCTTGTCATTCTTCCACAAAAATATCGTCTAGTAGAAATCAACTACAGATGGCTGAATTTCCAGATTTTGTAACAGGAGACTTTTCATTATTGTATCTGCAATGTTATCCGAATGATCTGAAGTGATAATAAGGAAAAAAAGCAATGTGTGTGTGTATATATATATGTATGTATGTGTGTGTGTGTATTAGGCATGTGTGCATATATAGGCATCTGTACATTGCTGCTGTAACTTCCATGGCCTTGGAGCTTTCCTTCAGCTGCTCTAAGGTAGCCAGCAGTTATCAGTAACCATTACTTTGCCTGTTGCTTGCTGCTCCTTTGATTTCCATTTTCCTTTGATTTCTTCTACTAGCTGTCACTGCCTGTCAAGAAAATGTAAGTTTTCCCTTGATTTTAGCAGTGTTGTGGTCCTTATAAGGGCCTGTGCTTTTTTGCGCTCTTCTAACTGAACCTGTTCCTTCCATGCCCTATCCTATGGCGTTACTGAAGCTGGAATACTATCCACTTTATGCTACTTTCTCTAAGTCTTTGCTTGTCCTGAGGCTTCAGTAGGCAATGTTGACAAATTACCATAAGCATTTGGAGTTCACCCTTTTTTTTGTTTGTTCGTTTTTGGTTTTTTAGTCAATGAGTTTTTTCCTTTTTCATGGCTATAGGATATGGTTAAATGCCACCAGATTCAGTTGGTATTTTACATTTTACAGTTTCAATATTTAAGAAAAATTGTAGTTTGAAGAAAATGCACAAGAAATTGATAACAAGTCCTTATACCAAGGAAATATCCATGTTGAGTTGGTATTCTGCTTTGCCTTTGAGATATTTCTTATGTCTAAAACACACATTTGATTTATCCCTTAAAGAAATGCATATCCAAAATTAAAGGGCAATGCACTGTTTTATCATCTTTGAATATCTTGCTACATTACAATGACCAGGCAACTTTCCATCTGTAGTTTTGCGAAGAGGTTCCTGGCTGACCCAAAAGCTATACTTTTTATCTTTGTTGGTCTCCAAGAGCTTAGCCAGGTAAAGTAGTGCAGCTTGAGTTACTTCATCCACAAGCCTCCTTTTGAAGTCTTGCCAGCTGCCTCCTTTTGTTTTGAATGATTTGGCAGACATTAGGGAAAAAATAAAATCTTGGGTATGCTGTGAAACATATCCACTCCTACCTTCCAGCAAGAATGCTGTCCCTGTCACTTGTGTTGAAGAAAATTGCTAGCACTGTACTTCTTATAAAACTTGCTGTGCTGAGATTTTCTGGGTAGTATTCAGTTAGCATTGCTGGCTGGATCCATGAGGCAACCAGGTCAAAGAAAAATCTGCTTAGGCTTTTAGAAAGACTCGGTCTTGGATTCGATATTGAGATTATGTCTAACTTCTGTGTCTGAACTTCTATTGTTGATCTTGTATGATCTTGGTAAAATAAACAGACATATTAAAGCCTGATCATAACAGCATTTGTTTTGAAGTGTTCGTGAGCAGGATGAAAGAAAACTGAAATAGGAATGGAAACCTTACAGGGATAGCAGACCATACACATCCCATTTGGAAATGCCATACTGACTACATCCCTGCTGAGCAGAGAGCTAGCAGGGATAGGAAAGGAGAAGTAGCAATGACTGTACAGACCTCCCAGGTGATATTTGGGACAGAGAAAAACAAACCAGCAATGTCACCTATCAAACAATGATGATACTATGGCAGTAATAAACTAGAAAGGGGAAGAGAAATACTCTGAGATTAGTTTTCATCCTGGTATCTTCTGCCCAAAGGTGGACTGTGCATGAAAATGGAGACAGCAGGTGCTATTGGATTCAGAAGGAAAAAAAAAAAAAGGCAAAATAGGAAATAAAAGTGTAAGCAAACAACAAAGTCTACATACGGATTTTTAAGTAAATATTTGACCAAGCTGGGATTATTTTTGCCTTATTTTAAAAGCAAGAACCCAGGCACAAAATTTGGACCTAGTTTACATTTCCAGTTTTCTAATTCTTTATTGACAGAAGTGCCTGATAAAAGATACCAGAGGTGCAGAAAAAAATTCCTTATGAAGAGTAATTGAAACTGCCTGATACTTTATTTAGAAAGGAGAGAAATAGGAGAGGCTCAGTTGGAGAAACTCAGAAAAATGAATGGCTAAATGCAGGCAGAAAGAGCCAAGAGAGGTCCCATTTCCATGGAAAAAGAGAGCGTGCATTGAAAGTAAATAGGAGAAAATCCCAAACCAATAAAAACAATTACATTTCTACAAGTCAAATTGTCCACCACTAAAGCTTGTCACTACAAGGTACCATTAAGCTAAAAAACTTGGGAGAATTCAAAAGAGAAGTAGAGATGAAAGATTTCCTGATTTAAATGCAGAAGAATGGGAAAATAAACAAACCTCCCCACTAGGAAAGAAAACTTCTGCTTGAAAACAGGCTCTAAGCTTTAGCCGAATGTCTATAGGAAGAAATATTTCCTAAAACTAAATTATTTGTTAGCTGTCTATCTATCACAAGGTTCTTTGTTGTAGCCAGATGGGCGTCAGTCTCTTCTCCCAGGCAACCAGCAGTAGGACAAGAGGGCACGGGCTTAAGCTCTGCCAGGGGAGGTTTAGGTTGGATATTTAGGAAGGCATTTTTTACAGAGAGACTAATCAGACATTGGAATGGGCTGCCCAGCGAGGTGGTGGATTCACCATCCCTGGAGGTTTTTAAGATGAGACTGGATGTGGCACTGAGTGCCATGGTCTAGTAACCACGGCAGTGTTGGATCAAGGGTTGGACTTGATGACCTCAGAGGTCTTTTCCAACCTGGTTGATTCTATGATTATATGATTCTATGACATTAACTGCAGCTAAAAGCACAAGTCTTGCTCAATGGACCACTGCATAACCTTGCTTGTGTTGCACCTCAGGAAGATGGATTAGGACTTGGAATTCAGAAAATATTATTTTTTTTCCCACTGGAAACTACTCATCCCATCTTTGCCTTGTGCTGGGAAAGGGCTGGACAATTATGTGATATGGGAACAGTTTTGCTGATGGCTGGTTCTGGTCGGCCATTATTTTATCCCAGTAAGTCTGCTATCTTTTAAATGTGCCTCTTTTCTTTACAGTCTTTCTATTGTTCATGGGTAACTTCATTCCTCCTACCTGACTGCTTCTGCATTTCTCCTCCTTCCTAATCACAGCTTGAAAGAACCATTTCTGGCATGCCTCAGTCTAAAGGATTAATATTACTAAATATTTTTTGATCTGTAATTCAACCCATATTTTAAAAACAATAAGTTTTCTTCTCTTTTTCTTGCTCACCCAATCAGCTGCAGCGAGCAACCTCTCGTGCAAATGTGGAATGTCAGCTGCTTGCCCAATAAAACAAATTAAATGTCTCACTAATAAGTGTGTGTGGGGGGGGTGGTGTTGGTGTTGGTTTTAACTATTGTTTTTTTGCTAAAGTCCAAAGAAGACATTAAAACTATATTGGATATCCATAAACCACTAGGATGAAAAGAAAGTGCTATTCCTAAGCTGCTTCTTCAGGTGAGAAATAGCAAATAGAGTGAGAAAAAAAAAAAAAAAAGAAAAGGAGGAGCAGGTCCCTACTGTGCATGGGGAGCTTTGTGTGTGTGTACAACTCTATGAACTGCAGAGAGTCACAGAAGCACAAGCTAATCATAGATAAGTAAAATTGCTCCCAAATTTACCCACAGGAAGCTGCTCACAACTTCAAAGGAAATGCAGACTTTAATTTCCTGTTTATTATTTGTACTCTATGACTAATTGCAGAGTAATAATGACCTCTGTTTAGCCTGATGAATACTAATATTTTTCTTTATCATCTGAAAATCGGTGTCTGAATCTTAGGAAATTTTGGGGTAAAATTAGAGCACAGAAGATGAAAAAATATTTTCAAACAGAATGCAAAATATTGAGATAATATTCAGCTAATCACTGGGTAAGAACCAAAGAAAGTGAAGTTCAGAAAGTGTTCCAGAGAGGGAACAAAATCTCAGATATTTTTGAAGCTGTATAATTTCCTGTTTCTCATACATATTCATCTAATAAATCAATGTCTCTCGCTACATAACATCAGTTTGTGTAACTCCATTCTGTTTGATATCAGTAAGACAGCAATAAAAAATATGAGCAATACACTTTTTGCAGGAGAAAGACTTTTTGACTGACTTATAAAAAGTACAGAAAGTTCAACAATTTCCATTCAGTAAATAAGATATTCTTATAGAGATTTATTCCTTTTTCAGTTTGTTCTATGTGATAGTAAACACACATAATCAGCAAAATTTAAAAAAGTAAAGGATTTGTAAAGGTGCAGTTTAAGCTTTTCTTGAATACCTTCTGTATTATCCCATGAAAGTTGGATCTACTGAATTCTGGAATTGTGAGCTGGCCACAGAATGATGTTTGTGCTGGTTGTGAAAACATGGCTTTCCCTCAAGGGGAAATGCTAATTAACATATCTGCTGTTTATATAGAAATGAATTGCCGTTTCTTTTCTATTATTTCCTGGCTTCAACTATCAGTTATGATTGGGAAGAAAAGAACAAAATGTTGCTGTGCGTAAAAAAATATAAAAACAAACAAAGAACCAAACAAACCCACCCACAAAGAAAAGCACACAAGAAAAAGGAAGTGGCACTTACCAGAATCCGTCTCTCCAAAGAAACTACTGAAATATATCCAGTAAATCACCCAGTCTTTTCAAATACCGATTTTATGTTCATGAAAGGAACTGTCATCTAGCAGTGAGTACAGTGTTCTCAAGTGTCTCTGTATCTGCATTGAAAAACGTGAAAATGTCGAAGTGTCCGAGATACGATTCTTGGAAATTAAAGGACCATCCAAGAATTACTTTGGGCAGTATACACTGTATGTTTTGGAGAAGACTTGAAGAAGAAGAAAGGAGAAAAATCCTGTTAGCAATAGAACTATATAATTTATGAGATTTGAGTACCTAACACCTCAGGGGGTGATTCTGCAGTGTTGTAACACCAGATTCACTTCTCTTGTCTTTGAGATATAAAATACAAAGACAGTGCTAGGACTCATTTATTGTTTTAGGAATTGTAGCTGTTATCCCCAAGTTTTCTGGAAGATGTGAAGCCTGAAGAAGAACCAGATATAGTTAGCTAGCAAAATGCAGTAAAATAAAATAATTTTTTTTTAAAAAAGGAAAAAAACAGCAAAAAGAGGACTGAGAAGGCCTCTCTTTTAAGCTGCATATGAATGCTTACTTGGCAGATGGGTGTTAGAATTAGACTCTACAGGAATGCAAGTAGAAATGTTTTATGGGTTTTTTAGCTTGTATCACTACATAACTTCATGATGATAAAAATGAGTAGTTGATTGCAATGTACTGCTGTGTTATCAGTCTTCTGAAGTTGGATTGTAAAAGTAATACAAGGAATTAACATAATTTTTAGCAGCTGCTTTGTAAATGCATAGAAAAATCCCAGTTCTCGAGGAACTTATTTTAGATGTTAAGTGTGAAGCAAATGGCTGAAAGAGATATACTTGAAGGAAGGAAAGTCTCGCATTTTAATAAGGAAGGCACAGTTAAAGACAATCTACCTGTAGTTTTCTCCAAATTGTGCTTTTTGTCACTTGCGATCTAGTAGGAGCTGGATATCTCAGATCACTCATGTCTCCTGTATTTCCCCTATGCTTGTCACATCTTAAATGTCCTCATCTTTTTAAGTGGGGCGTTAGGACTCATGCAATGCTAATGCCTAGGAAATGTTTAAGGTTAATGATGGGTGACTTTGGAAAAGATGCGAAAAACTCACTTCTCCAGAGTAACTGGTGAACACATTAATACAATCTGTAGTGAATGTCTGAAACATCCCCATCATAAATTACTCTATTGCTGAGTAAAACGTAGAAAATTGTTGCAATGGTTGATTATTCCTTTTGCATGTAATAAATTGACCATTACTTGAAAAAGCTACTCCCATTTTTTTCCTGTGTCAACATTTTGTTTTGTGCCAATGAAGTTTTCTTTAGATTAAGTAGCAGAAATAAGTTTATTTGTAATTGTCCCAGTGCATAAAAAAACTAACAATTTGATCAGTATCTACATGGCTCAAAGAATAAACTTAAGTGATCAGGGACAAGTTTTCAAGAAATAACTGAATCTAAAATTTTTGCTTGAACAGTAATTATTATTATTGCCTAAAAGTTTCTATTTATCATACTTTTTTGTTCTTAAAGTCAATAGACAACTCAAGTGCAAATTTAAAAGGCTTAAAGACTGAAATTTTGCATTATCCAAGACATGGGGACAGCACAGTAGAAGACTCTACACATGGTTTCATCAAAGTGTTTTAAATCTGAACCAAAGGTTGTTAATCCAGACTACCTTCATGTGCTTTTAGAACAGAGCATCTCTAGTTTAAACAACTTTGCCCTAAACCCCAGATATTTTAGGAGTTTGGCAAAGGGCAATATACCCAGTCTTTTGGTGAAGATATTTACTTGTAGTGATGAAGAAGTGTCACAATGTCGGTGTCTTCTTGGGTTCAGTCCCCCTTGATTTATGTTTCTTATTGTCACAAATTGCAGTCTGGCATTTTACACCAAGCTGTAATATTCCTTTCTGACATCTGTCTACCTTCTACTGTTAAATAAAATAGAGTAAAAACCCTCACATGATCTGATTCATATTGTCTTTCCGATTATGAATAGGACAACTGGACCATTTTTATAACTTTAAGTTATCTAGACCCACTTGCAAAGATTAACTTTTTCCCCTAAACTGTGATCATCTGGGATAATGGGTTTCTAGTTTTGAGGACTTAAATTGTGATGATTCAGAAAAAGATTCCTGGCAGAACTGGGCCAAAATTTATGCCAAAATTATTTCGTTATTATATTATTCTTAAGAAAAAGAAAATAGCTCAACCTGAATTTTTTTTTTTTAAATTGCAGTATATTTCTGTGGTGAAGGAATATCAGTTTAATCACTGAATCTTACCTCACTGGTTTCTGTTGTAATTTCTTTTTTTTTTTTTTCTGTTATTCAAAAATAAATTAATTTTATCTTAGAAATTTCTATCAGCTTCAATTTTTAACCTCAGTACTTGACTCCAAAGCAAAGCATTGTGGTTTTGTGAGGAAGAAGGCGTGCTTAACCGGAACAGAAGCACAAAAATTATATGTATAAATAGCAGCTACACAACAATGAAAACTACTAATATCAAAACAAGAATGATCATCTTTTCCAGTTAAGCTAGATGCAATTATTTCCTTTAACTGCCAGTGACTCTGATGTGAGGAGTCGTAAAGCAGTGATTCAGAAACTTTTAGTTCTCAGACTGTAAACACTGGGTTTCCTCACACTAGCTGGGTATCAAAACCAGTCTCGAAGCTCCTAAGACACAATTTAATTGTCCAGGCTGTTTTCTTGAAGAATGTAGGACACCCTCCGGAAACTAGTTCTTACCCCAGAGTCAGAGAAAACATCTGAGACAAATTAGTGCATCAGGACCATGTCCATTGGATAAATCATATTTGGTAACTTGATGAAAAGGAAATTTTTAGTGCTATTTATAATAGTAGGATTTTGATGTTGTGAAGTAACCTTGGATGCAGTGAATTAATTGTTGCTAATTATCTCCCCTTCTACAGTAAATAGTACAGTACTAGTACAGTAACTACTTTCAGATTTTGTGGTAAGTGTTCTACAGTAATTTGAAGTGGCAATAAGCTAACAAAAAGAACATGTTAGGTGCTTTGCTGGTATCTGTGGCACCTCAAAAATTATTGGACCTGCATAACACTTTGTCACATAATAAATCCCAACATTTAAGAATGTTGACCATGCTCTAAGGGTAAATATGAAAATTTTGCTAACACAAAACATTTAGACTTTTTTAGATTTCTTAAATCTTAGGTTAATGTGTCTCTGAACCAATACCTCATGTTCAGTCACCATTGAATTGGTTTTTTTTAACTGTTTCAGTTCAGTAGGCTGGGAGACTGCAAAATAAGATTGTGTTTTAGAGTCTGATCTTAAGCCAGTGAATTTAATGAACTCCCCTTTGTTAAAACTAGCTTTAGGTTGAACTCCCAAATCTAGTAATAAGCAGTACTAACAAAAATCTTGATCTTGTCTAGTGCTTGACACTTTCTTTTCTCATTGCTCTTTATTGCAAATTTAATCCCCATATCTCTTCTCACTCACTTCAAGCTATGAGTCAAGGTAATTGAAATGATTGTGAGAAAAGGACATTTTGACATCGTACTATTCCTAATGCTGCCAAAAAATTAAACTAATCCTAGGAAATACAAAAATATGAGTTTGCTAGATCATGGTAGACTCAGTGGGAATCTTACACTGGGAAGGCAAGAGGACACTGAAGAAAGTACACATGGGCCAGTAAGGGAAAGCCATGTCTATTGTGAGAAGAGGGGCATGATATGAGAGCCATAGGCAGCTAAACAATTATTGAACTAAAGACAGAGCAGAATTCTTGTGTCTGAAGTGTCCTGACACCCTCAGAACCCTTCTCCTATATCTGGATTTCAGTGCTGCCCCTGCAGGCTATCAGAATTAAGTTGAATATCTGAATTTGCCGTCAGGACATTCTGTCCGCTCCTGCAAATGGATTTAATTAAGACAATAGCACAGTTCTTCACCTTATATCCTATGCAAATGAACTTCTGTTTTTAAAGGTTATTTTTGAGCATCTCACTCAACTGGGTAGACACCTCTCATTGCAATGCTTTGTTGACTGTAAATAAATTTATATATGCTATGCAAATGTGCCTTTTCCTGGCAGGCATAATGGTGGTGCCAATTTACACTACCTCTGCATAGTTGTGAGCCCAAGCATGTAACTCAGTACAACACAACTTCTGAAATGTCATCGTAAAACCAAAGTGAGTGCAATGAATGGGACTCATTAGCTTGTCTTAGCAGAAAATATGTAAAAAAAGCAACTGGGCATATGATCTTGGGACTATCGGACACAAATCAAATACCTTTAGTTTTCCTGACTTCAAAGGAATGTGTTTGGAAAAGAAAGTAAATAAAGTTTCTCTTGGATACACTGAATTCTCATGTCAAAATAATGTAAGCAAATGCCTGTTTATTTTTCTTGCTAGATCTTTTTGTTCTACTTGTATAGTAAAAACACTTAGGTCCAATAAAATGCACTTCACCCATAGATTAATCCACACCTTGTGTTTTCATAGTTGAAAACTAGCCAGTGTGAAGGACCGTTTGTGTAAAGTCCAGTCGGAATGAAAGAAGACAGACATCCATAATACCAGAAAGTCTATTCAATCTCTGTTTGTGGCAAGGATCAATCAGATGCATCTGGAGTAGCCCCTTGAAGTTTGTGCCAAGTTGTTGAACAAGACAGTAGGTTTGTTAAAGTAGTTAGCAATCTTCTCTCCGGAAAAAAAAAAAAAAAGTAAAATAAAATAAAACCTTTTACATCCTCTGATCCTCTGGAGTAGTGCCCATTATAAGCAATAAAAATCATCCTCTTCTTTTAGCACCTCCCTGAGCAATACAAGCAAAGGTGTCATCTCATGTGAAGACTTCCTTATGATATTTGGATTCAATATTTTCACTTAAGAGTTCCTGCTGGAGTAGAGCAATCAACACATACTAAAATAAAGATAAATATAAACAAATTAAGAAAAACAGGGATGATGAAATACCTATCATTTAGACATGAGGTCTCCTTGAAAGAAATAACAGATATTATGCCCAAAGGACACTGTATTGTGTTTTTCTACTACAAAGGATGTTTATATTTTTTATAATTCTCCCATGCCTGTGTGAAATTTGGTCAGACATAGTGCCTTCACTGTTAAACTATCACAAAATGCATTACAGAAAGGACAGAATGAACTGTGCTTCCTGTAACATCTGACAGCAACAGATCAACTGTTATATGACCTCATTAGCAGCTTATGCATAACCTTGGCCATTACAAAATGTTTTAGTAAGAGAGAGAATGTCAGGAGAGCCACTGGACTTCGTGCATAGATTTTTAGCAAAAGTGCAGTACAAATTCCTAACTTATTCCTTGCTGGAGGGACATCAAGGATAAGCAGAATTCAATCCTTATGCCAGTGATTCTTCCCCAAATACAGATCTCTATTCTGTGGGTATGCACAAAAGTTACAGGAAGTTTTTATTCTGGTTTTTTTTTTTAATTTGTTTTAAACTGTCTGCAAACAATCACAAGCAGCTGGTTTGCATTTTTTATTTGTATTGCATTATCTGACAGAAATGTTGATGAGATCAAGTTTTGAGACACCTTGCTGTGAGTTATGCTCAGTCTAAATTTAAGGGCAACATGTATTTATATCTCCCTTCATATACACGTGTGAAAAATAAGATTCCATGATGAGTTATACAAGTCCCAAAAGTGAGCAGTGCCATTAATAAATTACCACACTACTAAAAAAGAAATCCCACGTATTCCTGACTCTGCCCTGCTAGCTGCCTCTGTGTCCAGCTGGTTGGATGAACCATTAGCTAAGCCATTTACCAGGACAGCAGATCCATCACACAGCCCTAAATCATATACAACACTCTGTCAGATGGGAGACAATTAGCTACACGCTGGAAAACATTACTGTAGCGATTAGAAGCAAACACAGACCCTAAGGGATTAAAACTGATGACAGGGTAACACCTTGGTACTGCATTCCAGTACTTAGAAATTAAATTATTAAGGTGTGAGAAGGAGCTGGTGGTGCTGTAGGTCCTAGTCTTGCTGACACATCGCCCATTTCCCACAGACAGGCAGCAGCTGCCCATTTTGAGCATGAGAACAGTTCCTCTAAGATAACAGCTTTGAAGTGTGACAGGAAGAGTAAGTGTGACGTACTCCAGCCAAATAAGAGGAAAATGACAGACTGTCTGAGGAGAGGCAACTTTGGGGACAAGATTGTTGTTCATCTCACTGCTCTTATATAAAGTAGAGTAGCAGTTTTTTTCCATGAGCTGTTGAACCATCAGTGTGTATGATCATTAATTACGTTTTGATTAGGAGCCATTTATTGTAGCTACAGAAAGCAAATGCAGTCAAAGGTGTACTAGAAAGACATTAGCAGTGTGAGTGGGTTAATAAGCTTTGCATGATGGGATGTTGTACCTCCTTTCTTGCAGATATAGACAACGCATCAGCAGCCAATTGCAGGACACTGGCAGTAACCAGCAGATCCTATGGGGGCCTAGTCTGATGGCTCTCTTGTTAAGCTCCTCATTCACTCATTTCCTATCTGCTAGTTTTTGGTTTTATGCCATAAAAAACCAGTTTCAATATTCAGACTTGAAGGAAGGGTGATGTAGGATTGTGGTGTTTATTCTGCTAGTGTAAAGAGTTTCTCTGGATTTACTTTTCTGCTGGGGCAATGTAATGGATGGGTAATTGCTGAGGACTGCTACTTTTTGATTACAGCTGTTTAAAAAGCTGTCCAGGATGACCAAATCTTAGAAAGAAAGATAGCATGAAAAAAAAAAAAAAAAAATTAAATAGCAAGTTTTCTTTTTTTTTTTTTCCTTGGAAGTATTTAAGTTCTCCTTTTGAACACAGCTGGCCATGGATTTATGGTGGCTCAGTGAAATTCCTGTAAAAATTGCCCTCCAGATACCATACTGATCTGAAACTGGGCAACTCATTGAATTAATATTTAATTTTTCTTCATAATTTCATTCATAGACTAAATTCTTAAATCTGGAAAAAAATGTGTACTTGTCTTAAAGTTGTTGTGTTTGATTTGAGTTGGAATAAATCTCAGAAGATATAATTTTTAAAATCAACCGAGAAAGAAAAGCTACAGAGTGGTAAAATATAACCAAATTATCCAGAATGTCAAAAACTCTCCTCCATAATCAGAGGAAATAGCTGTCAATTCAGCTCTTCTCTGAGAATAAATCTGAGTAAATAAATGGCCTTTGTAACATGACCAAAAGTCAACAACATTCAAGCTCTCTCCCAAACCACCAATGTTTGTGCCTAGGAGGGCATTGTTAGGGCAATTACTTGACTAAACAGCTAGTCTATTTTGTTTGTTTGGTACACTACTCAAAGGAGAACAGTTCACTCTCACGGGAGCACTTGTGTATCCAGTAAATAGAAGCAGGTTAATTACATGCCTTGAAATCACAGGAGAGAAAATCCTATCCCTTTGTCTTCTGCTAACCCACAGGCAGGAGCACAGCTGGGGAAAGACAAAACATGTCTTACCTGCCAGGTTGTAGGCCCTGCATGGTTCTGAAAGTGCACAGGTCTGCTGAGATTCTCTTTCTAGCTGTCTTTCCTCACACAGTTATAGACAGATTTGCACTATATGAACATTATAAGAGAGGTACAGTGTTTATTTATGACAGTTGAACATTATTACTGCTTATTGCTTTGAGAGATGGCATAAAAAAGTGCTTATTGTATCTCAAAACATCTGCCATTCTTAGTGGTATTTATACACTTTTATTTTCCCCTGGCCTCAGATCAAATTGTCTCAAAGGAAGATTTTTCCTTCATTTCAGATTATTTTGTACATAGATTTTTACTTCTAAAAAACCCTTATAATTTAAACCAAATCTCTGGCAATCAGCGTACAACACAAATACTTTCACTAGAGGGGTTTGGAGTTCTTCTCAGGATCATGTTACCAGTCTTTGGCTTTGTCACTATCAGTCTTACAGTGGAGGCTGGAAGAAGCCAGAAGCATGGCATGTTTCCAGCTCTACTTGCCTCCGGTTTATACACACAACTCCTAGACAGGAGTTACAATGATTGCAGAAATGCTTGTAGGCAGCCTACAGATCCAGTATGGAGCGATGCCTGACAGCATCCAAACTGCCTGATGCTGAGCTAATAGCATTGCAGCAGTACACTGAACCACTAGCTATGCTTAAGAGGTGGTGTCTCATTTTGTTATGGAAGCAGCACCCGAGCCATGTTTCCATGTTCACTATCTGGGCATCTCTGAAAACAGAACACAAAGATATCTACAGTGGTTTGGGGATTTTTTTTTCTGTCTTTTTTCTTTCGTGTCTCTTATTCTCATCTTCTGCTCTCTTACATATCTAGAAAATCAGCCAGAAAAGGCCTCTGCCCAACTACATTTCTCTCCTGAGCAGACTTTTGGTACGCCTGTATGATTTGAGATTTTGATGGGAGCAGCACTTCTTACATATAAGTGAAATGAGGGTAGCTGTCTGTTCTTGGTCTGACTTCAGCTATAGCCATACTATGACTACCATTTTATATATATATATGAATAACATGTCTCTGGTATAAAGCCCTAGAAAAAAAAAAGAAATTTTTGTTACTTCATTTTGCCTAGATTTTTCATTAAAGTAACCAGTATCAAAACTGTTAATAGACAGTGGTATTAAATATTGATATTTACTCAAAATTACATATCCCAAAGTCTAAAGGGGCATGATTAGTTTAAATCCACAAATCAGTGGAATATTTGGAACAAAAGCAGACTCTCTAGAATCTGCTATAAGGTCTCACCAGACCCTTCTCTTCCCCAGGCCAAACAACTCCAGCTCCCTCAGCCTGTCTTCACAGGAGAGGTGTTTTAGCTGTCTGAGCATCTTCATGGCCCTTCTCTGGACTCACTCCAACAGGTCCATGTTTTCCTGTGCTGAGGATCCCGGAAAAGGATACAGTACACCAGGTGGGATCTCACAAGAGTGGAGTAGAAGACAGGTAGAATCACCTCTTTTGACCTGTTGGTCTTGATTATGTATGAGGTGAATTTTAAGGTATATTATACAGTCTCACTGTGTTCCTTGCCTATGCCAAGCAAATTTGATTTTTCTGTCATAGGAAGTTCGTGTATAACATATAGGATGTGATTGACTCGTGTTTTGATTGGAGGCTCTTTCTATACACTCACTGGGCTCACACTGAAGACAGCACAGTGTTTAGCTTGCTTACTCAACCCACTACAAGATAAGGAAGGAAGGAAGAAGAGGTGAGACAGAAGCATGTCTTCACTTTGATTAATGTTCCCTAACCCAGTGTGCACATTCAGGTGGCTGGAATTTTACTTTTGGTAAACTTAGGACAATGAGGAGACACTTAGGTGTGCACATTCTGCTTATATTTTGCTACTTTGCTGTGAACTAAAAATCCCTTAAATTAATTTATATTTCCTCATTCATTGTGATTTCCTTTTTTTTTTTTGGTTAGGGATTTGCTCATATTTCATTAGCTGAAACATGACTCTAATGTCCTTCTATCCTGATATTTCTCATGGTTGTGGTACTTTGACTCCATTAACAATATTTGATTTGTTGTTACACTTGAGATTTCAGTGGTTTATTAATTGTTCAACGTAACTATGCAATTGGCTTAATAGCATATGTTATCAGTCTTTAGTGATTGCAATAAATTATGCAAAAAGTAAATCTTCTACTTTATTCATGTGGAATCATAACTAAACTGGAAGAAATAATCTAATGCTCAGGAGAAAAAGCAGTGCAAAAACGTGACAAATGTGATTGTATTTACTCAGCTGTTTTATTCATCCTTTGTTCAGCTTTATCTTTTTAGAACCTTGAAACTCTTTCCTTCCCTGGTCCTTTCAACCTTTTCAATTTAGGAGATAAATTTTTCTCCTGGAAAAGAGTAGAGAGGAAACGAAAATGAATGGCAAGTTGTAAAACAACAAAAAAGTACTGTGAACTGGCAGACAGTAGCTCTGCAGAACAACACTGAATAGTTCTAAAATTTCAACACATCACTGTGTATCCAGTTGTTAAGATGAATTGATCAAAAGGGAGAAAATCCTCATAGAATATCTTATTGTAAAAACAAACAAAAAAGAGAAAACAAACAAACAAACAAACAAACAAAACCCCGAAATGGTTGGTGATGAATTGAAGAACAAGGGTGAATTAAGTCAGTAAATTAAAAGCTGCTGGGTCTTTTTAAACAGGTAGATTCTCATTCAAGTTTTTGTCAGACCCTCAATTGCAATACAACTTTTTCCCCTAAGGATGAGAGTCTTTGTAGGAGACAAGTGATTTTAAAATCTGGTGCCAGAGAGGGAAATGAACTCCCACAGGAGACAGAAGCCATCTCTTTGACCTTGTTCTATTGAACACAAACGCTTTGCAGCATGTACGTATGATGAAGTAAAATCTATCAGAGAAAACGATTTTACTTCATGAACAATTTCTGCCTTGGGGAGAGTATAAGAAAATAAAAACCCCTTGTGGAAGTGGCCACTTAGGTCTCCTGGAGTATGGCTGGCAGACACTGAGAAACCACACCAAGGAAAGCAGAATTGTAACCCATATAAAGGCCTAGACAAGAAAGAAACTGATTGCCAATGCCTTAAAAATGAAGTTCTAGCATTAGAGCCTGAAATAATCCAATCTCACTGTTTATGGTGTTTAAGAGAAGATGAAAACACAATGCATAATGTGAGCATGGTGGAAAAAAATCAACTTGAGTACCATCACATGGCACGTATACGGGAGTGTTGGTCTGCTGCAAGGTAGGAAGACTCTGCAGAGGGATCAGGACAGGCTGAATCAATGGGCCAAGGCCCCATGCAGGGGTTGTTGTGACACGACAGGCTTGGGGCAGAGTGGCTAGAAAGCTGCCTGGTGGAAAAGGACCTGGGGGTGCTGGCTGACAGTCAGCTAAACGAGTGAGCAGTGTGCCCAGGTGGCCAAGAATGCTAATGGCATCCCGGCTTTTATCAGGAATAGGGTCGCCAGCAGGACCAGGGCACTGATTGTCCCTCTGTACTTGGCACTGGTGAGGCCAGACCTGAAATCTTGTGTTCACTTTTGGGACCCTCACTACAAGAAGGACATTGAGGTACTGGAGTGTGTCCAGAGAAGGGCAACAGATCTGGTGAAGGGTCTGGAGGACAAGTCTTATGAGAAGTGTAGGTAGGTGGTTGGTCTCTTTTCCCAGGTAACAAGCAGTAGGACAAGAGGAAATGGCCTCAAGTTGCACCAGTGGAAGTTTAGATTGAATATTAGGAAAAATTTCTTTATGGAAAGGGTTGTCAAGCCTTGGAACAGGCTACCCAGGGAAGTAGTTGAGTCCCCATGCCTGGAGGTATTTACAAGACATGTATATATAGGACTTAAGGACAGGGTTTATCACTGGACTTGTCAGTGCTATAGCAACAGTTAGTCTTGATAATCTTAAACATCCTTACCAACCTAAATGATCCTATGATTCTAAAACCTGTTCACCTGCCTCTTCTTGTCTTTTTTGATAGAACTTCCTCATTCTTAGACTTTGGCTAATGCTATTCTGTATTTTAGTGTCTCTATCAAACAGATGTCTTGGATGAAGTAGCTGCTGTTATTTAGTCTTAAGACTTAGTTTTGTGACCTTCTGTTTCCCATACAGAAGCTGTTGGCCTCGAACATGTTTTGATTCTTGGGCTTCTTATCTTCCCTGGAGATCATGTTTCTGAAACATTCCCTGTGTTTAACAGTAAAAACTAAACTCTACTTGACTGCGCCTGCCTTTGGTGCTTTGATGCTGTGTAAAAAGCTGTTGGTAAATCTTGCTGTTTCTTTAAAATCTTTGGTATTTCAGAGAGTTCTACAAATGAGGTGGGAGTAGGTACACCCTCACACCACTGGCTAGCATACCAGCCATTTAGCATTTATTTCTCTCCCTGCAGTTGCGATATCTGAAATTGTGTGTTTACTGTTGAAATTTTGGCTTTTCCCGGCTGGAAAGTGCTAAAATGCACCTTGGAGGGATGAGACCAAGGTGGCAGAAAAGGAGTTAATTTGTGCACCCTGTTTCTGAAGTATTCCTTGTTGCTGTTGGGCTCTGTGCTGCAGGTCATGTTTGCATTGCAGCATTACAAGCATTCCTGACTCTGCCTTTTTTCCTTCCCATTCAGTACACTAGTATTAATGACCATCCTGTTATCCCTTGACATCTTCATGGAAATATTTCACGTCTTTCTTGAGGACAATAAAGTCTTTAAACACAGAAAAAGCCCTCCATCTGTGAATGCTCTTTGACATTTGCAAACATGGCAGTAAGTAATGTTAAGTACTTTTCAATCTCCATGTTTTCCTTATTACTCCAGACCACATCTCTCTTCAGTTTTATTTCACTTAAAACTGAAAAAACCTCCTTTTAGTTTAGTGCTAGCCATGTGGTATTCTAGGAAAGGTTGAGGGACAGAAAAAAGGACATGTACTACAATTATTAGATACACACATAATCAGACTCCAGAAGTTGAGAGAAATCATGCCAAGATGACATCTCCATTCCATAACTGTGAGAATGACTCTCCAACTGTGAGAAAGTTGTGCATTTAGGATATTCAAAACAGAAAGAGAAGAGTCAAATGATCCCAAATTGTCTGTAAAGTCACATTTATTTTTTCAGATTAAACAGTTAGGTATTCTAAGTGTTACAATCCTCAGTACTGGCAGCTAAAAAGAGCAAAAAAGAACACATATAACTGTGTATTATCCTTCTTATGTCTCTTGTAACATTTTTTCATATACTTGGAAACTGTCAAATAGGCAAATCATCTCTTACCCATATACCCCTACAAGTATGACTGTATAGTTATGAAATTGTGTGAAACTTTGCAATGTGAAGACTGACTGGATTGTACCTTTTTTTTTCCTGTAAATCCTGCAGAAAACATTTTGCATGAAAAAATTATTTGCTCTTATAGGGTTAGATACACATGTACACAATGCATACACATACACCCACTATTCATTGTTAATAAATGTAAATATGGATGTTAATTGTATCTCCAAAGAGAAAAAACCCACCATCTCAGAAAGCACTGTTAAAAGATGCTTTGTTAATGATTCCTGCTACTTTAAAAGCCTGACTGTTAACTATCTTCTAAATCTGTTCTTTGAAAAAATACTTTTAAGAATAAGTCAAGGGCAGTAAAACTGACTGAAATTAAGGTTTTGGCAGCAGTTACTGCTAAACCTTCGACAGTCTGTGGAAAACTTCAAAAATATGAAATTAATTTTATCCAAACATTTTTTAGGAAAGCTTTATACATGTTCTGGATTTTCTTTACCCTCATCACTGATTTCTAAGGAATATGTGTGTAAAATTAAATAAATCTGTTTCTTCTCTTGCTTTAGCTATTTCCTGGTGCTGCATTGGCTCTGTTTCATGATGAGCTGTTGATATTGCAAAATCTGGCTTATGTTGCACAAAATAATTCAGTTAAAGAAGCTAAATGATTCAAATATCCCAATACTCAGCAAACTGGAGGAAACTAAGAGACCTGTTTAAAATAACTTGCTGAAGTTTCAGAAAGTTGGTACTTCTTAGAGTTCCCTGACCCTTTTTTTTTTTCTTAAGATCTGAGTTATTGAGAAGAATTGGTAATACCTCAGCTTTAAGAAAACAATCTTTTTTCTTGAGTTTTTAGAAGTCTTTTGGCTTTTGATACAAGTATTTTTAAAATAAGTGTTTGCTTTTTTTAATTATCTTTTGCTGGGAACATGTTCTCAGTTGGAATGGGAGGTTACTTTTCACACCTTCGGGAGCTGTAATACACCAAGAAAGATGGCCCTGGAAAAACCATGGTGTTCTCCTTGGACATTCTATTTGGTAGCATTTTAATATCCCAAGTCTTAGGATTCATTCTTATGTAGTCAAAATTGAAACAAAATCCATTTGACTATCTCTGTTTAGATGTTTTGATAAAAAATGCTGCTATGGTAATGGACAGAATTCCCATCTAGAAGGTTTGCTGTACCAGGAAAAAAGAGCATGAAGCTGTCCTGTGTTTCACAGCTTTCATAAGGATAGAGAGATTTTCAGTGAAAGTCAGGAAGGAAAATTATTAGATTCATCAAAACAAATGAAAGAATACTCTTCAATTTGAAGAGTTGATTTATGATTTAGAGAGGGCAGCAGGTCAGTGTAGAACAAAAACCATTAACAGTGGTGTTCCCTCTGGCCATAGAGAGTCAACTAATCTGAGTTATCCTTTTTCCATTTGAAGAGTGAAGAAGACTTCACATCAATTGTCTGGAGAAGCCAGAGGCTGGAAAGTAAAGTCCAGGCCATGCTTCATTGCAGCTGGAATTTCATGACAATGAAGAAGCCAACACATTGGTTAGGTAGGAATATAATTAGTGTTATACTATCATATAAACACTATTTAGATATAGTATATGCCTTTAATGGTTCGTTTCTAGGAATTGAAACATGTAATTCTTCATTTTTTTTCTCAGAAATGGTTATGCATTTCTGTATAAGTAAAATATTGCAGTATTTTAGATTTATTCGAGTTAAAATATCCAAGGCATGCTGTGTAAATATATTTTTTGGGCTTAGTGATAGAAAATGTAAGAGTTAAATCATGGTAGAAATAGCTGACAGATGTCTTAATGGTCTCTGATGTATTACAAAACAAGCCTTCCAAGACAAAAAACTCTCAAAACTGAATTGTGTAGAACTCGATGAGATAAAGTTCCTCAATTCCTTTTTTTTTTTTTTTAACACAATAGTTGGCCCATAACTTTCATCTGACTGGAATACAAATGTGTAAACAGCTGCCCAAAGAGAGCAGGGACACAGCTACATGGCTACCTTGGTCAGCGCTACTGTAATTCTGAAAGACTCCCCAGCACCGTAACCTAGCAAAAGCCTTTGACATCAGCAGGTGGTCGATAATCTGCATGGCCATTTACTTTACATAAACACTGTACTCACCAACTTGTGGAGGAAATATCTATGTACAATTTGTTAGCGAATAAAAGTGGAGCTACGGAGGAGATGGACAGAAGACACTGTTCCTTTAGGATTGCAAATATGTCTGTTAGGGCTGTCCTTGGGGCTATGTTCATGCTTCTTAGGTCTAAAGTTATTATTGCACCTCAGGCTCAAATGAATAAATTATTTCAGCTACTTAAGATAAAATATGACCGCTTGGAAACATTAACAATATAGATTTATCATATATTGCTTTTCTCAGATTATTTATATCATAATGGTATACATTCTTTAGCATGAATTGTGTGCCAACCATAACATGGAATTTCTGTTTGTCTTTGATATTTGTCATTTCTAGGATAAATCATTTGCTTTTGTTATGTTTGTCCATGATTTATCCTGCACCTTAATTATAACTAGGCTGATATTTAGAATGACAGAACACAGGGTATGTCCACAAATATTTATGTTTAAAAAGATCAATACTTTTGGTATAGTCAGCATCAGCTCCCAAATCGTGAAAAATACTCTGAGGAAAATTCAATGCAAAATAAGAATTAATTTAATTCTCAGTTTTCTACTCTTTCATTTATAACCAAATGATCTGTGTGTTTGGAACCCTAGTAAGCAAAAAAAACCAAAACACCAAAACCAAACAACCCTTAGAAGCCTCTTTAGTAGCTTACCAGTAGAGATCTTGTATCACTAAACTTCCAGTTAGAATGATAAGTCCATTGGAAATTCTATCACTTTGTGTAAGAGAGCTACTCTCTTGTTACAAAGCAAAAAATGGCATCTGTTTAGCACTGAGACACTTAAAATTGGTGGTAGATAGATCCATGCTAAAGACTAACCACAAGAAGTGACAGAGGAGACATCAAAGGCTAATTAAATCTAACCTCAACTGGACAAAAAGAAGAGTATGCAGGGAACATGCTATGGCAAGGACGTAGTTTGCGTGACAGGAACAGGCTGCAATTATTTGCATTATCTTCCTGTAAAGGGCAGACTCTACTTTCCCCTATGCACTTCCACATTTTTACTGAATTTAAAAGATTCTTTTTTTTCTTTTTTTTTTTTTTTTCAGAGCAAAGGGGATAAGCAATCCAGAGAATAAGCAGTAATCACACAGGTAGGTCACTCTCATGGCTGTCCCTGTTTGACTAGACAGCCACTAACTGAACCTCAGCTTCGAGAGTTTATGAACCAATGCAATTTTTCTCTCTACATCAGAAGGAACAGCTCATGTTCATTGAATGTGACTGCAAGGGAAAAGAAGGAACACAGTTTTGAATAGACCTTGATGCAGCAGTAGGTGGGACTGAGGACAACAGAGTAAAGCAAGGAGCTTTCTGAGACAAGCCCTAAGCCAGTCTCCCAAAAGGAAGATGTGAGCTGACTGCCTTGTGAGAATACAGTGAGCAAGCATCAGGTGCCAAATACATGCATTTGATTTATTGTTTACTCTACTTTAAGGACTAGAAATACAAAGCATCTGAGTTTAAAATCAAGAGCTGTCTTCAAAACACACAGTGTGCTTGTGAACACTGATTGGCCTTAAGGCTTCAAGAAAGTAATCTCAAAAGAATATGGAATCACATGGCCTTGTTGCAGAAGCCATCATGAGCACCACACACTAAAGTCAGAGACGGGGAATTCATCTCATTCTGCCACCAAGTTGCAGAAATCGTCTCAGATATCCTGAGGGGGTGATTGAAAGACAAGGTTTTTGGCACTTTACTTGGGAATGGCATTGAAATGGAACTGGAAGTCAAGTCCTTCCCCCTGTGTTTACAGCAAAATGGGTTGGTGCAACAATTCTCTGCAACTGCAGTGAGAGTGAAGGTCACGTCCAAAATGCAAGCAAGGTGGCTGTATAGAAAAAGGCACATCATTCCCACCTTTCTACTTCCCTACCCCCTTCCTGTCTCTGAGTGGTCAGAGGAGTCTGACAGGAGTTATAAAATGCCTGAAGTTTAGTCATGCGCTCAAGGAAGCTCCATTGCCTCCTCTGTGAAACAAGAGCATAGCTTAAAACTTATGTGGACTTAAGGCCTGGTCATGAGGAAGGATAAGAAGGTGTACTAAGGCACCTTCAGATGAAGGGAGATAAATTCCAGAAGACCATAAAACAGCCTGTGAGGTGGAAGCGGAAATTATGCATATATTACTAGTTGTAAGGGTGTGTCAGAGAAATAAAAAAGGCCTCCATTTGATCTATCTTGTGTGGCTACCCTGCCTCTAGTAAAAGCTGTGATACTCTCAGAGTTGCTTGGCTTCATGCTCTGTTCCTCATGGGTCCTTTACAGGCAAAGGCCAGTCTGTCCACATACCCATGTGGCTGTTACCTGAGGCTACACCACAGGCTGGGTGCCAGTCTGGTGAAGCTGCTTGCTTCTGGATAAGAAAGCCCACTGCATAAGGAAAACATGGGAGGGTATACTTTGTTTTGCCTTTGGGCTTTACTCTCTTTAAGAAGGTTTAAGAAGAAGTGGGGAAAAGACATGCACCCTTTAATTTATGCTTCCTCATATGTTCTTAATCCTTCTTTTTGGGGTTAAGATTTCATGAGTATGAGACATTGCATGTGCATTTAGCAAAGTGTGGATTACATCAGCTGACACTGTATCTGAATTTGGCCCCAGATATGACACTTATTTTACACTTAATCTCTGCAGTATTTACTTCTTTCTGAGAAACAATTTGCCACAGGAACAGCTCCATTTCTTGGTGTCAGGTAACGCGGTAACATGCTTGGTTAATTAAATAAAACAACATAAATAAACATTGGAAAAGTTCCATTTTGCCCTTAACAAAATAATGTCAAAATCCAAAATAAACTTGTAAAAATAGATAATCTTCTAGAATTCTCACTTTGGATGCCTTCCACTGACTTCTTCCAAAACAACAGCTTCTCTTTGCTGCTGACCAGTACAGGAGAATATGTGAGGAGCAGCAGCTGGAGAAAAGGTGTGAGTAAAATTCATTTTCTTATTTCTCATGAATTACTGGGTAAATCTCTGTGTGATCATGTCTGTTCTGCATACATACCAGCAAATGTGAAGGAGAAATAGATGTACTCTATTGTCTGTTAGGTGAAACCTAAACAAACTAGATTTCAAAATCTGTGCTTCCCACAGAAATATTTTTTATCTTCATGAGTTCTTCTAAACACCCCAGCACAGACTTCAATTACACACATTATTTACTAAGTAGATTCATAAATACTTCCACTATTCATTAAAATGAAACAAGCTCTCTAAAAATGATCAGTAAAATTTTTGTTTGAAAACCAAAATAAATATAAAATTTTAGGGAAATGGAAAAATGTAATTTAGTTTCTCATGGAATGCAACTGTTAATTGAAGTGTTTTAATCGAGGTTTTTTTTTTCTTTTTTTTTTTTTAGCCAGAAAAATTTAAGCAAAGGAAAAATTTAGTTTTGAGAAATGTCACACTAGGATGCATTTCTGTGAATGAAGAGCAATTTTACTACTTAGAGATAACATACTGGGTGTATTAAATGAATGAATATCATCTGGAAATACGATTATTCACATAAGAAGATTTTAAAATAGCTGTCAGTTTTAAGTACTTTATTTCCAAATTTATTCAGAGATATGTGTCTACTCCTGTGTTCTCTGAATTGTACTATCAGGGGTTTTATTCACTTATAAGTCTTAATAAAAACCAGTAACACTTGTTTGTTTAAAGCAAAAAAAACCACATAAAGAGTAAAGTAAATAACCAATAGCTGCATTGTGTATTCTCATTCAACCTGTAAAGGAGGAAATGAGTGAAAGGTACAATGTGCAAAGTTTACTGAAGTGTGAAGAGTTTTTAATAAATCTGTTAAACAGACAGTGCTTGAAATTAATTTCTCAAAATACTTCTCCATTTATTCATATCATAACAGGTTAAACTTCTATATTAAATAGCAAGACAGTTTTATTTATTTAAGGAGTCTTCTAGGAAAGATTACAGGATAAAAACATTCTGAATGAACTATACAGTTATTTTTCTCTAAAACCCATGTAATAATGGCATTTCTCAATCAATTATAGATGCTACAAATACTTTTCCTGCCCTATCATCTGCCAAAATAATGTTGAATGCGATTTCCTCTGAAATGGCAAATGTTGTAAGTAAAAAACCATTAAAAATAGTTTTAAGAATCACTTGCTATGTTTGACCTTCCAAAGTAAGTACTTAATCAGGTTTTTAAAATATATATTTGTTCTTAGTGATCCCAAATTGCATTTTATAATCCAATTCTAGAAGCCAGTCATGCTTCTCCACATAAATCCCAATGATCTTGCCTATTTTCATGCTACATACTAAGGAAAAAGAGAAGGCATATTTATCTTTCCATTAGAGCGTGCAGGCAAACCAAGTGAGCTTTTAACTTGTTGAAAGAACAATTTTTTCAGAAGCATAGAAAATGGTAGAATCAGTAAATAGCAGGTTGCCAGAGGGGGTCAAAAGAATCATTCCACTGGGTTTTTTTTTTACTGAAAAACCTGGAGTTTTTTGTATGAGAGCTTTCTTTCCCCTTTTCCTAGAGAACATAGTGCAGACCACAGGAAATGAAAAAATGTTCATTAAGCTGTCTCCAACATCAACTAGATATTTGCAAGGAAGATATAAATCCCCATATTCACTGAGGGAGGAGGAGAAAGGTAATACTCTTCTATCCCCAGGCAAAGTACAAAAACAATAAGAGAAGAGCCCTCTTAAGCTATTCCTGATGCAGGAAATGTGAAATTATGCAGTGCTACCAAAACTGAGTTTTGGAACTTCTCATACCAGGATTGCCAGTACATTTAGTTCTAGCTAAATTTTACACAAAACTGAGTGTATTGGCAAAGAGTCACAGGTTCAGGAACAAATGTCAGGGATGCACAAAGAATCCAGACACAATCCAGTGCCCAATTTCCTCTCTGATAAGCTAGGATATTTCTGGCTCCAAGTAGGAATTCTACTTCTTTCTGCTATATGCTGGAATCCTGTCCATTTGAAAAAAAATCAAGGTACTGTAAAATACTTCAGACAGTTGTTCTGCCCAGAAGGAATGGTTTAGAACTAAAGTGAATGGCAAAACCATACAAAGGGACAGCAAACTCGCATTTAATTGCTGAACCAAACAATATAACTTGCATACCTACATATCCTCACTCTTCATGTGTGGGAAAAAGAGACAGAGGAGTGAGACCACATTTAGAAGGTGCTACTTTAGATGTGCTGTTCCTTAATACGAATTTGCCAGGGCAGATGAAGGAACAGGAACTTCACCTGGCCTGAAATGTTAGTTGCAAAAAAGATGAATAACAGGTCAAAAAGGATCTGTCTTAGGACTTGCCTGTTTTTCCAGAGCCCTCTGATTCATCTGTGCCTTTTTAAGAGCAAAGGGACTATGGTTAAGAATTTGGGTAAGGCAGTGTTCATTGCTTGCTTGCCAAATTATCCTTAAAGATGTTAAGCCAGAGGCCAGAGTTCCTAGAGTGGGATGGAAATTAGAGGAAAATATCTGAGCCACCGCAAGACCTGAGAAACCTGAGGCAGAGGCTGGAGTCATGTGTCTCAAGGAAAAGATTGAAAACTACTGTTCTGTTTAGTACCCTGCAGACCTCACTACTGAAAGAAGATGACAGAATCCTTATTGGAAAAAAAATTGTGGTAGGCTATCATAGAGTCATAGAAGAGTGTGGATTGGAAGGGACCTTAAAGATCATCTAATTCCAATCCTCTGCTGTGGACAGGGATACCTTTCATTAGATCAAGTTGCTCAGAGCCCCACCCAACCAACCCCCTTTGACCCATTGCCCACGCTGCTTCTGATACAGCACAGAACACAGTTGGCTCTCTGGACTTCAAGCACACATTGCCAGCTCATGTCCAGCCTGTCATCCACCAGCACCTCAAGTCCTTCTGAGCAGGGCTGCTCTTGATCTGTATATCCCCCAGCCTGTATTGACACTGGGGGTTGCCCTGACCTATGTGCAGCACCTTGCACTTAGTCTTGTTAAACCTCATGAGATTCCCACTGGTCCACTTCTAGTGCTTGTCCAGATTCCTCTGGATGGCATCTCATCCCTCAGATGTGACAACTGCACCACTCAGCTTGGTGTCATCTGCAAATTGGCTGAGGGTGCACTTGATCCCTTCACCTGTATCATTAAAGAAGATATGAAACAACACTGATACCAAAATGGACCTCTGAGGGACACCACTTGTCACTGATGTTCATCAGAATTCTGAGCCACTGACCACTATTGCATGGATGTGACTGTCCAATCACTTTCCTATCCATCTGACAGTCCACATATCAAATCCACCTCTCTCCAATTTAGAGAGAAGGATGTTGCGGACAACCATGTCAAAGGCTTTACAGAAGCCCACATAAATTACATCTGTAACTCTTCCCTTGACCACTTGATGTAGTCACTCCATCATAGAAGGCCACTATGTTGGTTAGGCAGGACTTGCCCTTGGTGAAGCCGTGCTGGCTGTCTCAAATCACCTCCCCGTCCTGCACGTGCCTTAGCATAGCTTCCAGGAGCATCTGTTCTATTGTCTTCCCAGGCACACAGGTGAGGCTGCTGTTGATTGTTCCCAGGGTCCTCTTTTCTACCCTTTTTAAAAATGTGTACAATATATCCCTTTTTCCAGTCACCTGGGACTTCACCTAACTGCCATGACTTTCCAAATATCACAGAGTGTGGCTTGGCAACTACATCAGCCAATTCCCTCAGGACTCTGGGATGCATCTCATTGGGTCCCATAGACTCATGTACATTCAGGTTCCTCAGATGGTCATGAGCCTGATCTTGCCCTACAGTTTGCTACCCCAGTTCCCATCCTGCTGTCCATCCCCTTGAGAGGTGTGGGAAGAGAAGATGCCATTAAAGACTGAGTCAAAAAAATTGTTGACTACCTCAGCCTTCTCGTCATCCATTGCTAACAGTTTTGCAGCATGGTTCACTGGGGAGGTACACTTTCTTTGGCCTTCCTTTTTTGGTTGACATACCTGTAGAAGCCCTTCCTGATGTTCTTTACTATCACACTTTCCTTTTTAATGAGATAAAAAGGTATTTTTTCCCTCAGACCATTACAAGGAAAAAATTGGTGTAGCTCTGTGTTTATTTTCTCATCCTACATCCTCTTTCAGCCATTTGCCTTCTTCCTACAATGCAGTAGGAGTCCCAAGAAGCACGAACTGAAGACAGTATGGTCTTTGGAAACAGGACCTGTGCAGCTACATCTGCAGGGGTGATTTGGAAGTACTCAGTCCCATTTACAGAGGTCTAGTGGACAGACATCTTTTAGTTCTTTGTTTCCTTCTACAGCAGATCTTTATTGTAGGGCCCTCACTTTGGACAAGAGCAGGCTTGCCAGATCTCTATTCAGAGCCTTTTAGCCCCAGCTGGAATGAGCAGGGCAGCATCATTCAAAGGCAGCATAGAGCTGCCAGGACCATCTCTATCTCTCCACCACGCTGAGTGACACTTATTTGGGTTCAAGTCAAAGACTCATATTCAGGTCCCAAAACCTGCAGTGTGTACTGATTCTTCCTAACTCTCCTAACTGTAACCATTCCACACTGATGATCCCACAATGTGGGATCTTCGAGCTATTGCCATGCATGATTTTGCCATTTGTAACTGCTAAATTATTTGCATAAATATTAAAAAGCAGGTGTGTTAAAAGACATCAAAGTGATGTGTGATTCGCTAAATCATTTTCCTACGAAGTACTTTATAAATGATGCATTAATTCCGTCAGAATGCAGCCCTTCAGCATGGCTCATTAAGTCTGGCAGTTGCTTACTTTTTTTTGATCTTCTGCATAGGCAAAGGAAATAAAAGTCATTTTTATCTCCTCAAGAGCATCCCCTACCACCTGCCCTGAAAAAGAACAAACAACATGTTTGATTTGAAGGGGACATTTTTCCCTATCAGCTGAGAAGTTTTCTCACCAGAGAGTTTTACATGAAGTATATTTATGAAATTCATAGGATTTTGGCATTGCTCTTTCTCTAAATCGAATTTCGCTCTGAGCCATAAAGGTGATCTGTAGGCCTGAAGGACACTTAAAATTATCCCAATCAAGTAGCTGGGATTTTTTCCAAAAGAGAACAGTCTGGTTAATATAAAGCTCAGTCTCCACTTGGTAAGTCTTTCACAGCAGGTGCAGACCTGAACCATCTGATTAGAGCTGTATTCTGCACTCAATGACAAGAAGGGCAAGCTCTGGTAAGAGGATATGAATAAGTGCAGTCAGTTACTTTTTACACAATTAGTCAGTTGTAAATGCTGCTGTACAGAAATTATTAAAAGGCCGTATGCATTTTAATCTCAAAGAGCTTTCACTTCAAACTTGGTAAAATGAATTTTCTGTGTAGAGAACATGTTATGCCTCTAAAACCAATTCTATTATTCTTCAGCACAACCCTTTGATAAGGGCTTAACAAGCGGTGGTCCAAATGACAGCAGCCGAAAGCTGAACGGACCTCTGGTTATGTGTGGTCAGGATGGGCCCAGCCAAGTGAAACGTTCCTCTGTGGACATCCAGCGGATGCAGGTGTCAGCAACGCATCAGCATCTCGGAGTGCCTCCCCAGTGGGCTGGTTGGGTTTCATGCAACTGTCTCCATATTGTCTCATCAAATTCCCTCTCCAAGTGGTAGATCCAGCACCAAGGCTAGGAAAATGACAGCAAGTTTTATAAGCGTGTCTCTGTTGTATGGGTGTAACGCTGCAGGGCAGTTTGTGAATCTCTTGACAGGGGTTCCTCTTTCAGTCACAAAGAACGATGTGATGGTATGTTTGGCTCTAGTGAAGGGAGGCTGGGTAGGCTGCATGATACAGTGAATTAATAAGCACTTCAAGAATGCTGATGTTGGGGAGCAGCTCAAATGTCAGATTTTAGACTCCCAAAATTGTAAAAGGGAGCTTGTTGACACAATAAGAAAAAAAAAACCACAGAAACAGAAATCTGAGGAAAGTAGCTTACAAATTGCCAATTAATGGACATGAGCAGCTATGCCCAGACAGAGCCAATATTATATCTGAATTCTCAAAATATTATGTATAATTATTGTAGTATAATATATTTGTATTGTGATAGGACAAGGGATAACTGCTTTAAACTGAAAGAGGATAGGTTTAAATCAGATATTAGGAAGAAATTCTTTACTGTGAGAGTAATGAGGCACAGGAAGAGGTTGCCCAGAGAAGTTGTGAATGCCCCATTCCTGGAAGTGTTCTAAGCCAGGTTGGATAGGGAATGGAGCAACCTGGTGTAG
>JAYRBT010000082.1:118602966-118644245 GCA_036023395.1 Myiotriccus ornatus | reverse complement strand
CCAGAGAAGTTGTGAATGCCCCATTCCTGGAAGTGTTCTAAGCCAGGTTGGATAGGGAATGGAGCAACCTGGTGTAGTGGAAGATGTCCCTGCCCATGACAAGGGGGTTGGAACTAGATGACCTTTAATGTCTCTTCCAACCACTCTATAACTTTATGATTATAAATACTCATTAAGGGGTACAAAATTAGTGATATTATTGACAAACATGTGAGTCTAAGCCACATCAGTTTCATGCTAAAAATCATGTTTTCAGTATTACTAATACTGTTTTTAAATTTCCACAGGATTGTAATTCTCATTTTTTCCTGTTTCTTTTTGCATTATTTCTCACACGTAAGTGTGACCATTTGTATAGATATAGGAAAAATTATAGATTAATCTAAATGGTCACCAGCAAAACAGATCAAAGAAGTCCATCCTTATGTTCTCTAAAATGACAAACATGTTGAAGAAAATTTGGAACCAGAAATACAAGGTATTAGTCATGTTGCAAATTACTTTTACAAGAGTAATTTGAACTCGATTCATTACAGAATACTCAATTAGCCACAGCTGATGAATTTCAGTGGGTTATAGATAATATACCAACATTATTATCTAATTAAGATGTCAGCAAAGAGTAGGTTTAGGTAATTCAATGACTTATTTAAAAATGTGATCCTGAACAGGTGTATTTTAACAAAAATTGCAACAACCTATTTTTAATGTTGTTCCATCCTACCTACTATTTTTCATGCTACATGCCAGCAACAGTGGGTAACAAAGATTTGATTTTTAAAAAATTTTACTACTGTATATTGGTTCTACCAGCTAAGCAGTACAGAAAATTATGACCCTTGCATTTGTCTGAAAAATTATAGCTCCTTTCTCCCTGTTTTATTTTTTTAGAAGCTCTTTACATCTTACACCATCTCTATTTTAGGATCTCTTTAACAGATGCTGTCTATCCTAAAGTGTGATGAAAAGAGGAGAGTATTTTCTGACAGCTATAACACAGTCATCATGTGAAGAATAATTGAACCTAAGAAGTGATCCTCTGCTGCACATATGCAACTGCAGCACCCAAATTTGACTCCAGGGCAGTTATCCCCAGAGTTCAATACGTTCACACTGGAATGCACTTCTATACTTCATCCACTGTTCACACCACAAATATTTTCCATCATAGGCAACCACAGATGTTCCTTCATAGGTGAAGTGAGGTATTGTGTAGCTCTCATGGAATGACTTCCTCTTTGTACTATACCAGTGCAGGCAATAAACGTAAAATATATTTTAATTTTCTTGTAGCTGAATAGATAAATATATTCATTAATACAAGTCACCAGATAGGCTCTGCAATCACAGAATTTTTATAAAACTTATGCAACACTATTAATATGGAAAAGACCTACCTACATGAATTATAAAATACTGTATTGGGAGAAATTTATATTTGCCTGTTAAAACAAACTAGCATTTTGCAAAAAAAACAGCTAAATGAGATCAGAACAATCTCTCAGTGTAGTTGAATGTTTGGGGTTTTTTCCCCCAGGGTTAGGAAAAACACTTTTCCCTGTCATGAAAAAGAGAAATCACCATCAGTCTGTCACATATAATTTGACAATTTGCAATGCTTGAACAGCAGGAGACCAAGGCACATATTTCAAACATTGCTATTGATAGAAGAGTTTTACAGTAGCTCCTGATTTCTATGCTGGATAAATGTCCTGGTTAAAAACAGTTGTATAACAGATATCCATGAAGGCTTGGTGCACTGGAACCAAAGGAGGTGCCTGATTAGTTTTGGTTTTCAAGCTGATAATTTTTTAAACAGGCATGGGAAATCAACTACTATGCTCCAAGGAACAAGCAAACTAACAGGTGTATGTCTTGGCACCTACAAATGCTATGACAAAGAAAGGGGAATCTTTCTGCAGCATTTACCAGCTATGGCTTTAAGGAACTGGGTAGAAATTTGTGTCTCGTATTTGGATGCTAAAATAAGCATGTAAAGCTTGCATCTTCTTTTGAAATTTCTCAAAGGAACTTAACAAAGTCTCCACTTCTTGGAGATAATGGCCATCTTCAAAGTCAAAACTGCCAACTACTCTTGAAACTACTTTATTGGACCTATGGGATGACATGTCATAAATAAACATCTTTCCACAGTGTCACAATTTAATATTGCTTGACATACAGAAAAGATTAAAACAAAAAGGAGATAAAGAAGATCAAAACTCTTCCTACTTATGTAATGTAAAAACAAAATCCCTAACAAACCCAAACTTGAATGCATCATAAATCCTACAGCTTGAAAATACTGAGAAAACAATAAAAATATTGCCATTAAAGAGGGTAAGGCAAAGGTGCAGTCAGCTTTCTCCTTACTAATTTATACTGTGGTTTTATTCTGAAAACCATGGCATGGGATTTCACACTGATTATCTCCCTGTAATTTCCACATAAAGTATGTTCAACTTGCAAGTAAACAGATCATTTTTTCTTTCTTCCTACAAAGCATTGGAAGCACAGCCTGCCCTCTGAAATGCAAGCCAAGTCTTCTGCTTCGTATGAAAAATCTTCATATAAAGGCTAAACCTGCTCTGTCACAAGTATTCACCAGTATTGCATGTGAGAGGCTGACTGGAATAATTCTATTTTTAATTAAATAGGAGGACAAATTGAATGTCCTTCATTTCCTTCCAATTAGCTGCAGTGCATCTCCCTTCTAACTTGGTTTGTCGGGCTTGAGAGACAGGAAAAGCAAGAATTAAAACTGATTCTGATGGAGAAGGAAGCAGCTGAGACCAATGAGCATGTTTGTAAAGGATTTTTACAAAAATGGCAGCATATTGGAGTTAGGATGAAACCTTGGTTGGTCATTGCACCAGACCCTGTTGAAATGCCCAGCAATAGTCTCTTGACCAATTTCTGAATTTATCAGAATTATAAGAGACTATATTGCTGGTTTTGTTCTGTACTTTCAAGTATCTTCAGCTGACTGCCTGCGGGGCAGTCAGAAAAGAAATAATCCTTGATTTTTTTTGATGTGCAGCTTGCAGAAGACCTGTGGTCACATCCGTACACAAACTTGGTGTGGATCAGACAAGAGTATGATTCCTTTTCAAGCTCCAAAGCTCGTCTATCCTTCCCAGCTTTTACCAGACTTAGTATAAGTGAGAAGTGTCAGGTTAAAACAGAACTCCACCCCACCCAGTTGATGCTGGCAGCAGCGAAGGCTGGAAAAGTGTAATGTCAGGTCAAGCCTTAATGATGCTTCTCCAGGATACTGGCTTATCTCCAGCAGACAGATCAGAGGCTTTCTGAGCCAGGTCTGGCAGCATCCCGAGGCAAGGACTTACGCAACTTGACTGCATGCTGCTTGCAAACAGGCCTCCCTTGTTTCTGTGTAGAACCTGTCTCATTCTAGCTTCATTTAATATCCTTTTTCTTTTCTTTTTCCTGGAAGAAGCAGTAAGCAACTGATCCACACTGACTGTCCCTGTATTTCATACATATCAGTGATATATTTCCTTAGTCATCTCTTGCCAGGTTGAAGAGTCCAATCCTAATTTATTGCGTCTTGCATGGATGGATGCCTTTCGAAATCCCTGAGCATACTTCCCCAAGCATTTCCTTGTTGCTACATTATCCTTCTTGACACGGGGGAGGGAGAAACAGGATGGCACACAACTGTTCAAAATGTGTGCACATCAGAGATTTATGGAGAGGCGTAAAAAAGCCAAGTTTTCCGCTCCTTGTCATCGTAAGGTCTCAGGGGAGAACTGCCTGACTGAAGCTTCTTGGCTCTCCTGACCGTGTAGAACTGGCTGGGGCTTGGGGTGTTATTACAAGCCAGAATTCTAGTTCTTAGATCCTGGAGCACTGTTATGATTTGAGAAATGAGAATTTTATCAGAAAATAAATAGGATTGAAGCATTAAAACTTTGGAAGGCTTGTCTGAGAACAAAATAGATCTGGAGAGCAATAAGAAAAGTAAAAATTGCTACTTTTTTTTAAAATAAAGTTAGAGGGCATATGATTTAGACAGTTTTTGTTCAAGTATAGGATGATGGGTAAATAGTAGATTCCATTTTCCAGGCAGCACATACAGTCATGATACATACATAATCACATATTGTTCTCCTTAATACATTTACCAAGTTCTATCTTGAAACCACATGGGTGCTTTTAACACCCATTAATAATATAAGAAGACTGAGCTAGAAGTCTTCTGATGATTAAGAACCTTCCATCCTACATAAATTATCAGCCATTTTTCACCCTTGTATTTTGATTTGAGCTGTATCCGTCACTTTACATAGCTTTTATCTTTTTACTGATAGAGAAAAATATGCTTTCTCATCAGTCATTTCCTTGCACTAAAAAATAAGCTGGGCTTTTTTGTTTGACTCGTCAGCATTTTGCTCTGCTAGTAGCTTTCCTCTTCTCCCAGTCCAGCTTGAATTAATTTATAGATAGAAAAGCAGAATAGTGCACAGATATGCCAGTCTGGGAGGCTCTTCTGAAGTTTCCTTTACTCAAAAAGCTCTCTGATAATGGTGTTACAATGATAGATCTACTAGAAATATTTCACAGGATACCACCTAAGATTACAGCTGTTTTATTAAATTTCCTAGCTTCAGAATACTTCATGATACAAGCACATTTTCATCTTATGATCAGTTAGTTCTCCAAAATTAATCCCCTTCTCATTTGTTTCAGTCAGTTTATCTTATAGCAGAAATTCCTCTTAGTTCACCAGTACTCAATTTTTTCACTATTTTACTATTACATTTATTACACAGGAATTTTTGTGTACTGAGAATTATTCAGTCCTTCATAAGATATTCTTGTCCTTCTTTGCATTAAAAATACTTTCTAATGTCATTAGTAAAAATCATTGCAAACTCCTAGTTTTTGTGTCAAGATCATTAGTGGAACCACTCAATTAATTTTTGAATAAAAATATTTTGATTTGACCATGCCTTACAATTCTTAAATTAATCCAATTGTCCATACCTTAACTAAATAAATTTTTTACAGGAAGTCACATAAAATTCTTTTCTGTATTTCTAAGAAGGGTGATTCTGATTTCCTTGTCTTTGAAAATCAGTCATCTAAAAAAGACATTGTATTGTTTTGATAAAATGCAAGCTGGGTAAATCTATGCTGCATTCTCTTTTCACTTACCTTTTTCTGAAGTGTTCTTTAAATGTTCTAAAGCCTTATGCATAACTAACATACTATGTAATTATGTAGACTATTATTTATTTTCTATTTTGTAAATGCATATCCGGTGTTGACTGTTTTTCAGTTATACGTTTCCCAATTTAAGAGATTTATTGAAAAGTTCTGCTGCTGGATCTACAACTTCATGTGTGAGTTCCTGCATTACTGCAAGGAGATTATCTAGTACCTCCAACTTGAGTACATTAAGTTGTTTGACTTTCTGTCTCCACTTGTCATTTTCTTTTCCACATTCTTGCTGCTATCATGTCTCTCTCCAATTTTCAGTATCACCACTCTAATTGAAAATTGATCAAAAGCTTTTAGAAACACAGCTAGTGACACACACTTGATCCACTGGCATCAACAAATCCAGAATTTTATAATCACAAGCAAAAACCTAATTAAAAAAAAAAAAAAGTTTGAAGGATTTCTGTGCCAAATACTGCTTCTCACTATCTGCTAACTGAAGACTTAGAGTGTAGAAGTGAAAAAAAAATCCAGAGTTGTAATATGCCAACAGTAGGAGAAAACAAAACCACTGACAATGCCAAAGGACCCTGCAGTGGGAATTAATGCAGTTTTGGTCATCTGCAGGACTCAATGAGATTTTTAAAATTTTTAAGGGATTACCTTGCCCCATGCAACGCACTCAAAGTATGGCAAGTTTCCGAACCTCTAAAAGCAGGTCATTGATTGCTGCTTCTTCCATTTGTTGTCTCTCACTTACAAAGCCAGAGGATATCATCTTCTTGGTTCCTGCTGCAGATCAAGAAAAACTCTAAAGTCTTGGATTAATAAAAAATATAGATAATAGGCAATAAACATATTCAGTAAAGAGTAATCTTCTGATCTTCTTAGAAGACTTTTATAACCTCTGTCCTAGGCACAGCGTAAAACAAAGCCCACACCCTCTTGTTTTTTTCTTTATGTATGTGCTCAAGACTGAGGCCTAATTACAAGAACCCTGGTCCCTATTACATACTAATGTGCCTTTCTATCAACAGAAGATCATCATTTATACTGTCCAAATTTGCCTCAAATAAGGCCTTAAACTGTAAAAAGTTTTAAGACTTTGACTATGGGAGATGTTGTCTTCTCTAGAGACAGAATAAAACCTGCATTAGATAACTCTTCATGTCCATTTTAGTTCTTAATAATGGAAATTGGGTTTATTCAGAGGAAAGAACTAGCCCTAAGACACTGCTAAAAGATCTGTCCAACAATGTTTGTGATATTTCGTATGGTGAGCCTTGCCACCCTCTATTTTTTTAGGTTAGCACACTTCTTAATTAAGGGATAATTTAAGACAATTTGAATTTATATGTTCAATGACAACTATTTTTTTGTTATTTATACATATTATTTTTCCAAATTCCTCTGAGTCTATATTCAATAACTTCACAAAAACTTACTACTCCTGTAGTAATTTACTTATTGTATTTATCAGAATTACTTTTGACACTAGCTGAATACATTATTAAAATCTGAAAGGACCATGAATGGTAAACATGTCAGAAAAATGACTCCTTGTAAACTAGGAGGAAAGTGAAAAAACCCACTAGATTTTATTTTTTAATGTTGATATCTATAAATTATGCTTGGAGTTTGTTTTATGGCACCTTTGGTATTTGCTCTCACTCTTTTCTCTGGGTGTTTAGAACATCACTTTCATCACTAAATTAAGCTGATCTAATTGGAATTTTATCTCACTTATTTTCTCACTGCTGTCAGGAACACTTGGTGCTGGCATGTATGGCAACACATGGGAGGAAAGGGTTGTTTTAACAACCTCATTGACTTTTCAGCCTCTCTGTTACCACAGCCATCAAATTCCAATTTACTCTTCTAGGGGCCCTCATCATTCCACAGTCCAAGGTGGACAAAAAGAAAAATAATTTGGTCTCTTAAGAGTGAGAAAGTCTATACTCCCAAAACAAAGCCAGTTAGACAGCTATCTCAAAATTTACAGGCTATGTTGACCGACTCCTTACCTCTCTTCCCTGACCCCAGTCTTCCTACTGCCACCCCTTGCTTCCCCCTCACCACCATCCTGCACTTCCCTGACGGCTTTTCAAAAATCCAGTGACAGAATCATGTGAATACAAATAAATTGGAAGTCAAACAACACCTTTTTTTTTTTTTTTTCCCAGGATTATTTTGCCAGCAGATCAAAAACTGAGGATGGAAAGTAATATTTGAGACCAGCCCATAAGAAAACAGAAGGAAGATAGGAACAATAAAAGCTCATTCTCACAGTCCCTTCCTTCTAAAAGGTTAACACTGTCCTTAACCTACGTAACTTGTCTACTGAAAAAAAATACAAAACCAAAGAAATTATTGGAAGACCAAAATTATTAATTCAAATACTAAAAAATTGTTAAATCATAAAGTTGACCTGCCATGCTTTATAGGGATCTTAGCTCTTAGCTGCACAGTTAATTTTTACACAGATTTTTAAAGGATATAAAAGTTAAATTAAATAACAGCTTTTTCTAAGGATGTCATGCAACTATTGCTGTTAGGGAAGAAATAAAACACTCTTTTAAAATGTTTGTTTCTGACATGGTCTTTCTTCAGCCAAGCCCAGACACTCAGAGATAAATTCATTCCCCACATCTCTCTTCATAAACAAACTTTCCCTTCTGTTTGCTTTCCTCTCTTTTGCTTTTTTATAAGTGGGAGAAAAATGTCCCAGTCAACTGGAAGCTGGTGAATGTTGTCCCGGTTTTCAAGAAGAACAAGAAGGAGGACCCTGAGGAGGACACTGGAAGCTACAGGCCTGTCAGTCTCACTTCAGTGCCTGGTAAAGCTATGGAGAAGATTATTCTGGGAGGTATTGAAAAATACCTGAACAATAACACTGTCTTTGGTCACAGCCAGCATGGCTTAATGAGAGGAAAGTCATGCTTATCAAAACTGATTTTCTTTAATGGCAAGGTAACCCACCTAGTTGATCAAGAAAGTCAGTTGATGTAATCTTTTTAGATTTCAGTAAAGCTTTCAATTCTGGATCCTTCTGGACAAAATGTCCAGCCCACAGCTGGATAAACACATCATGTGGTGGGTCAGCAATTGGCTCATGGGTCGAGCTCAGAGGGTAATAGTGAATGGGGTAACATCAGACTGGTGACCTGTCACTAGTGGGGTTCCACAGGGTTCCATCTTAGGCCCTGTGCTCTTCAACATCTTCGTAAAGGACTTGGACACAGGACTGGAAGGGATACTAAGCAGGTTTGCAGATGACACAAAACTAGGAGGAGCTGTTGACTCCCTCAAAGGCAGGGAGGCCCTGGAGAGAGACCTCAACAAACTAGAGGACTGGGCAAACACAAACCATATGAAGTTCAACAAGGGGAAGTGCCGGATTCTGCACCTGGAATGGGCAACCCAGGATGTATATACAGACTAGAGAATGAGGTGCTGGAAAGCAGTGCCGTGGAAAAGGACCTGGGAGTCCTGGTCGATGGCAAGTTGAATGTGAGTCAGCAGTGCCCTGGCAGCCAGGAGGGCCAACCGTGTCCTGGGGTGCAGCTTTGGTCACTGCAATGTAAAAAAGGTATTAAACTGCGTCCAAAGGAGGGCAATGAAAATAGTGAAGAGCCTTGAGGGGAAGGCACATGAGAACCTGCTGAGGTCACTTGGTCTGCTCAGTCTGGAGAAGAGGAGACTGACAGGAGATCTCACTGCAGTCTACAACTTCCTTGTGAGGGGAAGAGGAGGGGCAGGCACTGATCTCTTCTCTGTGGTGACCAGTGACAGGACCCAAGGGAATGTCCTGAAGTTGTGTCAGGGGAGGTTTAGGTTGGATATAAGAAAAAGGTTCTTCACCCAAAGGGTGGTTGGGTACTGGAACAGGTTCTGCAGGGAAGTGGTCACAGCACCAAGCCTGACAGAAGCAGGTCCTTCAAGAAGCATTTGGGCAATACTCTCAGGCATATGCTGTGACTCTTGGGGATGGTCCTGCACAGGGCCAGGAATTGGATTTGATCCTTATAGGTCCCCTCCAACTCAGCATATTCTGTGATGAAGTGATTCTGTAATTTTTTTTTTTTCTGTCACTGGTCATTTTTAAAGAACACTACATCTTACACTACGTCTTTTCTTTTACTATCTATGGCAAATACATGGTAGAAGAGTGTATTTAAAAATGAATAATGTTAATGTTTCAACAGAAAAAAAATAAATTCAGATTTAATTTTCAACTTTCTTAATCTACAGTCTTGTACTTGAATACCTCATAGGTCTTCACCAATTTAGGAGATTTAAAAATTGCATTTGTAACAAGACCTACATACAAAATATTCCTAAGATAAGAAGAAAGACATTCCACTCTTATTTATTTTAATAAATTCCCAATTTTGTCTGCATACCCCATACAATAACTTTACTGTCACTTAAAAAGAATAATTAAAAAACACCCCTACTGATCAAGAAAAATCTGGTTTTTGAAGCTAAAAGCAGTTGACACCTTATATCTTGGTGACTTTCTATGATGTATGATTTCTTTATGTGATGAAAATGCACCTTTTAAAGAAGTTTAAAATGTATGCATGATAAATTGGTGAGCTAAAATCTCCCAAAGACATACTTTGGTTTCCTATCATCCTGTCCCATATTAAGTAATTATGGAAAAGAACAGTGACTACACCACAGATGTTTGCTAATTAAGTGGATCAAGGGAGACACAGATGTTAATGACACTTTATTTTTGTTTTATGTGTGTACTATTTATAGTCTGCTGTGCTATATATATACACTAAGACAACAAAGTACAAATCTAAATTCAAAACCCTTAAGAAACAGTTTCTTTATAAAAAGTTGCTTGAAAATCTATTGTTTCAGAACTGTAATTTCACATAGACTATATTTGTGCTTTTAGGAATCAGCTCCTGTGGTTCACTTCTGTGTTCCTTCTCTCCTGTTTTGCTTTTTTCTAAGCAATATCTTATGTTCTGAGTTTTTTTTCTAGACTCTTCCTTTCTCACTGTTTTGATTTCTCTAGTGTCTTTCTTTCTAGCACCACTTTTGGTTTTGAATTAACATGGTAAATGTCGTGTAAAGACAGTGCTGTTCTTTGGATTACATTGTAGGAAAACTATGAAATGACTGCAGGTGAACCATTTAATCAGTGCAATAAAGAGGGAAAACCCCAGTTGGAATTTTGAAAACTTCATCTCATGGGGCATACAGATGAAAGGCAGATAAATGAGAGATGGGAAGAGAAGCTCCAAGGAAAGCAGTATGGTTCCACAGGAAGAATGAAAGAACTCCCACTGAATATCAACAGACTATCCTAGATATGACCTGGGAGGCCTTTGAGGACAATGGAGGATGGACATGTCACAGAAAACAGTAATGTACTTAAATTCTGAGGGTTTGCTTTCTTCAGATACAGAAGAAGTCATAGAAAAGCTCCTCAGTAGTTTAATTAAGCTTGAATCAAACCCTGTTTTTCATTCTAATGTGAGAAGGACTGCACACACAATTTATCACAAAGGTTGAATCAGTTAGGAGTTGTCATGCCAGTCCTGCTAAATTCCCTTGAGTTTGTGCAGTTGGTTCCAATGTATCCATAGACTTCAGTCATGATGACTATATCTAAATTAGAAAATTAAATAGCATCAGGGTGCTGATAGGCTAAATGATTATATTTCTAGAGTGGTCACTCCTATTCTTTTTACCTGGGTCATCTTTTACCAACCTAAATATTTCCCAAATAGAGTTTGGAAATAAGCCCGGTCCTTGAAGTTTTAGCAACTGTCCACTCCTTATAGGAGTAGCATGATACAGTATGATCATGACCAGCATATCCCAGTAGTCCATGCTGGGAAAAGGGACCCTGGCAGCATTTAATTTCCTAATATAGATTAGCTGCTGAATTGAAGAATGTGATTTATGCTTTGTCTGGTTCAATCTAATGGAGTGTCCCCAGAGGGATAGCGCATAGGAATCAACCCTTCCAATCTTTAAGTACTATAATTTCAATTGGGAGAATGAATCTGTAATAAAAAAGAATATCTCAGTTCATATAGATTACTGTATCTAAAAGGTCAACATGATTTTTATACAAAACCTAGGTATTTTTTTTCTACAAAGGAATTCCTATGTTTAGAGATTTTAAAAGCCAAGAGAGCACCTGTATTCAGAATAATGCAGCTTGTTACTAGAGTAATGAACTTAAAAACAGCAACAAAAGCAACGTGCCATTTACAAAGTAGTATGCTGTCTAGGGAGATGGAGATTAGGAATATGCTTCTCTAAATATGTTTACATATTTAAAAGAAATTCAGATATATTTACAATCAGAAGTATAATGAACACTGATCCTCTGTAGTTATTTTTCTACCTTTCATAATCTAGGATATTGTGTTTTCAGACTCATAGTGATGAACGTTAGAAAAAAATAACTTCGTATTTTTCAAGAATAGTGAATTACTGGTGCTTGTAAAATAGCAAAGATTAAAAAAATATAAACCCAAAATATATTCTTATCAGCATATCCACATGAATGAGCAGATAACAATGAAAGTAAAGTGTCTGGACTACCATGGCACAAACTCCATTTCTTTATAAATTTTAATTAAAAATTAAATGCTACTTTTAAGAATACAGGCAGTTTAGAAAATTTATATCCCCACAAATTTGTTTCAATAAAAAATATCCAAAAGATTGTGGACACATAAAAATGATACATTGATAGGAAAGTTCTGGGTCCAAAACCTTTACAATCCAGCTGAGCCTGGACTCAAAGAAGACCAAAAAATGAGGTGTATCATATGCTAATGACAGAGGGAAACAAGTTTAACAGAAAGAGGTAAGTTTCACAGAAGAGAGTGGAGCTAAAAAGCTCTGAAGGTCATAGAGAAACACCAAAAGTTCTTGAAGATGTAAGAAACCAGTGCAAAAAATCAGGACCATGCATACAGGAATCTCAGGAGGGAGTTCAGGGAGACCCCAAAGTCCTGGGTTATATCTTCTTGTTTTATTTTCTGGAAACAAACAAAAAAAAAAGACTCAGCTTGATCCTGAAGGAATGGTCTATTCACAATCCTCTGTGTAAGTTTTCAGTGTTCAATGATGTGTTGACCAAGGAATTGGCAGGTACTCACAGCTCAGTTGTGGAGTGTAGTTTGACTTGATCATCTTTGAATCATGGATCCTCCATACCCAAATGAATGGAATGTCTAGCATGTCAGATCCATGAATTCTGTAAAGATTTGAAGGAAAAATGATACATTTACTGAAAGTGTAGATAGATGTTAGAACAGCACTGTAAAAGGAAAACAGATTCTTAAGGTTATACTCAACAGCAAGAATCCTCAGTAGCAGATATAATTTCTCCAGTGGTCTCTGAGACTGGCTAACAAGGCTCTGCAATCTCCTCCATGGGACACTTTAAAAAATTTTGAAACTGCATCATTCTTGCTTTTAATTTGATGAAGAGTGCCTAGAACTGTCCATAGCTGTTTCCCTTGATCATGTCTTATTACAGCCACCTTGACAAGACTGTGCATGTCCACTTGCTGCACCCAGATAGTTTTGTGTTTGGGTAGTAGAAAATCAAAAGGGAGAAAGCCATTTTATTCCCTCCAACACTGCGCTTCAATGTCTTGATTTTTACAGAACATCTTGGTTATCATGTCCTCAGCTGTTGACTTGCTTACAAGTTTCTTCAGTATAGCCACATTTTTTCAAGTGCAATACCATAAGAAGCATCCATTGTACAAGCTCCTTTTGATTTATATGTAGCTTGCAGAGAGGCTGTGGATGATAGCATGAGACCAACCTGAGAAATATGACCTTTCCCTTCTCTCAGCCGCTGCACATACTTTGTTAGATTTACAGAAATCTTGCAGAGCCTTGTCACCAGACTAACAACAAGGAATGCCCACCACAAATCTACTAGTAAGCAGCATCCAGAGAGGGTTGAGACATGCTGTTTTATTACAGAAACACGCAGTGCCGTTCTGGTGCAACGAATCCAACCCGGGACTCAGTACAAGATATATTCCTATAACACTAATGCCATATTGGCAACTATTCATTGATGGATACTTGGAACAATATGGGTAAAAAAGTAATGGGTAGCAGCACCACTCTACGGGCAGAAGTCAGTAATTCTGAGCATCTACACCTGAGAAAGTAATTCTCAGAAGAATTTCTGAAAAGAGTTGGGGAACACTGAACACACAACATCTGGAGCAGGAGGGGGAACCTGGCATATTTAGTTTGGCTCAATATTACTCAGTCTCTGAATACACAAAATTTCAAAAGGGGTTGACATTAGAAGCAGTCAACAGCAGTTCAGTCACCCCTAGCAGTTTCATTATTATGACATTAATTATTGGTTGAAACTACCTGTGCAACGTTAGGAACTGATAATTTGATTGCTGGTAGCACCAAGTGTGCATTGTACACAGAGAAATCAGGTTATGAAACAGGGAAAGGAGGGAACAAAAGAAAATTAAATCTGTAATCTAGAATATGAGAATTTTCCCTACATTATATGATAGCCATGTGATAAGGAGACTGCTCTGGTGATCCAGGAGGTCTCATGCTGTAATATGTCAATAAAAACCAGTTATCTCCTATCTTAATGTGAAGGTTAGCTCTGCCAGGGATATTTTTATATATATATATGTATATATTTCTAAATTTAGCTGTTTATTTTTGATTCTTCTCTGCTCAGGATTTAACTTTCATTACTTACTGGATGCAAGATTTTTTTTTCCAATCTTTATCCTTTGATCCATGCCACAACTGAGTAGGATGAACTCCAGGTATTAAATCTCTCTTTAATGTTCACCACTACCATGAGTTCTAGAAACTCTTTTGAAAATTAATATGATATTCCTTCCCCTTTTTATTTTATAACAGTCTTAGTACAAACATTATCTTCTTCTGCTACAACTACCTCAGAATTGTCTGCGAAAGAATGTTCTTCCCTTAGAATCTTTGCAGATTTGGAAGGCGAGTTTGGAAACAAAAGATTGTTAAGGCATCAGCATGCACTGCTAGGAAACCAGCAGGTAATTACAGATGCAGGTTCAGTCACCCACACGAGATTGCACTGGAAGTCAGTGGCAGCACAGAGAATTGCATGAAGGTTTTTAAGTCCTAGTTTAAGATTTTAATACTAAACCATGCTGGAAAAATTACGTATGTCAGTCACCTTCTCCCAAGTAAAGAAGGCTTTTAATGGACAATTTTGCTTCTGGAAATTGCACTGAGTATGCTGACTGTATAATTAGAAATTAAGGCATGGCTTATCCAACCTAGGTAGTACACACATTTGTCAAGAAAACATTGATATGACCTGTTTCATCTCAAATTTGCCTTTAGGTATCTGTTTAGGAGTACACATCTTACTTGCAAATTGTTTTGCAGTATTCCAAAGCAGAAAATACTCCCTTTCAGTCATGAAAATTATTCCAACCACAGAATCATTGTTGTCAACACTGCAATATAAGTTGCAATATATCACTTCTCTCCAGATTTTCAATGGCATTAGATAAATGAAACTGCTGAGGGAAAAAAAAAAAAAAAAGAAAAAAAAAGAAAGAAGGAAGTACTTAAGAAAATATTCAGGTTTTTTGAGATACTGTGTGTATCTACTGTGATCAAAAGAAACAACAGAGTTATAATGGTTTTAAGCCACTAGCAGAAGAGGCCAGTGAGGCACATAGACTGCACTGGCGCTGCAGTGAGTGCAACAAGATAATACCACATGTAATCTTGCTTTGCTGAAATTGAAGCAGAAGCCATTGTATTAAAAAACCCACAATAGATAATAGTACAAATAGACCCTTATTCTAGTGCATTCCTATGTTTGATGACCACTCTGCATTTTTTCCAAAGAACAATTTCATACTGCTGTGTTGTGGGAATGTGCAATGCCTTTATCTTCTGCCTAGAATATTCTTTCTGATGCTCAAGGATCAAGCACTTAATGAGTCTTTCAATATTATCTATTCACTGTAAGTGGTGGAGTAAAAGCTTCATGGAAAAGAGTCTATTTGATCTAATACATATATTTTTATATGCTATTATGAATTCCATATTTTGGCTTTTGATGTAAATTCCCATATGTGGTCCTTATGGAACCCTTTATAATTATTTCATTATGGTGCTAAATCATTCCTAATCAACAGATAGAAATTATGATTTCAAAAATATGATTTAGGCATTTCAGAATGCATGGAAGAGAAACGTTAAAACCAACAGCTATGTTTATTTTCATGCAAAAAGAATTAAAAATTTTCTCAAAATAACACATTATTAACATCTAAAAATGAGAGAGGGGGGAAATATAGATTTTGAAGCAGCTGGGAATTTGAGCACCCAGCTATGATCAGATGCCTTGCTAGTGCAAGCTGAAAGTATCTAGCTTTGTATTGTAAGCCTGAAATAACCCAGACTGGTAGAAGTGATCTGTTGAAACATGATTTGAAAATTACTGTTATAGAATGTCTGAATATTGTATTTTTTTCCCCTGCCTTGAAAAATATATATTAAAATTATTATTTACACACACACAAACACATTCAAAGATTATAACTCCAAGGGATAAGTTCTGCTCCTAGGTGCAGATCACTTTATAATTGTGTTTTGAAATACAAATTTAAGCATTTGCGTATAAAATGTTAATTTCCTTCACCGAAGCAGTGGACTGATTCCCTGACCAATTAATTATACTTTAATTCTTCAACCTATTCTAGTCTGTATGCAATCATTTATATATTTATTGTATCTTTGAATTATACAAGGTAGCACAAGATAAATTTCTTTTTTCTTCATTATAATGTTTAGAGATGAAATTTTGCATTGTCATTATGGATATCAGCTTTGTTATGGGTGTAATGTATTTTGTGAAAATGCTGGACTGAAGAACAGATGTTTTTTTGCATTTTGTTCTCTGACAGTCCTGTGAGGAGACTCGCGTAAACCTTCCAGCAAGCAATTTACCAGGACATCAACAAACTGTGTGTCCCCAACACTCTTGTGTTTAATGGAATTTCGGGGGGGTGGCGTTGATTGCTTCAGCCACTGCTATGGAAGTCCTTAAAAATAAAAGCTGACAGTGGGACTTCGGTTATATTTTTGGATGCAGTGATAACAATAGGAAGCAACTTGGCTGTTGAGATTTCCTCCAGCTGTGGAGTCTGAGAAGAAATGTTCGGTTAAGGTATTTTCAGAGATTTCGTATCTAATAAAAAAGGGTTACTACAGTTTCATCTGTCATGATGGTTAGTCTGCAAGTCTAAGACTGAGGAGAAGGGTTCTTAAACACAGTGTATGGGAAGCAACACTTTTGGCAGTTACGGTGATTTGAATATTCAAGAAGCAGAAAGCCGTTCAAATGGATCTTCAAAAGGACATACTCTTACAGGGAGGATGCTGCAGGAGCCAACTTTGTAACCATTTCATCCTTTCTACCGACATCACCTGAATGATCCCAAAGTGACTTTCAGCCATATGTTCTTTACGTAAGTGTTGACCCCAATCAAGCATTAGAACACCTGACTGTTCTGTTTACATTGAACCTGTATGTGCTGAACAGCAAATAATTTTAGGATGTTGTTGATGTTTTAGTCCACAATGAATTTTCTACTATAATTTCAAATAAATGTTGAACAGAGAAGAAGAAAGGATTATTTTGCTGATGAATTTTTGGAGGTATAAATAGAACCCTGCAAAACTGATCTCTGTTTGGTCTGAATGACCAAGGCGATGTCCTGTGAGTTTACTAATCTTTCCCATACACTCAAAGACTGATTGATGGTTTCAAATAGTGCGTACAGGTCTATTACTGAGAATGTGAGTATGACCATGAGAAATGTTACAGATTTGACAGTTCTCCTCAGTTTCCTTCACTTGAATAAATAACTGAATGAGTGCTTCAAGCAGCCATGCCAGTAAGGTCTGGAAAGCTTCCAGTCTGTTTCAGATTCTGGACTTTGAACAGATCTGGTCCCTTGTCTCAGGCTTTCAGACTCTTTATTTAGATTGCCTCAATTCCTGAAACTATCACTCTTGACTGGACTACTCTTTGTTTCCTATGAGGCCAAAATTTTATCTTTAGGAACAACCTGAATTCCTATCTAAACTTTTGAGCCCATGAGATATGCTTCATAAGGGGCAACGTTGACATAATTTTTTAGAATTTTGGGGGGAAATTTTTTCAGAATGATAGCCATTTTTAGTGCCCAGGTACGGAAGAGTCATGGATCTTTCAATAGACACTCTTTCAAGCTGCGATCATCCTGTCTCTTGTGAATAATTAGCTCCAATCTACCTGTCAAGGTGAAAAAACATCGCTGATTCCCTATTTTACATCATCTTTCTGATTGCCTGTCATGTTTGAGGCATGAGAAAGTGCAGCAAACTGAGAGCAGATAAGTGTTTGGTAAATTTTTGTGTGAGCCACTGATCAGCTTCACATCTTATTCAGATAAACTTGATTCAGTTCAGCTGCTCTCTGCAGTTTTGACTTCTGTGCAGCCAGTTTAAATGCCCCTGCATCATAATTCCCAGTCCCTCTGGTAGTGGAGTTAGGTCCAGATGCGACACTTCTCCCCCAGAATGCTGGGTTTTACAAATGAGTGAACTCTTGGGCATCAGCTGTTCTGGTATTTACATCCCTGGAAAATCTCACCAAGAAAATCAAGCTGTTTGTTTAACGCATGTAGTGCACCCCACATACCTCCAATTCAGTTTATTAATAGTGGTTCTTAAGATACCTGGGGGAAGATCCTTTTTAACTCTGCCACTAATAGACTTGTCAGTGAGTGCTGAATGTCTCTCTGTTAAAGTTTTAATCAGGATGCAGAATTGTTGCGGGACCTAAAGATGCCTTGGCACAAGTGGTTACTGGGGTGCTCTGAGACTTCAAACCTAAGGCCACAAATTGCTGGCTTTGAGAAGTGTTCTTGCATATTCTCTCTTAACTTGAAATTCTTCTGTCTGGTTATATCCAGTACTATTACTCCTTCCTGAAGACAGAAGACTTACATATGTTATTAGAAGAAAAGTTTTTTTGAGGGAAGAAAACTAATTTTCTTTTTCAAGTATAAGGAATGTTACATTACTCAGGTACCTGTAACAATAATGATAGTGAAGGAAAGCATGTCTTCAGGACCCTGAGGTTGTAGAGGTATAACAGGTATTGCTTATTGAAGTAAGGTATTTGAGCTTAGTAGGTTAATATGTTGATTTTGGCTTTCCGTTCATGTGTGCAAAAGAAGTACATACTAAAAAAATGTTTAATTGGTATTCCAATGATATTTAAAATTACTCTACTCTAAAATTACCTTGAACTGATTAGATCCTGATTTATTAAGCTAATATCTTGGAGAACTTTACAAAAGCTACAAAAAGCAGAATTTTTTGAAGTATATTCCATTTAATAAAGAACATGACATTTTTTCTCCTCTACAATAGCTTTTAAAAATCAAATTAATTAATAAATGTCAGAAATTTTACTTTGTTGTTTGATTTTAGTCTTAAAAGTGTTGCACTTAAGCTTGAAAATCAAATTAGAAAAGTTTTCTGGTTGCCATAATAATGTTATCTATGGTCTTCACAGAGACTTACGCATTTTTCTTAGATGCATTCTTTAAAAACTGATTGACAACTTATGAATAGGATCAAAATGGAACAAAATTACTGTGAATTACACTCTATGTTAGCTAGTATTTATTCAATTTTTATATTAATATGTGAGGTACAGGATCATATATGTGTCTGTGTGTGTACATGTTTATATGTATGTTCATATATGTATATGCATATGCATGTGGATATGCACACACACACACATAACTATACATAAACACAGACAGACTTCTGAAATTAATTGCATTTGCTGTTTAATTTTTTTTCTTCTGAATTTTTACAGTGAATACCAATACCTATTAGTGAATTTTGGTGCTAATGAAAGAACATTGAGATCTCAATAAATGACAAGTAGGATGCCCTGCTGTTGCTTTGCATTTCTCCCCATCCCACTCTCAGAAACACGAACATCAGAAATTAATTCACCAATTCTGTGTTGATCTGTATAGAGGACTAAACAAATAGTCCTCTTCTTTAGTTAGCTGGAAGTTGTCTGGCAATCGGTAATGTTACATATTTTTCACTTAAATGAAAATATAGCATACATGAAAACTTGTGGATTTGAGACATTCCTTGGAGAATTCTGGATGCATAGACCAATGAATGGACTGCGCTCATTAATATATGTACACTTCTTAGGTGACAGTTAAATATGAATAAGTTTAAGCAAATGAGTTACAATCAATGTTGAAAGCATTCCTTATTTTACCTTTTTCTCAGTGTTTACTGTATGAACAAAACTGAATGGAATTGCCAAATGGAAGAGAGGTTTCCAGCATTTTGAAGCACACTCCAGAGTAATTATGGCTCTATGTGGGCACAACATGCCTTTCTTATCACTTACCCACAGGCTATGTGAAACTCTACGTGGTATTTAACCCATTAGTGAAACACAGAAATTATGGAACATTTTGAAGTTTTGTTGCACAAAGCCTGGGATTCTTCAAACAAGTGGCTGTACACCAGAAAAACAAGGCCATTCTAATCTTTAACAGGTAAGAGAGGTAGATGAGGCTGGAGAAGAGGTGATACAATAGCTCTGGGCTAGAGAAAGGTGGAACAGCATGTGGAGAATAATCACAAGGGCTAAAGTGTGCCTTAACACTAATCCCTCCTGCTCTGGATTATAACTAGAACTCTGTATGTCAAAATTGACAGGCCCTGAAATCCACCTGCAAGGGAAAATAATTTGGGGTTATTTTGGTTATTTTATAAGAAACAATGAGTCAGGAAGTAAGACGACGTGAAAACAGCAATTGCAAGGAAGGAAGCTGGCTAACAATCATAGTGCTATCAGCTGCAGTTGGCTATTCCAGAAGAAGGAAGACAAAGCAGAAGGAACAATAAGAAAGATGGGACAGGTTTTCCAAGAAAGAGCTTTTTCTTCTCTTTGAAAAACTGAGGTATATGTCATGGTTAAATGAGAATTGCCCTAGGACCTGTCAGGTTAATACAGTTTCCATGGGAAACAGATAGAGGAACAAGTACTTCCAAATCCAGCTTCAAGAATGTTGTCTTCCTAGCAATTTTCAAAGAGTACAAAGTGAAGTTTTCTTTTGTTCCTGAAGCAGAATTGAGGCCCATCATTAGATTTTGTGCCCTATAAATCTTACACTAGCCATCCCGAAAATATCACAAAAATATGAACTGCTGTTGTAGTGATTAGTCCATTATTGTTATCTTATAACAGTTCATTAACTGTCTACTATAATAAAAATGAGCTCTTCTCACTTGTAATACTTTGGCTCTTTGCTGACAGGAGGAAACAATATAATTTCATCTTTTATCCTTTCATACATGATCTAAAAGAGCAGTTACCTTGTTCTGTCAACCATGAGAAGAAGAGACTGGTGCTGTCCTTACCCTTGCTGGACTCCCCTCCTCATCTTTGCGGGACTATAAAACACACTGGAAAATTGCTATAACAGTTCAGTAAGAGATAATATAAGGAAAAGTAGAAAGGTTAGAACAGATATTTTGAAGCTTAACTGAAAAAAAAACAAACTATGAGACTCATGACAATATCCAGAGTGGATGTAGTCTGCCAAGTGTTTCACCTCTGAGGAGTTTATTATAGAGATAGAGATTACATTCATTGTATTGGAGCAGAACAAATATTGATTTATCCAGGATGAAATGCATTCTAGCTCTCTCCAGTTTATTCTAAAAAGTAAACTAGACCCCTCAGTCAATCTGAAGAGATGTAGGCAATTCCAGAGGGTAATTCATTCCATCCTAAAATCTCTAAAATAAGCAGAATATTGTTGTGCACAGAGGGACTCTAAATGCTAAATACCCTGTAAAGTTTAAAAAATCCTGCAGAGCCATCTCTGATGTTTAAAAGCTTAATCTTCTTTTACAAAAATAGAAGGAAAATAAAAAGAAAATGCAAACCAGAAAATAGACATTAATTACTACGAGAAATACCTATAGAGTTTTTAAGAAATGCTCATAGCTTTGGTGCTAGACTAATTGTGCATAAACCACACAGTACTGTTTTGTTAGAAAATGCACATTTCACTTTACCTGAAACAGAAATTTGAAGCATAGAATGGCTATTTTCATCGAGATATTTCTTTTACTACTGTGGTGATTTTAATCTTAATAAATTATGCTCCATCCCAATTAACAAGCAGACCCCTTGTCCTCCTAGATATTTTGGCGTGGAGCTCAACCACAGCATAGCTGCTCCTCTATTCTGCTCTAATAGTCAGGACGCTAGCTGACAGCTGCCAGTCAGGAAGCTGTTATCCAAATCTACCTCCAGTCGTGTAGGAACAAAAGCATTTCTCTCAGCCTGAATCTCCATTAACATGCTTTCCTTGTTGCTTTTGCTTCTACTTTTTATATTGTCTCAAATGGAAAGCTTTTGTGGTGTGGTAGGTGGCAAACCCAAAATGAGCATTTAAAACTTTCACACTGTATTGTGAATCCCCGTGGTTTTGATTCAGAGCTCTGAAGGTACTTTTTCCTTTTAATGGTCCTAGATGGCATGCACTCAGGGGTGTGTAATTCAGTCTCCAGATGAAAGAAAACCAAAAACTTAATCTGAAGTAATATCAAAAGTTTGTTTTCATTTTCTCTTACAAATAAAAGGAAATTTTCTCGTAGGAAGAGTAAATTTGCCTCAAACCACCCAAATGCAGAGCCTACATGCACTTGAAAATCTTGACACTCCTTGAGAGCTGTCGTGTGTTTCAGGTCAATTGACTTCTTTTTCTTCTCTAACCATTTCTCCTTTTCCTGGCCATCTTTCTTTCGGTTTTCTACATTTCTGTCTTCAAACTGTTGTACTGTCCTACCCAAAACTGGGCTTGTGTATGAGAGAGGTAATCAATTAACTCTGAGCCCTCTTTGTGCTGAAGGCAAGAGTTACACTGACAGATATTATTATATCTATATATTGTCTGTCAGGAACTTTCAAGACCCACCAGAAGCTGTAGTAAGCTTGTTAGAAGCAGCACAGGCTTGTGTAAACTTGTGCAAACTATATTTTATGGGTTCCCTCTTTGGAATGAGGAAGATGTCTTCATAGCCTGTGAGACTGCCTCATGTACTCTTTCATTTTGAGAATTACAATTTAATATACTAATTTAGATCACATCTTAAGTATTGATTATGGAATATTATCAAAAATATTTTCCAAGTCATCTGAAAGGACTTTCTTTTCAAGTAACCTTCAAAAAGCTAAAAGCACAGTTCTTAATACCATTTCTCCTAAGTTATTTTATATCACAAATGTAGTATAAAATTTACATTAAAGTTTCTTAAAAGTGTGTCTGGCACTGGGAGAAAGAACAATTTGTAGTGTAGACAAAAGAAGAGAACATATTTTTAAGACTTCTCTAAACAATAACATAAAATGACAACATACTTTTGTCTGATGTTATTTTCAATGGAGAAGTGGAGTAAGGAAGACTGTCTTTGGCATAAGACCCAGTTCCACAAACTCACATTTTACAGTGTCCTGGTGGGAGATGACATCAACACTGACCTCTGGGCATAGATATTCTCAGGGGCAGTTACAACGATCCTGCAGCTTACAGGAAGGACATCAGGCACAAGAGTAGGGGTTTGTCACAGAACAGATAGATGCACCACTGACTGCAAACAGGAAACAATTGAGCTCCTCCTCCACAGACAAGATTGCTATGGGGCCAGTGCCAGACGTGTTCCAGACAGTAAAGAATACATAAAATTGGTGAATATACATGACTTTCTCAATTCCAGCAGTTATGCAGCTGATAAAAGAGATACTGTTATTACTCCATTTAATTTGTAGCTGGATTCTCCTGCGGAAAAGAAAGTCAGAAAAACTGAAGGGTTATTGAACAGCCTTATAAGAAACAAGATACCTAGCTGTCACAAAATAGAACTTTAATTAGAGACATATTTCAAATCCTTCCTCTACCGTATTTTATGGTGCAGCAGTTTTTCTTTATTTACTTGATTCCTTTTAATAATTTTTTCTGTCATATATTTAATACATTTTTTTTTGTCTGTTCATTTTTGCAACTAGAAATTACAGTTCAGTGAGTGAGCTGACGAAAATATTTCAGATTCATCCAAATTCAGATTAAATTGACCATCTCAAGGAGAATAGCCTAATATATCTTAGTCTTGCCTCAGTTTTGAACTCAGTGAAGGAAAGCACACAAAGTTTTATAATCCATGTTGCTTTCTTGAATCAACAATGCATCACTGAAAACAAGAGTGTTTTTATTTAAGATTCTAAAAACTAAAATTGGGTTTTCTGCACATTCTGTATTAAAATGTTTCTAAATATAATGGTAAAACTTCACTGGAGTATGACACTTTCCCATATATTTTTAATAGTGCCATACTACTTTGTTATATGATCTACACATATATATGATCTATACATATACAGTGGTCTGTGCTCACGATAGGTTTGAAAACCTTTTCATAAGAAGAAATGGTTGGTTATGCAAATATCAGATTTCTCTACATATCATCCAATTATTTCCCATAAGTACATTCTGTCTGTTTTTGAAGACCACGCATGAAAAATGTCATACTCGATACTTTTGTTTCTCAAAACTGATATACAGGAGGGTCTGGGCTTTCAAAATTGAATATGAAAGCAGATTATAGCTATAACCATGGAATTGCTACCACAGCATCATAAAACAGTATAAAAGACTGTCAAACTTTCAGCACTTGAAAGGAAAGCCTTATTTAAAAAATATTTCCATGTGTTAATCAGATGTTCACATTACTTTACACATTTAGATGCTAAATCTACCCAGAGACAGATATTATTATGCTCAACCACCATCAAGTGGCAACATCTTTCTGGAAAAAACTGAAAGGATGCAATTGGGTTCTTATTGTGTATGTGCTAAATGGAGCTCTGCTTTGTTAAATTGGTTTGGAACAGTTACAGTGCTAAGTGAGAGCCACACAAAGAAAGACGCATATGAGCAAAAATAACTAGAAAAAAACCTAAACCTAGTTCATAGACCTTCATAGTTTCTTCCAATCTTACAGGATGCCATTTATTGGAAAATTTCTGAGGAAAATAGCTCAGGAAGATTAATTCACTGTTTAGGAATTTATCAGTGAGGGAGAAGGGCAAAGGGAATGTAATAGTTGTGAAAACAAAATAAAGAACTGGATTATAATTCTGCTTGTCCTATGACACCTCAAACTTAATGTTATTCCATACAGACCTTTCTGGAAGTCCATCTGTCTTTGCGTGTAAGAACATTTAATGATAGTGAAAATCAGTCAAAATGTACACAATTAAACAACAAAATTATACAATCATTGTGATTCCTGTGTAGCACAGATTAGTTAAGATCCTTTGATTAGTCATTTAATAGGCTCTTTTCATTGATTATCAGTAACTGGATTACAGTATATTTTTTCTGATAATCCTGACACTGCTTCAGACATGGGTTATTTCATGTGAAGATTTTCATACTAGAATTCTCTGTTGAAACTGTCCACCAGCTTAAGCTTATCCTTTCTATATTTCCTATCTTGTTGGTGCTTTAATTTAAAGCTCATTTTTCAAGAGGCATGTAATCAAGGTCTACAGATAGAGATTTTGTACACTTTCAAGCAGAAAAATTTTATTCAAACCAGTAGAATATTCTTTAAGCAGGCATGAACAAAACAAAAACCCACTTATATCCTTACTTCATCATCCACTTCTGACCATTTTTGAGCAGTAGGTGGGTTAGAATCCTCTCAGTGTCCTTTTGCTGGGCTCTATTTCTTCACAAATGGAGTTTCTCCCATCTTGGCTTTTTCTCCAACTTCCTGAACTTGATGGAGTCCCTTTGATTTATAATTATAAGTGCTTTTCTTCTGTTTTCTGACTCCGAAGTCCTTTTATGTGTGACTAACTTGGTCAGTATGTTTTCAAAGTGCTTTACTTACCTGCTGAGAAGAATGTAACTGGGATAAACCCTACCCTCCTCAAGACAAACTACAGAAAAAATTAGCTTCTTGAGGTATTCTTCTGTTTGACATTGGCCCAGTACACATACCTACTAATATAATTTCATGATAGATAGACATAGAAGGCATTCTTCATCTCTATTCATAACACAAGGACTTTGGCAATAAAGCACAGCAACTACTCTAGTAGTCATTAAAGATGCCTTAATCTCGACTGCTGTTCCAAAGCTGTGGATATATGGATTTTGTAGGCTGAAGTATCCTGTGTTACAAATTTGAAGCCACTGTTGCAGTCTTTGTCTACTGCTTGAATCAGGAAAAGAATAACATTGTTCCATGCTCTCCCTGATCCAATATTTCATGCTTAAAATTGTACTTCATGTAGTAGCTTCTCCAGCTTTTCCTCACAGTTGTCAGATTGGACTCATGCCATAGAGAAGAACCTGGTAAAGGAGTGGAAGATAACACTGAGCAGACCACTACTTCCTAAGGAAGTGGGTGTCATGAAGGAATTGAAAACTTGCTTATGGAAAGGACTTGGTCTGGTGAGGAACAAAATCCATTGACATCAAAATGATGATGATGCAAAGTCTTTTTCAATTACCACTAAGAACTAAGTACCTAACTTGGAGAAAGTGATGGACCTGAAAAGTTTCGGAAATGTTGTGGGCAAGTTCATGGGGCAGACTTAGTTTAACTGACTTGCTGGGAATTTCCCCTTTCTAAAGGCTGGCTGGGCTACCTCTGTGCTCCAGCTCTATCCAGCTGTCTGAATAGGTCTTTGTTGCTATTGGGTGCTATCAGTGTTAAATTAATTGTGAAATGAAAAAGACCTATAACTGAACCTTTTCTGGCAGCTCATCTAGTCCAAAGCAAGAGGTAGTGATTAAAAGTTTGCTAAGAACAGTAAGAAATACCACACCCCAAACTATTTGCTTGCACTTTGAACTGGAGCATTACAAATCAAATGCATGACTTATGTTGTAGCTTCATGTTGTTTCTAGGAAACCTTTCATAAAGTTAATGGATACGGCTGTCATCCTTTGACATGAAATGATCTTCTGAGTTTAACAGAAAAGCTACGGCTTTTACATTCAACTTGGCTTCAGATTTTTAGAACAGTTCAAGGATCTTATTCCCACATCAGTTTTGCTGAACAGTAACATTAGCAGAAAGTAAGAAACAGCTCCTGGGGTGATGTCCAGATTTTCACTGTAATACAGACAAAACCACAAAGAAACGTGGGTTCCAAACCCTAGCGCCTCAGGGACAAATCAGGAGAGAAGCCCTGTGCTGTGCATAAGTTAGTGTATTTCTCTTATGAGGCATGAACTACAAACTCATGTTCTGAATGCAAGCGTATTTATCACAGTAACACCAACACCAGAAGTAATAACACTAATATCTTGAGCAAATCTTGGCCATTATAAATTCCTTTTCCTCTACGAAGTTATCAGCTTTCACTGGCAAGGAAAATCCACTTGCAGAAAATGTGTTTAACTGTAAAGCAAAATTTAGAGTATGAAAGTATAAAGCAAAATGTAGAGTGAGAATACTTTTCTTTCTTTTTTTTTTTTTTAATTTCATCTAGTTTAGCATGCAATATTCCTTGTTAGAAAAGCTTGCTTCACAACTCAAAAAGTGGACCAAGAAGGCTTATTTCTCAGATCTTCACAGTTGTACTGACTTTACGAACAGCATGATTTCTAATTGTGATGCTGTTTTCAAGAGAGGAGAAATTGCAGTTCACTGGGCTTAATATGGTTAGGAATAATAGCAGGGATGGAAAAACCAGAAAAAAATTATGAGTATCTGCATCCTCAAGACACAAAATTATATCAGTTTCTAAATCTAAATCTCTTTGTAAGTCAGTTCTTGCACTAGGGCTTGTTGTTGTAGGGATTCTTTTTTCTTTGCAGAATTTCTGATCCTTATCAGCATTCAACATTTCTGAGTAAAAGGCTTTTCTCTTGTATGGCCCATGCACCTTCCCAGCTGCTTGACAACCTGACAAGAAGTAGAAATATGGAATGTTCTCTCTTTCCCATTATACTCTAAATGATGAAAGGAGAAATAGAACTCATTGCCAGTAAAGATGCAGTGGAACTTAAACATCACCTTGTCCCACAAATCAGTTAAAGACGTGTGGGTTTTTTACTGATAAAAATATCTTAATTTAGATACAACTATTTCAATTTTCCTTTATGAATTAACAATAATATTCTTAAATACCTCAGTTCAGAATCATAGAATCACAAAATATTATTCCCATAAGGTAGATTTCAGAAAAAGAAACAGAGGGACAACAGGAAGAGAAAAATACTATTTACTGGGCCGAGCCAGGGGGGCAAAAACAGTAGGGTGAGAACTGCAGTAGTGGAAATGACAGCTAAATAATGCTGATGATGCACAATTTAACTTGCAAACCCTCTCTCTAACACCTTTTTATTACTGTGTTCAGTTTTGCAAATAAAATAGGATTGTGCAGTTAGAGACTTCTTATCTGATCAGATAAATCTACTGACAAAATAACCATAAACTGAGCAAATTGACAGCTGCTATTGTGGTTGCTGGAACTTGTGAGCTATTTTCTCTTGTGAGGCAATGTATTTTCATAGCATATAAACTAAAATTGCACACGCAAAAAGGATATCAAGTTGAAGTTAACTATTACAATAGCTGTTCATATTTCTGAGCAAACATGATAGCACAGTTTTGCTTTAAACACTAACTTGTGTTTTGTTCATCAACAATATCACCGTGGATTTATCTGTAAGAATTAGGAATAATTGCTGGGATTGCATGGTCACTTAAATTCGTCCTTAACAGTAGTGGATAATGTCATAGTGAATTGGAGGAGCTCATTCTGCTAATGTAAATCTAATTCCATGCGATTAATCCTACCATGTACATAAAAAGGCATCACTGACATAACCTTTTCTAAAACTTCTTTTCATCTTCACAGTCTCACACTTCTCTTGGTATTTGTCCTCTTTTGTTTTTAGATTTCTGGGGTGTTTTTTGTACTTTTTTATCATTTGGAATTCTGTCCCTCCTTTAGCATACAAAATCTAAGGATGCTTGATATTCTTCTCTAAAGACAGCAACAGATGAGGGCAGCTGCAGATAAAGTGATTTGCTGAAACATTAGCTGTAGCCAGCGGTTCCAGCTTGTTGGAACACCACCATCTATATGCTTGAGAGACTTTCTGGAACCATATAGCACTAGGGATGACTGCTAGGGGAGTCATAACATAAGACATGCAGATGTTCCTACTTACTCCACCCTGCCCCAGTTTATTTAACATGCTGAATTATCTTAGCTTCTTAAGGAAGCAAAACAGTGCTGAAGCCTTCTCTCCCTCTCTCCTGCTCTGACACTGAATGCTTATATACTCAGAGCTGCAGCCTGGGAAGAATAGATAGGAGACAAACAAGAAAAATGTGGAAAAAACTATCTCCTGTGTGTTTTTTTATACAGGACATAGGGTCTAAAGGCATAATAGAGAAAATCTCGTGTTATAAGGGAGATCTGGAAAGCCTGTGTCTGTGTGAAGTTTTCCTTTTTGCAGTGCCCCAAATTAGAGGATGAACAAATCTCTAGACCAACAGTTCCCAGCTTCAGCAAAAGTGGGTGGAATGTAAGGCTGTCCATTTCTACCAGGCTCCTCAGCCTTCAATTACGTATGGGTTTCCAGGAGGGAAGAAAATTATTTATTGCAATAAATGTCAGTGAGAGGCCCAAAGCCTTTCCCTCTTAGCATTGCTAAATATCCTGGGAAGAGTCATGCTCTAAGAATCTCAGGAGTACACAAGTAAAACCCAAAGAATCTGAGACATCTGAAAGAGTTCTTATGTCAGCACAAGACTGACCCACTCACTTCCATTACTAAAACACATCTATTTACCTTTCAGCTATTCCCAGCTTCAGATTGTAATTAGTATTGGGAGCTAGATAAAAAAAAAACCCTCAAACATCTGAAATACCAGAAGTAGAGCACCAAGAGTCAAAACTGCATCTTGAACTTATCTAATCAAGTGCTACCTCATCTACTTTAACTTCATGAGCACCACACTGAGACTTTAAAGTACCTGAGAAGCTCAGAGTGACAGGCACCACTATGGCATCATAAAAGGGTTCAGTGACTGGAGTATGTTCTCCCCTGAGTCTCTGCCATGATCACTTCAAAGCTGCTCAGGAGGTGCTCTCAGGACCTCTGTAGTTGTTCCTGCCTTTCTGAAAGGCTCCGCGGGGATTTCTTCTCCCCCTCTCTTTTTCACACAATAGACAAATGGTAATTACGAAGCTGAAGTGCAATATCCTCCTGTCATGCAGACAGGCAAACCCACATTTCCCAGGAAACTCTTTGACCACAAGACTACAAACGTTAGGCTATAAACAATGCACCAGGGTGGGGTGGAAGGAGAGAAGTTCCCACTTTGAAGATAAGTTGTTGTTCAGGCATCAGTTCTACATTCATCATGCTAGAGAGAGAGGGTGACAGGGAGTAGAACTGGGTGCTTAGCAATCAGAGAGAGGGCGGCAGGGTCTCTCACTTTGTGGAGAGAACTGTATATACCAAGTTAGAGCTTCATGTGCCAAAACAAAAAGAAATTCCAGGTACCTTTTGGCAGAGCTTGATCCTTTAGTAAAGCAGTGATTAAAACTTATATTTTGAATAAGGATCTTCCAGAAGGATATATGTTGATCAGGTAATAATTGTCTACAAGTACTTCTTTATGTCATGGAGGCACATAAGAGGGCAAGGTCCAAGACAAATATGGCTAAACTTAGATGGCTATGTTATATACTTCTAGCATGCTGGATTCCTCATCTTTGTGCCAGGCCTACTTCCTACATAAAATCTAGCCTGATGTTTACTGTGAGCATGAGGTCCAGTGTTTGTAAGCAGGGTTATAAACTGTTATAAATGCTGAATATATTATTACTGACAAATTAGCTAACTCACTGTCCTCCATATTGCAACATTACCGAAATTCATGCAGACACTTTTTACTGTCCTGTAATTAGAGGATTATCTAGTACAAAGAACGTGGGAATGTTAGCAATCAAGATGTCTGGCACTGCAAAACTAAAAATATTAAATTGTCTGTATTCTGTATAAAGCTATTTTGCTTGAGTCTGCTCATACCAAACAATGGGCTTCATGACATTCACGTCAAAGTGTGATCTGGACTCAGATGTTCAGTAGGAACTGGATCAAATTTTTACTTCTGTCCCAGTTTAAATGAGACACAGGTCTTTTTCTGAAGATGAGTTATGAGAAAAGACCCAAACTCCTCCCCCTAAGCAATTATAAATCTGAAATTAAGAGGTTCCGATTGAGGGAAAACAAATTATGGAAAAGGAAAAAATAACAACCCTTTATTAATAGGTATGTGTGTATTAGCAGAAACAACAAAAAAAAACAAGTAAAACAACCAAACAATACTCCTATACCCACAAATAATCCACTTTAAAAACAAACAGGCAAAGGGAAAAAAGTAAACAGTTCGATTTGTGCCCTTTGGTGCAATTCCAACCACAGTCAACAGGAGGCGCCATTGGGACACTGGAGATGCAGAGCTTGTAATGTTCTGTGCCAGTCACCAGGTGGCGCTGTGGGATCATTGGTCACCACCACGAGGAGGGGGGAACACCCCCTGGAGTGTGTTGGAGAAACCAAAAAAAACTGGGTCCCCCTTCCCTTCCCACACACTGGGAAAGGGGAGAGGGACAGGGGGAAAGGGACCAGACAACTCTCACTTACTCTGGCTGGTCAATCTCCCCTGCACAGTCCTCTCTCTCTTCCCCTGATGTACACAAAGACCACTGCCAGGGAAAAAAAAAAAAAAAAAGGGAATAGGAAACAAAAAAAAGGGAAAACCCCCCATAAAAACAGCTCCTCTCTGACAAGAAAAAAAAAAATACAGGCAACGTCCACAACTGCCAAGCAGGTCCCAAGCCACAGGAACCACCAGCCTCCACTCCTGACCTGTGTTCCAGCCACCCCCAGCACACCAACTCCTCCCCCATTGCCCAGGAGACGAAAGAAAAAAGCAAACAATAGCCCTTCATCTGCCCCGTTTCCTAGGAGACTAATTTTTCAGCCATTAGCCAGCCTGGCTAGTTCTTTGTATCTCTCAAGTCCTCACTTGATAGCTACTTGATGGCTCTGCACACAGGCCATGGGGAAGGAAAAAAATTCCTGACTGGTTTCCAAGAACTAGCTAAACAATGACAGCTTCCCAGCAGATCACAGAAGACAGAAGTATCTGATAGACAGGCTTGGTTAAAACACACTGAACTTAATCAAAATGTTTCCATTGACAGGGTCATTGACAGATGCACAGGATCACCTGTGCAACCTTGGTAAATGTGGAGAAGAAAAAGACATGAAAAGAGAAATAAAAGTTATCCTGTTTTGATTGCCTTTCTTGATAAATCAAAAAGTCAAAATTAAAAATTCCATAAACAAACCAAAACTAAAAAGCCTGAACTGACTGTTCAGTTGTAGACAATATCCAATTGAAATCAAATAAATCGAGAGCAAACTTCCATGATGGTTTGCAATAATTAGATCAAATGCTAAACCTATTTTATATTGTTGACACACACACACACGTCCTGACACAACACTGACAGTAAATGAATAGTTCAGAAGGGTATGGTATGGAGAAGATTGACCCTACCACAAGTGCAGAGATGTAAATGTAGAGAGTAGTGCTGACAGTCTTTATAGCATGAGTGCCAACACACTTGGCTGACCAGTGTTCCCTCACGACCTGTGGTTACCAGATGTGCAATAGTCATATCACGATAACCTTCCATCTTTGATTTTCAAACTGTAATTAAGATAACTTTATTTTGAAGAGGTAGCTGACAGTATAGGAAACAGACAGGTTTATCTTTCAGGATCAGCTAACCACATGCAGATGTCTCTGCCGAGTGCCTTCTCCTTTCACAAAAAAGATACCTTATTCATTCCTAGCATAGAAATCTCTTCATGTTATTCCTCCACTGCCTTCTACAATGGCATTTTTCTCTCTCTAACCCTTTCAGTCAGTACCCTAAACCACTTCCATCTCAGACCGGGGCCATATTTTGGAGCAAAAATAACTCTTGGGCAGAGTCCCTTTTTTCCACACAGGCACCAATGTCCCTTAACTCTCTTTCCAAACAGTATGTAAATGCCTCTCAGGTACTGACTTGACGTTCAGTGCTGCCAACTGTTGGGTAGGTCTGAATCTAAGGGCACATTTCACTGACTTCTCTCCTTTGGTAATTATATCAAAATCTGAAAGTACTGAGTTTCTTTTCTTGCCTTAACTCCTTTGGATTTCACCACAAAAGTGGCCCCAGTCACTAATAGGAAGCAGACGACCTTCCCGTTTCATGGGTCTCTTATTGCATTACACTTTTTCTGTAAAGTCTCCATAAAAATGGCTGAAAAGACTTATTTATAAAATCTGTCTAATATATGATGCCAAGTCCATAGATGCAAGCTACTGCAGCACTGCATGGCTTTGCAGGTTCTGATCTGACAAAATTCACATCATTTTGCAAGATTCACTCAAGGCCTCAGCTTGAAGAAACTTCCCTTAATAGGTGGATATTCTTTTTTTTGTGGTTTGGATTGAAAGACATTCAGCTCCATCCAGCTATGGTCATTCTTTTCATCTTCTCATCTGGATAGTTTTTACAATTCAGGACAATGTGGTAGTTAATTTTCTGTATTTCAGTACTATGAATGCATAAGAGCCTAAGGATCTTTGTTTTGCAATTTTTTTCCTGTTTCATGAACATCATCTGTACCTGCATAACCAGTAATGACACTGAGTTTCCACAGACAGAATACAAAGACATTCCAAAAAAACATAACTGAAAACACTGGAAAAAACTTTTCTGAGCAAAGCTGTAATTTATGTAAATGAAACTTAAGAAGTAATTTTTCCTTTCCCTACGGATTAGTGTCTTTCTCTTGAAGCCTTCTGGCTTTGGGGCTTACATTTTGGTGTCAACATTCTGGGCTCTGAAAGAGTTGAATGGTTTCAGAGCTTCAGTCAGGAAAAAGCAAACTCAAATGTCAATCCCACACTTATTAAAACAATAAAAGCAACGATAATGCAAAAATAAACTGTTTACAGATTGTTTGCTGTATTATATTACTAGCCTTAAACATAAGCCTTTAATGAAGGAATGCCACATTAATAGGGCATCAGGAACCACAGAGGGATCAAAACTATGCAAGAACTCCTGACATGGTCAAAACTTCCCTTAGAAAAGCAGTTTTCCCCAGTAGCTTAAATTTTGCAGCTGTTCCCTTCACAACCCATCATAGGCCCCATAATAAGTATACACAACTAGCCACATAGCCACAGCAGTGGGAGACTGTGAAAGCTGAGGGGAGAATTCAGTCTGTTGGGTGGGTAAAGTAGATGTCGTGTAAAACCACACACAAAGTCTGTGGTTTTACATGCCATAAATGATTTCTTCTATGAACAGCAAATTAGAAAATACACGAGAGGAGAAACAATTTGTGAGCTCATCCTGAGATATATGTGACCTGGTCTAATACATAATTATTAAACTACTAGAGACTTTACTAATGGAAATTGATTAGGAATGGCCAAAAGTTATAGAGACACATGACAACAGAGTCTTTGAATAAATATTCTATCAAGCTAAATAACCTTGAAAGGAACAATACAACAACATCAAGGTCAAACATCAGAGTGAAGGAGGCTAATACAACAGTCATCCCACAGAAATAGAAGACATGTTCAACTCGAATTAAAAGAAATTAGTTAGGTCTAAAACCATAACAATGAAAAAAGTAATAAAAGAAGAAAGGCATGAACAGTCATAACAAAATTTTACATCTTGATTCTCCTTTGATGATGAGTTTTCATTTTCTAATAGATTTTAAAGTGCCTTGAAAACAGACAAAAACATAATATGAAACAACAGTAATTTCCATGTTGTTCATTCTGTAATGAAGCTTTCATATGACAGAAAAAAAATTGGATTAATTCAAATCTGTTCTGACTGAAAGTGCTGCAAGAGGAGGTAACACAGATGAAAATCCAAGTCAATGAGCAAAACCAGATTTAACTGTATATACAAAATGATGAGGTTTAAATTTGCTGTGACCATTTGATAGGTCTTCATCTACTCACAGCCATTGTATTACTGTAAATAATCCTCCAAAAATCTCAACTGCATAGTGAGGTTCGGTAAAAAAGACAACTAGATGAGGACAATAATACTACTGAGAAACTAGGGAATAAAGAACTGAACATCTTCAGTGCACACTTTTATATGCAGTTCTGGTTGCGCTGTATAAAAAAGGATGCAATAAAGCATAGAGGAGCAATAAAAATGTTCAAAGGTAGCCAGTGGTCTGTGTGAGGAAGGGTTTTTCTGTTTGGAAAAGAGAAAACTAGCAAAAGGTACAATACAAGATCATAGGAAAACTCAGTTTGGAGGAGACCTCAGGAGGCCTCTAGTCCCACCACCTATTAAAATGGCGTGACCTCTGGGGTTTATCCAGTTGGACCTGAAAAACCTCCGAAGATGGAACTTCACAACCTCCCTGGGCAGCCTCTTACACTGCTACACCGTCCTCATGGTGTAAAAGCTTTTCTTTGTGACTCATCTAACGCTTTCTTGTTTCAACATATGTCCATCGTCTCTTGTCCTCCCACTGTGAAAATTCTGGCTCTGTCTTCTTGATGACCTCATCTGAGGTATTGGAAGGTTGGTGTTTAGATCTACATGAAATCTTTTCTTCCATGTTGGGTCAGTAAAATGGTGGCATTTATGGGAAGGACAGAAAATGATCATTACACGAAAGGCAGTAAATAAAAACTTTAAACAAAAAGCTCATAAAAACAAACAAACCAATGTTTTTTTCTCCAGAAAATATGTAGTTGTAGGTGATGTATAACTGTGGACAATTTCAAACTTTGCAGAATTAATTGTCACATGATTTTTTTCTCCTAGAAATAGAAATAGGCTTTTGAACCCACAATTTGTGAAGAAAGTCTATAGGAGCTTTAAACATGCCTCTGTAATGTCTATGTAACACTTAGTTTAGGAAAAGCCTTTTTCAAAGACTATTAAAATCCAGGAAGGTTTGCAAGAAGAAATACCACCCTAAAAGTTCCCAATCTGCGCATACTTTCCTGTATTATCTACTGTTTGTCACGTTAAAACCAGGGTGGTGATCTAATGCTGGACAGTGGGTCTCATGATACTCTATTACTTTACTCACAGACTTTGGAAAAATTGGCATAGTCTCATGGGCTGGGTCCATGCTCTGCTCCACTCTGAGTCCCTGTCAATGCCTGTGGGCTATTTACTCATCTTTCTACTGTAACAGCTTCTGGCTACTTCTGGATTTTCCCTCAAATATACACCCTTGACCAGCTTAATGGGAGTATGGTAAACAACAACAGCTTGACTGTGTAAATAGAGAAATGAATGTTTAAAGAACACATCACTGCATCAGATCAACACAAGGAACATGCAGGGTTGAGCAGGAAATAAACTCATTTTATGAGCTTTTGTTATTGTCATGGATGCAGGGAAATACTCAAAGACAGAATGCTTATCTGGAATGTGTTATATTTCCATATATAGTTGTATTTATCCTTTTGTCCTTAAGCCACCCACAGGAGCTTTTCAAAACAGAGATCTGTTTCCATTCATGCTTCAGTGTCGTCTGCAGACAGCAGTGGAGTTACAATTCATGACAGGCAATCTTCAAAAGTTTTGGAGGTTCAAAGCTTGTATGGGCTTATCTGAATTTCTCAGGTCTGCAAATCTCATGGTATCAGCCTACAGCTTGGTACTTGAAGCACTTCCTGGTGAAATCCCAGATGGAAACAGAGACATAGTTTGACTTCAGAGGGCCCAGATCAGGATATGCATTAAAGCTCCTGATAGGCTTAAGAGGGGGCTGGAGACACAGTGGATGTTGGCAAAACATGCACAGACGTTTTTGTGCGTGCCAGACATGCACAGACTTTTTTGATTCTTCATGAGAATGTCAGAGCAAAAAACCATAGAAAGTCAATATCCACACATTGAAAAAGAGGCATTTTATGTTTGTTTTATGATTCTAATCCACTCCAAAATTCAACAGTTTCCACAGATATTATTTGTAGTATTGATTTTTTTTTTTTAAACACAAAGAAAAGTCAGCAGTCAAATCATAAAACTAATGCACTTTATTTCCCTCATGAGAGACCAGTCTTTTGGTCTTTCCTTATGTCGTGAGCTGCATTTTGCCAGACATCTCTGCTTTCTGTCTATCTGTTTATATCATACTCATTTATTCTGCAGTTCCCCTCTTGTATGTGCCTACCTGCAATATCTTAAACAACATAGCAATACCTGTTGAAATGCCAGTGTTTTAGCTTCTGGGTACTTCTCAAGAGCAGCATAAAATTTTCAGGAAAATAAAAGTAAAATTTGTGTAAAAGTAAAACCAATTAGGATGACTATTTTGTTGAATGCAATAATTTTCATACCGACAGCTCAGTAATGAAATATGCCTGTATGACTACAGTGTTTTAAAGCTGTCTCTTTGCTGAATAGCAGCATAGAAAGTTTAACTTACTAGTTCATGGTCATTTCTGACTTTTCAGTTTTATAATTTTAACTCAGATTAATAACTTGTTGTAGCAACAAAGATAATTTATATATGAACTATTGCTAACTGAAAATTGATTGCAACATATCATCTAACATACCAGCTGCTTTAAGTGGATCTGGTCTTATAAATGACACATAACATTTGGGTGAGGGTAGTTTCCAGCTTCATGATCGTCTCTTTTACTTCAGGGTTTGACAATGGGAGAGGCACAGTTGAAGAAAGTCTTGGCCAGTTCAACAACAGAATGTCACCCATAGTTCTCACACACGGTTTTCTGTATATCCCTCATGTCACTTTGATTATGTTAGACATTATGTTGCAGATATTACTGCGATTAAAATAATTCTGCTGTGATGTAGATAAAACAGATGCTCTTCTACTTAATAGAAATTTTTCCTAATATTTTTCTGCAGATGAAATTCTCTTGTCACTAATCATTGTTCTAGTTGAAAACATTTTATCTGCCATGCAATAATTACCACAGGAATTTCTCCCCAGTTTCATATTCCTACTCATTTAGTGGGCACCTAGCGACATAACATGAAGTAAGTATTCCATAAGAACATTTCTATAGAGGTAAGGTAAAGGGGTAATTTGTTTGAAATAGTAGACTAATATTTGGGTAGGTGGAAAAAGACAAATTTTGAAATAGTAACAAGAAAGAAAAGATAAGAAAAACAAGAATTTTGCAAATAGACATCGCTGAACCAGGTACTTCAACAAGCTTAGTGTGCTCAGGTGACACACTGTGCTCGTCATACTTTCAGAAGTGTGTCTTTCAGTCTGACAGATTTTTTTTTGAGTCATCTTACACTATGACTGCTTACCAGCAAATAGCTAGAGAAAGGACAGCAGATTTATTACACATTTCATCTTAAACTCAGGGATCGCAGCACAGAATGCATTCATTTAGCTCAGTTTCCAAACACTGTACATAATATGCAGTTCATCTGAATCTCAGTAAAACATGATTTTGAGAGTTTGCCAGCTTCAGAATTTTCTTGGGAATAGTTTATCACTGGTGTTCTCCATTTCCTTTCTTGATCCTCTCCTTGAGAGTCAGCCAAGCAAATGTGGATAAATATATTTGATAGTTTCTAAAATGTCTCAGCAACTAATCAGAAATGACTGGACCAGCCCTTACAGAAGTAAAACTGATTATCTGGCTCTTAATGTGTGGTTCTTAAACATAGGACCTTATCTTTAATAAACAGGGCAAGGGAATGTTTTTGTAGTTCATTTAGAGTACTTTTACTGTTTTTTATAAATATGCATAAAATTAAAAGCATCTATATTAGTCACATTTTTCCTCCTATGCAAAATATTAATCTCCTTATTCCATAAAGGAAAGTCAGTTTTTAACATATAATTTTTAAATTTAGTACAATTTTAGGATGCCTTCGATTCTAAACAGTAACAAAAACAGTAGGAAAAAAATGCTGAACAAAAAAGATCCCAGTTCATATTTAATGCCTTAATAAATCCCAGATTTTGACTATGCCGATGATGATGTCAAAAGAATTCTTTCTTTCCATTAAAAAATACATTAAAAATCCAAATCCAAGTTGCATTCTGTTTTTTACTTTGACTATTATCATTTGTACCAATAGCAGCAGCATTCCCTGTCTGGCAAGGGCTTTGTTTGAAATATAAATGTACTCTTGTGAGGTACACTGGCTATCCTGAAAAATAAAGTGTGTTATGTCTCCATTAAACAGTTACAACAGCATTGGTGTGCTTCCACCCTCGTGACCACCAAGAACAGGAAAGACATAAAAAGTGTTTTCTGAAGCAATTACCTGTCTATTAGGCTGTTAAAGGACTGAACTTTCTGATGCTCTCTGAAGTGAATGGCCTGCGCTAAAGATTTTTTTTGGTAAAAACCACTGAGGTAATATTAAAATGCTGCTACCTCAGATTCCTTTCTGTTGATCACAACTTCAATGTCTTTCCTCAAGAGCATACCCTCCAGAAGTGTTTCTTCAGGGATCCTTCCCTAGCGGCACTCGTCATCTAGAGGAGAGAAAGGAACAGTTCTTTTTGTGTCCCTCCTAAAAAAAAAAAATTCTGAACGAACTCTCAATTTCGCCCCTTATTTACTTGTGAATAGTATAAACGTGTAGTAAATACATTATCTCTTTTTCCTTCATCTCTCTAAAAACCATTTCACAGGAGAACTTACAATTGCAATGCTAATTAAGTTATCCTCTTCCTCACAGTTGTAAAGCCTGTGATGCAGTACTAGCAATCTTAAATGCTGCTTGCAACACCTTACAGTGAAGGGATCCCAGAGAAATTGTGGACTTTTACATGCCTATGGCTTTGAGGTGGGTGAGATAGATTCTGCCTGGCTGTAACTCCTTACTGAGGTGAGAGGAAGGTGATCGAGTGTGCAATCTCTTATCCTTTAGGATCTTGTGTCTAGTGATGCTAGGTAACATACCTGGTGGTAAAAATATGCAATATTCTCGGGCTTCCTTGTTCTGCTCCACTGTCAAAAATTCTTGTCCATTCCCACTCTGAACCTCACCAACCTCTGCCTCCACCCACTGCACAAACAGGTATTTTTTGAGTTTTTCTTCTTGGACTGAAACTTGTTTGCTAGAGCGTATAATGAACTCAACATGCTTTTAAAATATTCAAGTAACAAAAAAGCTCAATTAAAAAAAAATCACTGAAAACTCACCACATGCCTCTATGGATTTCCTTGTGGTTATATTACACTCAGAGTCCTGGTAGAATTGTGGGCACTATGATAAAATGGAAATTTACTGAAAATGACAACTAAATGTTGAGTACATCCCACCCTCTTGGCAACTTCTGTAATGTGATTTCTAAATATTTCACTGACGAAAATAATTCAGAGATTTCCATGGGATCTAGCAAGGGTCAGAGAAGAAAAGTTTGTACTATTAATGCTGACTGTCAAGTTTTTCTTCCACTATGTGCTCTTAGTATATGTGTCAATTAAATTAAGTCTTTTTTCTTTGGGCTTGAGAAGAAAAAGTGACATGAAAAAGTGGAGTTGCAGAGGTTTAATTTGAAGAGACAGTAAAATAAAAGGAAAACAGAGCTAATCCCAGGCATATAACATATCATATTACATATTGCCTTGACTATCCAATCAAGTCATCAAGCACGAATAAGATTCCACTGACTACCATTGCCCAGAATAATTTTACCCTCAAATGTGTTTAGAGGTTATTTGATTATTTGATACAACATGCCCCTGCTTGCAGGGCTTTCACTACCAGCCTTGAAGTTGGTGTCATCACACTCTGAAAAGTGGAATGCGTATATGGAAAACAATGTCTCTCACACGTGGTGCTCCAAGCTTTAAAATTTTATAGAAAGTCTCAACATTTCACTATTTAACTTAAGTCCTTGCCTCGAGATTCTTGGGTTTCTAGAAGAATCTTGTCTTTTTTAATGGAGTTTTAAGTCTGTAAGGGTTGTACAGAAAAAATTCAAATGTATCCCATCCTTCATAATCACAAAAACTAAAAAAAAACCCCAAATCCCACTGAATCCTAAAAGTGTATTTAGAAATACAGTGTGCAATTCAAGTAAAATTCAAAATAGTCATTCTGAGCATTTGAGTTTGGCAATGTTGCAAATATCTCAATAGTAAAGTTAGGTTTTTTATCAAAACTTGATCCTTTATTGCATCTTTCCATTGGCTTCATACCATATAATATGCTTGTCTCTTGAAGTGTTAGTTTAGATGAGCTAACTACAAGTTTATTATATACTCACTACCAGGGTATGATGCTGGATACCACTGCATCCTGTGCAGATTGCTGTACTTCTGGCATCCTTGCTTAGTTTTCCTGGTTTCTGTGAATTTCACTTCATAATAAAATTTATATCAATAGACCAAATTAAGCTCTTGTCTAAGCAAACATAAACTCATTTTGGGATCGACAGAACAGTGGATTAGGACCCATCTGCACCAGGGCTAAATATTTTCTAAAGTATTTACTCACAGTTAAAGCAATACTATGTTACTAAACAGGAGTGCCACAACGTCTGTCTTTTAAACCTTCTTAGTAGCATTAATTACAGGAATCAAAAATTACATTAATGAAATTTGGGATATATAATCTGCAACCGAAAATATTTCACCACTTAGAAATACATCCCACCATGTAATATTTCTTGGAATGGAAAATTTTAAATTTTAAACCTTTTTTTTTTCCTGCATAAAGGTAATTGTGGTGTAGATACAATTTCATTACAATCATTGCTGTAGGGAGTCACGAAACAACTCAAAAGCAGTAAAAAAAAAATTATGATAAAGATTATCTAAAGACAAAGCCAGAGCACATCATCATTTAAAGTAAATAAACTTTTTAC
>JAYRBT010000082.1:118567823-118593262 GCA_036023395.1 Myiotriccus ornatus | reverse complement strand
AAAACAGAAGTGCACAGTATTTTTTTCAGGAAACATTCACATCTATGTCATTGGAGATTAAATCAAATTGAAACATATGCAGCTATATCAGGAAAAGCCTACATCTGTTGTATATTTCAACCATCAGGAAGAATGTTAAATATCCATTTCCAAATATTTAAGAACAATATTATGATATTAATCCTCTAATATGAGCTTTTCCTGAAGAAAAACTGAGGAAAGAACTTACCACTGGTGGCGATTAGACTGCATGAACAGGCCCATGGTGGTAAATGTAGTTCTATATGTATATCTAATCTAATTTCTGGAAGTTCTGAAGCATCTTGCCTTTAAGATTTTTTTTTTCCCTAAGTGCTGCTAACTGGAAGTTGAGTTATACCCTGATACATAAGATTTCCTGTCCCTTTCAGAAACCCTAGCATTAAAAAACCTTGTGTAATAATTATTTAACTATATAAAAACCAGTTCTTTAATTAGTTCTTTAATTCTGTCATATTCATAGTATTTTTATTTAGTTTTCACAGTGTTCCCAGAAGCTCTTTTCAACCTTTTATTGTTTTATATGACGTTGCTGTGTCACCTCATTTTTCCGTTAGATAACCTTAGTCAGAGTCCAAAGGTAGGATACACATTCAATAGAGTAAAATTATTGCCTTAGAATATAAATATCTTTCATATTTTTCAATTTTAAAATTAACAAAAGGAGATTCTTGGTACCGATGGAGATGAGTGTTAAACATACTGCTATTCATTAGAATGAATAATGAGCATTAAAACTCCATCCCTAAGGGTGCTCTTATTTAATACTAAACCAAAAATCTGGAGGCGGGAATGTCATTGTTAAAAACTTCTACTCATAACCTAAACTGATCTACAACTACTGTCTTGTTCACCTCTTTTAAATAGAAAGGTAGAATGACTTGAATTTGGGTGGATACATAATGTGTTACTGCTTAGAATCCATATTTTCCATATATTTAGTATCTTGTAATTCAGATATTCTCTTTTTCAACAAGTCTTTGTTTCTGATTGTCGATGAAACAAAAGTAGTTTTCTCTTCTTATTCTGCCATGTTTTGTATATCTATGTCTTACATTCTGACATCTGTCTCAAAAATAAAAATTCTTTTCTTCCTCCAATAACAGTTCTTAGCCAACCATAGAGCTATGGTGAGGATGGAAGCTTGTCAAAGCTAAAATCAGGGACTTTTTACAAGAGCATACTTGTTGTTCTACAGGACTATGTGAGGACCATGGACAGATCTAACTCATGTCATGGACTGCCATAGGCTATGAGTTAAAAAACTGTTTATGGCTAACATGGGAGGTGAAGTTCTTCTATATTAAAAGGACATATCTAGGAAAAAGAATAACAGAGTGATGCAATCTATCAGGGTTCTGCATCTACACATAACTTAAAAAGAAAAACATGTTTGAATTGTTACTACTCTATAGTCCCCTTGTCTCAGGCAAAATGAAAGACATCAGTGGTACAACAAAACAAATATTTTTTTCAGTTAACACTACCTTTGGTCAGATGCTATCTACACAAGAGATAATTTGGCCATGATTAATTTTGCCAGTGATTTTTTTCACTCTGTATCTCCCCAGATCTTCAGCAGTGCTTTTCAGCAGCAGCAAAAATGACCACATAGCAGTAGAAGAAGTGAGAGTAGTATCTCAAAGCTGGCATTCATTTTGGTTAACAAGAATACAAATTTTTTTCCAGGAAGGAAAATTGTCCAAGGTCTTGATGAATTAAAACAAACTATACAGATACTAATATATCTCGGAATTTTCAATTATCTCCAAAAGGTGTCTAAATTACCTCAGCAAAATCTCTCAAAAGTCACTGCTGTAGGAGGCTGAAGTATGTAATTTGGAGGTCATATTTAAAAGGCAGATGCTACAATATGGAAAAGTGAAAAGAGATAAAACAGCAGCACAGTTACACTGAACACAGTGCATTCATTCCTGGTGCTTTCACTGAAGTAACTTCCATGCCAAGGTAAAAGCAGACCTTTTATTCTATAAGAAACACAACTATAACATAAACAAATTACTTCAATCCCCTATTCAGCTGGCCTCGTAAGTCTTAAGATTTTTGTTGTTTCTTCTTTAAGCAGACTGAAATACAGCTTTGGTATTATCTACATTCCTAATGTACTACATTCTCTCATGGTCCCAGATATCCCAACATATACTACTCTATTAATTATAAAGCAAATTACATGCAAATTCTGCACTAGAATGTCTGGACAGAGAACCAGCAGAACTATTCTGCTACAGTCTCCTTTTCTACAAACTGACATCATGCAACCTGACTGATCTGGCTCCAAAAGAATTACAGTTTTCACAGCTCAAGCCAGGAGACCAAGGTGATGGCATTTTTAATGCTCACAGTTTGCTGGTTTATGAGGTAAGGTAGGTGGCCAGGTGCTATTTTGTAGGCTCATCTGTCAGTCTAGTGTTGTATTTGCAATACCATGAGACTAAATGAAAATGTTGTGAGCACTTCTTTATGCTGGAAATATAAAAGTTTTTTTTTCCTGGAAAAGGCTGTTGCCTAGTGTAACAGGAAGTGATCTAATATTTCATGTAATAGACTTATTACTGCTAAAAGGTCTGAATTTAACTTAGGTAGTCAGCATCTCATGACGTTCACTCCTTCCCCGGCAGTACTTGACAGTGTGGCAGAAAAGAAGGGGAAGGGAATAATAACTCCCCTCGATCACATCTCATTATGGTAAAAGACAAGTTGGCAAGGGAGCAGCAAAGCTCTTTGAAAGATGGCGTAAGGATGGAGGAGAGATTTGGCATGAGGATCTTCTATTTTGAAGATCTAGGCTCAAATGCCATTTTATTGCCACATGATCCCCTATTATATGATTACAGACACTAAGGTGGAGAGCTAAATCACAGTGGAGAAGTTAGGATCATATTTTTTAACACTTGACAGTATAATAAAAAAAAGCCAAAACAGTAGAGAAAATCAGTAATTTTTCCATTATGTAAGTCATACCTTTCAGATGCATACAAGGTCAAAGTGCTAGCCTTAGAAGTCCCGTGATCGCATAGGAAGAATGTAGGCTTGACTTTCACAAAAATAATCAGGAAAAAATAACCCCAACAGGAAAAAATGTTGGTAAAAACTTCGCTTTTGTCATGAAAGTTCTTGTGTTTTAGCTCTTTGAATTTAGGCTCCCACAAAAGCAGCATGGGGGTTGTTGGTGGTTTTTTCCATCTTGAACAAGATAATGCCTCTTTCCCAGATAAGCTTCATGCAAGCTACTTCTACGTAGCATCACAATGAGGAATGAAATCCTCTTCAGTACTCTGAATTGTTCTTTGACGGTAATTAATTTTGCTTTGAGACCATGCATGTTGCCTAGGCATCTAAAACAAGCTCTCTGAAGCACCTGAGACCTGTTGCACTTCTTTTGGGGTTAATATTCATGTGTTTGAGACATCAGCACAATTTGTTCAGACCTTGCCTAAATAAATGCCAAGCCACATCCAAGAGAGGGCAATGAATAGTGCACAAATGAATGGTAAATGAGACATCTGTGACTGATAGTCTCAAGTGTGCTCATGTCTATTTAGTCACAGTTCCTTAGCCCACCCCAAGTAAAGTAGGAAATACAGATTTGAGGTCTATTATGAAATCAGACGATATAACTGCCAACAATAAAATTTCTCGTGCACCATTTAGTTGGCTCTGGTACAGAAGAGATCATGGGAACTTGGTAAAATTATGGGATGCACAAGCAGGTTTCGGAGAAATATTTTTGTGTAGGGAGAAACTCTAATTATGGTATGCACATTTCTAAAGCTAGTAACAGTATTTCTCTTTAAAACACTTAAACCATAGACAATCAATCTACTACATTTGAAATCGGCCAAAATATATATGGACATCCCATTAACACTAGTAATATAGATCCTGCTGAAAATACCAGTGATGGTACTTATACACCAAAGTGTCCTTAAAGTATGGTTAACACAAGCGAAGAGCTTTTAAGGAAATCAGTATGAGACAAATGAGACTTGTCAGGGTAGTGAGGAAACACTGAAATAAAGCAGAAACCTCCTAAATTGTGATGGTGGCATTCCACAGAAAAGAAAGTGAAATTACCAGCCAACAACATGTCTTTAAAAGTAAAATATTACTTTCAAAGTAAAGGAAAATAGAAATCTACCTTCCAGAATTATACTGTTTAATCTTTTCTGCTTTTGAATGAAGAGGAAAGGTACTAGATTTTTAAGAAAGCTAGTAGTCCAAAAAATACGTAGAAAGCAAGTTGAGACAATAGTTAGACAAAATACAAAGTTGCAGTCTCTGTGAATCATAGCCCCTGGTTTCTTTACAGTTTTCATGGGTGTGAGCAAAGTAAACAATCATCACTAGGAAACGGTTACATCTACCTAAAGCAAGCGAATTTATTGTATTTTAAAGAGTTCTGAAGTAAACAGTGTTGATAGTAGTGTGAACTCAGACTTTCCACCTCAAGAGTACCTCCAATTATACTTTTCTGTACAAGAAAACTCCCAGCTTCTTACTTGCTATATAGTGTGTGTATTAGGCAAAAGTTTAGATTAATGGCAGGCTAAAACCGTTCAAAACACAGCACTTTGGATATTGTGGAGAAATAGTCAATTCAGAAGAAAATGTCACCTTTTGGTTTTGTTATCAACCAATCTCATTTTCAGCTTTGACTGAAAAAGCTTTGCATTGAAAGCAGTTAATGGAATTTCTAGGCTTTTAAAAGAATTTAATAAGTTTTCTCTTAATTCAGTGACAGGAAAAGTAATCACATAAAATTCAGTCAGCTTCCGAAATAAGCCTAAAATTAAGGTATAGTGGTCACATCTGCAAATCTGATTAACTGAAAACAGATGAATTACCAGATCTCCTCTGCCCTTGTTTAAGGGAACCTTTTATATTTATTGTTTTAATCAATATATACATTCCTCTCTATCCTAAAAAGAGATCAGCTTAGGAAAGAGTACTAAGGAGTCAAAGCAGTGCAGAGTTCTAAACCTTTTCAGTGTTATTCTTATAGTACCTATACATAAGAAAGTTGAAACTTCAATATTTCTTACATGCATATATGGACAAAGTTGATAAGTTCTTGTTGCTATAATGACTGGGGTTTGGCCAAACAAGCGAGATAATCTTTAAATGGGAAATGCACAAAAAATGCCCAAGAGGCCAGAGTCAGTCAAAGATTTCTTAGCTGGTCTTACAGGTAACAATCAAGTTATTTGGAGATATAATTACTCTTGGCACATTTTATCAGTAGACACATCAGGATCTGCTAAGCTGCTTTAGACATAGGATTTCATTGCCATATTATTGCCTAATTTTTACTGGTGAAGACTTGATGACCTGCCAATCCACAACAAAAAGCTAGACAGAAAGCAGGTATCATTTTTTGGCAGAATCTAACCATGTAACCAGCAATAAATGCATCCCATATGGTCTTCATCAGCACAAAAATGCCATTTGCTTTGCTTGGCTGCACTCTGACGCCCTATTTTAGGTGGAGAGATATGAGGGATCTTGACAGCCTGACAGGAACTTCGTGAGTTTCAAGAACAGTATAAGCATTGCGAGCAGACTATTCTTCCCCTCTGTTAAGATCTTGAGAGACTGCTTGTGGAATATAGTATCCTGTTATGAGCTCCTGATACAGTGGAAGGCCATCAGATAGGCACCTGCAGAATATGGCACATAGGGAGAGTTTTAAAAAGAGGAGGCTAAGGTTCTTCAGTGACCTAATGGGAAGCTGTGGAAAAAAAACAGAGCCAGACTGTCTTTCTACATGCACGATGGTAGGACAACAGGCAACAGGCAGAAGATTCAGTAATTAGCTCAGCTGGTTAGAGCCTGGTGCTAATTGCACCAGGGGTGTGGGTTTGATCCCTGTATGAGCCACCCACTTAAGAGCTGGACTCAATGATCCCTGTGGGTCCCTTCTGACTCAGAATATTCTGTGATTCTGTAATGAAAATTGTGAATCAGGATCAGGTAAGGGAATGAGAAGCCATGAGAAACCCCATGATTAGAACAGGGTTTCCAAGATTCCTAGAGAGATTGTGGAACCTCCGGCTTTAGAGATATTTAAGACTGAATCAGGCACTACTGTCAGAAAGCTGGAATAATCTGGCTCTGTTTTGAGCTGAGGGTTTGGTCAGAAGACCTAAGAGGTTTCTTCCAGCCTCATATATGCTAGGACTCTATGACACTCTACAGTACACACCTCAGTGAGCTGTGCTGGTGATGCTGGTACTAGGAAAGACTAGCACTAGATAGTTTTCTGCTGCAGAAGGCACAGATCGTTTTGCAAGCTTGTTCTGAAGCTTCATTTGAAATATATATATACAAAAATATATATAAGGTAGCACTGAATAATAAGTGAACCAAAACATAAAACTCAGTCTTTCCTATCGCCTGACAGATACTTACAGAGTTTAGCCCTAACCAGCAAGATGTTCACTCCTATACTTTTGTTGTGTCAAAGTAAGCTTACTAATGCACAACAACTGTTTTCAGAGTGCAAAAACTGCCCATGAGCTGCTTACAATTTTGTGGATTTTTTCTTCATTATTCAAAATTATTCATTCCAAAATTTCAGCAAACAAGCAGTGGTCTGTAGTTTGTGAATGAGCTGTTTGTTGCCAGTGCGCAGCATGGATTTCATCCAAATCCTATTGAAGTTGATGGAAAATCTCCCACTGACTTAAAATAGGCTTTGGATTGGCCATGTTGAGTGGCAGTATTCGTTTTGATTGGAATTATAGGTCACATGGCACTTTTTCTCCAATATTCAGTGTTTCTGCCAACTTTCTGGACAATAAGAGCATTTGTCTGAATTTTGACACAAAGAAAATACAGAACAGTCATTAATACAGCCAGAATGAATTTGTTGAAAAAACTCAACTATTCATGGAAAAGAAAATGGTAGTATCTGCCCAGACATAGTTCTTTTGGATTCACATGAAGGAGAATTTCATATGATTAGGGGATTAATGTTTACAGAAATGTGCACCCACAGTGTTTTTGTGCTGAATATTTGTGTGTATGTTCCCTCCTTTACAGCTTAAAAAAATGTTTATGGACTAACGTTGTAAATTAACATAGACAGAGGTTATTTTGACAAGGATCAAAAAAATGGGGTAGTTTTCATTCCGTTTTAGTCAATAAATAGAAGTCTTTCACAATCTGTAGACAAAAAGATTTAGTATAAGTCTTCAGATTACTAGAGCTGAACATGCTATGGAGAAAACTAGGGGGCTGGTAAGCCTAAGACACTTCAAATATAGGCTGTAAGTCCTTAAATATGACAGCATTATATGCTTAATTTCTCTTTTAGCTCCTCACATAAAAAACCTGCTGCTTACATACTCAGCTAAGCAAATAACAAAATAGACCATGTCTTTTTTTCCTAATGACTGAACACACAGCTTAAACCCAACTGCACAACATCAGGTACTTCAGGAAAAAAAAAAAAAGGAAAAAAATTAGGACCTCATTAATTAAATTAATTAAAAATATTGAAAGATTTATTTATACTGAAAAGCCATGGTTAAATAATTTACTATAAAACAACCTACACAATTTGCAACAGCTTGTCTGGGAAGACCTCACTTTCTTGAAGGGAACTTTGGAAAAATTCAGGGATTCAGAATTTTGGGGACTGGGCTTCCTTATGAAGAATTTAGGCCCAAATTCACAAAAGGGAGACACCTGAAGCTGGTGATAGGCAATAGTTATGTGCCTGTTTCCTGAAGTATCATACTGAAATCCACCAATAACCTCCGATATGTTTGAAGGCTGCAGGCAGGAGAGGTTTTAGTATAAAGATTATGAAGTGCCTCAGCTTTTGTTTCAGTGTGTGCTTCAGCAATTTTCATCTTAGAGAGCAGAGTCACTGGGTATCTTTCTCCCATGAAGTCCTGATTTGTTGTTGGTCTTCCTACCTACCTACTGCAAAAGTTTGATTTGAGCTTATGGCTGTATAATTAGGAGCTGCCTCCAAGCATTTATTCCTACTTCTTTCATATGAACACTAGCAGCAAACCAGTTCTCGGAAATGATCTGACTGAAAACCTAAACAGAGACTTTAACTTTTGTCTGGATCAATTCCCAGAACCAACTCATATGAGGACCAGGTCAGGCACGAAAGAAGGGACAGCATGCATCTCCCAGTGGGACTCAGAGTGAGATCCAAAGGAAGTGAGAACTCAGCATCACTAGATAAAACCAACTTGTGCTAAGGAAGTGCAGGTAAGAATAGAGAGATGGGTTTTCACTGTGTTATTATCAAGATAAGATTGATGGGTATAAAAAAAACACATAAAAGTAAAAACAGACAGAGAAGGAGACAGTGGCTCCAGTGGAAGAGTGGCTTCTTCATTCAATGAGTTTCAGACCTATGGGGCTCATTCAAGACAGTACATTTGGCTAGAGACTTCCATGGCAGGTGAGTGGAGAGAGAGTCATTTTCTCTTTGTGTGCTGACAAAAGAAAGAAGAAAAAAAAAAATCATAGCATACTTGTCCCAGTGAAACTCAGCTGTGAAGAAGGGTTCAGTTTTGCCTATGCCAATAAGCTAACCTGTACCATTGAGCGTTGCCAGGCACCAGGTTTGGAGCATTGACAGTGTTGTACTGTCAGACCACACTCTGGGTTGGTTTTGACACCAGCCAATTTGATGTCCTCCAGACAGATCCTGGACATGGTTTGGGAGTTAATGGATGCCAGGAAAAAGTCCCACAAGACTGTTTGGAAGTGGGTACCCTGTTTTGGAGGGTAAGAATATTTAGTATCATGAATTTGGGTGCTTTTTGTGCTGTTTGGCCTCTGTGCCAGCAAACAGTTCCAGGCACATCTATTTTCCTAGAATAGACACTGCCTTTGGCTTTTATTTCCGTTCCATGAAATGTTTGTGCATTTTATTCAATGATTGTTTATCACAAAATAAATATTAAAAAATTGTTGAAATTGGTATCAGAACTTCTTGCATCAGTCAAGTGCCAAATCAGTCTCTCTTTCCAGGCCCTGTGAATCTTTGTATAGTGACAGATATAGGAAATACTGCCCAACTAAGTAAATAAGATATTTTATAGGGAAATCTGCATTTGTATTTGAGTTATCTGTTTGTAACAGGTTTACAGTGAACAGTCTTGCAAACTATTGTGGTTAAAATCTGCTAGTTCAATAGTTGATCTTTCTTCAAATAGACATGTTAGAAAAGGATCTTGGGAGGTGAGCAAGCACCCTCCCTCAGCATGCCCTGAGTGCTTTCACCTCCCAGCTGGAAACTACAGTTGGCAGAACCAAAGAATCAAGGACAGAAACCAGGTGGAATGAGGTGAGAAGGGAAGCTGTTCACCACACTTTTAGGAAAATGTCTGCCATACTTTCAGGACAGCTCTTTGTCTTCAACTACTTGTATGCCCATCCTAAAACTGTCATCTGAGAGGAGATTCCCAGAGAAGGACTCGAGTCGTCAGTGTGGCTGCCATGTGCCTAAAGTTTTGATGTGTGCCATACAGCTGCACTGCACCAGTGTTCCTCTACAGAGCTGACCTTGAGTTTCTGGACTGACTTCATCCCAGTTAGCTATTCTGTCAGCTCTGTGAATCTCCTAGCATGATCAGACAAATACACAGTATATTCTATCCTTCCTAAATGAATCTAATAATATACATTTCTCAGTTTTTTAGAGTACATTTTCATGCCTTACTGATATTTGTTAAAACCAAGGTCCTTTCAGGTATTTATTTATAAAGCATCTCACCTACCAGATGTTCTCTGTTGAGTCACTAGGGCCATGTTCATCTTCATGTGCTTCTAAACTTCCCTTATGATTCATGCTGCATTTCAATCCAACCCATTTTTTTCTGAAATATAAACATTCCATTAGGTGCCCCAGTCCATGTAATTTCACTATAACCATATAAACTGCAATAAATTTCCTGCTGCACAATTATGAAATAAATAGCTCACTTTAAAAGTGAATTGCCAAAAAAAATCAATTTTATTTTGAAAAGATTTTTTACAAAAGAAAACATTTTTCAGGTCTGATAATCGATCAATTTTTCATAAGCATTTTTCAAGATAGGAATTTTTCCATCTGCAGATGTCTTTTTCAAAACAGAGAAAGATAAAAAGGCAAAGAAAGAAGAAAAAGTAAGAGAGAAAGAGAGAGGGTGGTGGGGGTGGGGGAAGAGATGAAGGAATCCTCTCTGCTGGATCCCCAAGGTCCAATTCTTTTAACAAAACTTTTTTTTTTTCATGACTACAGCACAGTTTATCTTTGAACTAACTACGCTTCATTTATGTATTTTATTTTTACATAATAATGTTGTACACCCTAAAAAACAGCTTAAAGATCTATCTGATTCTAGGTATATAGAGCCAATTTTCATGTATTTCAGCTCAACTTGACCTCTAAATACACACAAAAATTATAAGTCCAGTTTACTAGCAAAAGATACAGAAAGATGGGAGGTTTTGCAGTGGACAAACCCCCAGTGTTGCAGAAAGATATCCATCTTAAATAACTTATGGTTTCTTACAATAAGAGAGTATGTATCCCTGTTGCTTGATGTTTGCGTCTGGGATTTTTGGCCAAACACGCTATTTTTCTCACTCATGAAAGTCAGAGCATAATTTGAGAACACAAGGCAGAAGTTATACCCAGTATTTTTGTGTCCCCATCTTTCCCCTTTCTCCATAGCTCTCTCACTTGAGTGGCTTTTCTAAGATGATGACATTCTTAAGTAACTTCTCCCTGTTTCAGGTAGGAAGCAGATGCACTCTTCAGGAGGGTCCTGACCCAATTAAGTGCTAAACACATAGTACCCTCAGCTTTTCAAATGGATGGAGGCTGTTCCTGTTGCAACCTGCCAAGATGCTTATCTCGTGCTCTGAGCAGGAGATGGCAGCAGAGGCAGCTCGAAGGAACTGGGGTGAAAGGAGGAGATAGGGATTAAAGAGGGCTAGCTGGATACCCAAATATTTCACAATGACTTGGTGAAGTGCTGTTATTTAACCATGTAATATTTTGACTACTCAGGACTATCAAAAAATATGACACATTCATTTGCCTTTTTGTGAATAAGCAACACATGAAAATCCGTCACAAGAAAATCCTAGGAAGTGAGAAAAGTGAGGTCTCTCCCTAGAAAGAGCAGTAAGTCATATCAGTAAAAGAACCAAAACTGTGAAAGGTGTATTGCTCATGGACCTCGCACGTCTGTATTCTTATGTCCTTGAAGGATAACCTGCAAATAAAAGGTTTATTCTGGAATTCAGAAAGTGGGATTTACATAGCTGAGATAAAACAAAACCAAGATTTGACGAACTGTAACATGATAAGGGGGTCCAAGGCTGAATAAATTTGAGGAGGAGTGATCAGTTTACGGTATTACATCTAATAGCACCTCTTCAGTATTTCTACTGACCCTTGTTTGAAGGAGAAACACATGCCCTAATCCAACTACATTTTCGATAGATATTGCAACATGAATTGAGAAAACAATACACCAATTCACCTCCCATTTAGACCTCCTAATTAAATACTTTCTAAATTAATGCTAGGGTAAGACTTTTGATGGTTAGACAAGCCCTGATAAGTGAACTGGCACTAAAGCACTTAATTCAGGTGTCTGAAGTCATGTTGTTCATTCCCTTAAAGCTTCGTTAAGGTCATGCAGAACCTATGGAAAATACCAAATTGAATGCAGTAAGTACTAAGGTCCATATAATTTAAAATACATATGATATGGGCATAAAAATGGAATTATAGTCTCTGAGCAGTGAGTCATGTAGAAAGAAAGAACCAAAGTCAAAGCAATTGATAAAGCTGTTGACAGAAGAGATGTGCTGGTGAGCACATCTGCCAGGATGACCTGATCACGTGTGTAAACAATTTCTAGGGCAGATGTGTTTCTCAGACATACTTATCTTTAATAACCTTTTATCACCCACATGGCCTAAAGAAAAAAATCTAATTGGTGTGAGCTATTAATTTAACAGCATGCCAGCCTCCAGCTCATTGGAAATATTACTACCTGTCATCAAGAAGAACTGCAACTCTGAAAACACCTTGCAGTTCACAGACTTTTAATAACCCACACTTATTCCAGTTATTTGTTGCTTGCATGTCATCACGTTAACTTGGTGCTTAACCTCTCACCCTCTTCAAGCAGATCTACACCAGGAGGACTTGTCAGTTAGACAATGCTCTAATGGAAGCTTTGCTCCTTTGAAAAATGCAGAATACAATGGCAGCTGAGAAGAATCAAACCTTCTTAGTTTGTAGAAATTAGACAAAGATAGAGGGATCAAGGAACTAGGTATAGGCAGGTCACATGGAAAATTTAATGCCACAATCCAGACCATTTCACAAAGGATGCCCTCGCACAAAGAATACTGCTGCTTGAGGGAGGTTTAAGGGATTACTGTATTAAAAAAAATAATTACACCTCTCTCCCCCCCAAAAAATTTACTGAAATTTGCAATAAGTGCCTGAAATCTTTATTTAATTGGTAAAATAAGCAGGTATTGCTTTAACTGAGAGACTTTTTTGAACGTATTTTACTTGAAGTGTAGGTTTGGACTACATGAAATCTAGCAAAACTTAGGGATAGTTATTGTTTTATTTACTTTCAATGGTTCTAATTATCATCATAAACATACACATTTTTTAATACAGCAATAAGTCCTGAATTGAAAGTTCAGAAGTGAAAGACAAAAATACTGACCTTTTTACATCTATCTGTTAGTGTCTGAGTACCTCAGACACGAGTAACATCTGGTAACTGCAGGGTTAACGCAATAAACAGGCAAGAAAAATGGACTATGTCATTCTTTAAAACTCTTATACCACACTTGATTCACAGCCACAGCATTTTAATGTTTGCCATTATTATTCTATTGACATGTCAAATCACTTCAATTTATAGTTGCACAACCCTGCATATTCACATTCATGTTTTTAGTACACAGGGGAATTCTTCTGACCGACAGTCCCTGAAGGGAATAAGAGTGCTGCTTACTGCATACACACTGCACCATACATACTGCTAGCAAGTTAAAAGGGAAAATGCCCGATCCCTTCATTTTCTTTGGAAGACACAGAAATCAGAAAAATCTCCCTCTGACTTTTATACACACTCTTCTGATCGCAGAATCATTTAGGTTGGAAAAGATCTCTGAGATCATTGAGTCCAACCTTTGGCCGAACAGCACCATGTCAACTAGACCACGGCACTAAATCCCATGTCCAATCATTTCTTGAACACCTCCAGGAATGGTGATTCCATCATCTCTCTGGGCAGTCCATTCCAATATTTAACAATCCTTGCCATGAAGAAATTCCTCCTGATGTCTAACCTGAACCTCTGCTGGCACAGCTTGAGGCTATGTCCTCTTATCCTGTCTCTAGCTGTCTGGGAGAAGAGCCAACCCTCATCTTGTTACAACCTCCTTTCAGGTTCAAATAGTGTATCCTCTTTATTTAGCAGAATTGTGGCACAATATACTCATTCAGAAGAAAATCAGTCCTTTCTAATGGCAGTTTTCCATTCTGAAGTATGCTATTTTAAAATAGAGATATGATTTGTTAGATAAGAAATAACAAATTGATTAATATAGTCATAAGTTGAGCTGTGGAGAGAAATGCAGACTTCGGGTTTACTGCACTAGTTAAAAGCAAACCAGCAAATTATGCCAACTTCTCCTGTCAACTCCATGACAACACAAACTGGTATCTTAACTCCTAAAAATTAAAAAAGTGGAGCAGTTTTTTCTAGGAGTCTTATTGCTTACAATCTCAAAGATGATCAATAAATGAGATGTTTTTTCACAATCCTAATAAGACCCCATATGTGCAGGATTTACTACTCTTACTAGATCATATTTAACATTTTCATGAAATCAACTTGAAAAAAATTAAAGGAATGATCTATATGAAGAAAGAAAATTGGCTCATAAAAAAAAAGAAAATATAAAAGCTGCATTAGAAATGAAGCATACGATTCATTCAGGTAATTAGGAAGGCAAAAGTTGAGAAAACAAGACAGTTGCAGTTTTGAATCTGGCTGTCTGTATGTGGGGACAACTGAAGACAATGATTTGAGGAAGCTGCTATGCCTAGGGAAATTGTATAAAATGACAACTTATGTGTGTGGAGATGAAAGACGAGGTAGCTGCTACAATTGTGAAAAGAAACAGTGAGGTCCCTGCCAGTATAGTTAACAGTAGAGACAACACAAGTAAGGTCAACTTTTGAGCACCATGGGATCATGCTTAGAAAAGTGTATGAAGAAGACATGGCTCTGGTTAACTGCTAGAGTGATAAGCAGGATAGGAAATTTGTCGATACCTACAGTATTAACAGAGACATCAGCTTCTGCTGTTTTTAAGGTGAAATTAAGATGCAAGCTACAAGCTTGTAAATGAAGGTAATTTAAATGTTTAAAACCAATAGAAAACAAGTGACTTGAGCCAGCTCAGGTTTCAGACTTCATGTTTCTCTTTCCTTGCATTTATTACCCTCTCTCAGCTTTGCTGAGGAACATCAGCCATGATTAATATTTCCCAGTAGAAGACATTACTAAGCCTCCAGCTGTAAAAGAGGGTGAATTCAATACCTAAATTTGATAGCTTTCAGTATAACTGTTTAATTGTTGAAATATAACCAGCATTTTCAGTTAACAGACACTTAACTCATCAGTAATTCTTAATTTCCTTTCCTTCCAGAAAATGAAACCCTGTGGAAAATATATACTCTGCAGGACACAGTTAAGGAAGAGTAGAAAGCAAATTCCAGCTGTAAACTGGTCAGTCAGTTCCTAATTTATGTTAGTTGTTGGGACAAACTGCATGACAGATTGCTAGACACAGTCAAGCTGACTTTGAGTGTATCTGCTTTATATTCCTGAGTAGAGCTGTGACACTTCTCCAGATGAGCACCAGCTCTGCCTGGACTCTGCAGATAGTAATCCTCCATTTTTAATTCTCCATTTGTCACCAGTTCAAACACTTCTTTAAATAGGTCATGGCCAGTTCTCTGGTCATCTTTTTAAATGGGTTGAAACAAGTCTCTTGAGTGTTTATTATTACTGCAGGGGTAGCAGAAGATATTTGTATTCTCAGCATCTGGCCTTGTGAGTTCAATAAGGAAATGCAGACTTCTCTTCATTTTCAGGTGAGAGGAATAATCAATACCTATCAGCAGAAAGACCAACAGAAAGATTACAGAGGTTGGTTAGATGGCAGGAGAGGTGCCAGATGTAACACAGACTGCAGAGGGGAGGGCAAGAAAGGTTATTTTTAGGTCTGTTGGCAATTCTGCTGCACCTGCCTTAACACAGTGACTTGTGCATCTGTGCCTGATATTGTGCATAAATAATAAGAAAAGCAATGAAATTGGCTTATTAAATAGAAATGCTGTGAATGGGAACATTCTCACATGGTCTGTGCCTGGTCTAGGGGACTTAAAAAAACTTTAAATATCCAGGGGCATATGAGACAAATACTAAATTTGCAAGAAATTGGGATTCATATGATAAGGAAGCATTTTCATTGCAGTCTTTTTCCAATCTAAAGGTGATTACAGGACTTCAGAAAAGGATAGTCAGTATTATTATCTTGTGGTACTGTCTAAACAGTTCAAGACAGGCCACACAGCAAGATGGGGACACAGGCTGTACAGAACATCAGAGGCTCACATCTCAACTTTTCTACTTTGTCTCTTAAGTGAACTGGTCTAAATACTTGTTTGTTAGCTCCAAAATAAATCCTCTGAACTGTAAGCATCCTCATTCCTCTCTAGACAGTCTGGGTATTCAGTCTCTGTAAATTCCCTGCACTAAATTTGGACGTGTTCCACATCACACTTGAACACAAATTCTCCCACTGGATGAAACTAGAACTGAAAAAAAGTGGCATTTATCTCCTCACATGACCAGTCCAAATGAAGTTGTTTGTGGCAGAAGAGAAGCTGTTTAAGCCACTACCACTCTATTATTCTAGCAGATACATCAGTCATTTCATGTAGATTTCCTGCTCCATTTTCAAATAAAAACAGCCAGTCCTTCCCAAAAAATGTGCCCATGATGAGGGTAACATTGATGAACAGGATTTGGCCCTGGCAAAATGGATAGGGTTACATCATGGAGTAATTCCTCAAGGGCCTTTTAGCTTGAGTTAATTTTGAAGTGTTATCAAAAAAGGGTCCTAAAATTATTGGGTTAAATTTTAGGAAAGGAAGACATGTATTCAAGCTGCCAACCATTTGATAGTATATTTTTATTGTTGCCGGCTCTTGCAGTTGAGTTAACATCTCTGCATTGCCTGTTGGGTAAGTCATCTGTGAACACCTTTTCCATTAGTGGTACTATTCTGCAGAAGATCAATTCTTTGGTTGCTTTGCTGGTTTCCTGCTCTTCTTCTTCTCAGTTCTTTCTGGCTTGGTGAGTGTTAGTTTATAACTTTTTGAGGGCCATGTCGAAGAAAACTGTGCTTATGAGTGTCACCCAGTCCTTGGTGCCCCCACCAGCACTAAACCAGATGTGAACAGCTGCAAAGGGACTTTTCATTTACTTTCTCCTTCTTCTCAAAAATTTTCAAAATTTGAGTTACATATGTATAAATACAGATTAATTTCTTTTGACACATATCAAAGTAAAAGTGGTATAATCAGGCTATTGGAAAAACTTTCATCACTACTCTGTAACAGTAAAATAGATGACTGTATACAATCCGTTACATAATATTATTTAAGAAAATAAATATTCTTCATATATTACAATCTATTAAAGTATTTATGTCCTGGTTTTGTACTATATTTTACATTCAAACAATGTTAGTTTAATTAGCATTTTCATTTCATTATGATCAAGAGTAATTCCATCTGATATCTCATCTATCCCCTTCTAAAGGACGTAAATTCTGCACTGGCAAAGCATTTGCTTTGCTGATATTGCAGGTCACTCTTTTTTTAGTCCTGAGATCACCTACCAGCATGATAAGAGCAAATGCAAAAAGGTTAAAAAGGTCATGTGCTTGCATACTTAATTCACTAACATTGAACTTGATAAAGTGCTGCACTGTGACTGAGTAAACAATAAAGATACATATTTTACTCAATATACAGTGGACCCACGTGTGAGTAATGGAGGCACTTACGCTGTCCAGAGTGTGAATAATGAGGGCACTTATCCCATCCATGGAGCAGCACTTCACCGCTGGGCTCCCATCTGGGAATCCTGTGCGTTGAATTGGTGCATACATCATGGGTCTGCCCTCGGCACTGGGCCAGCCCCTAAGCATACAGGCACTTTGCATTGTTATCCGACAACATCATACCCTGTCAGCCAGGCCAGGGATATGATGTACTGGTGCTTGAACAGCAGTGGAGCAGTGGGATGGCTCAGTGCTGAGCAAGTCAAATCGATCACGGGAAAGAATGGGGGGAAGGTGTTTGAAATATGCAAACGTATTTTCTGCTTTTGATTTCCCACAGTTTACTTGTCTCATGAGTTTTTTGGTCCTGGAAACATAAAATATGAAAGACAATGGCTTGAAATCGCTGTCTGTTATGCCGAGACTGAACAAAGTAGGCAGGTTTACTTGATTCACTTGCTCACTGTTTGTTTCATATATTCTAGTCCTGAAAAAGTTTTGTATCTCTAGCAGCCGAGTCACATACTTTGCTCTGCCCTACAGAGATCATCATGGCTGTTGCATAGCCATTTCAAAGCTTTCTGGGGCCTTCTAGATACAGTAAATCACAGGAGTTCTCCAGTGTCTAAAGAAGTTTGCATTTATTGCTTGAGATCAGAATGAAGCATGATACTTATAATTTTTGACTCCTCTTTTCCTGATCCATTTACACTCACCAAAGTTGCAACATGAGAGCAAAATTAGTCATTGAAACAAAATATAAACCTATAAGCTGCAAAGTTTCAGGATTTTTTGTTTTTTGTTTCTCTCTAAACTTTCAGTTGGTGACCAAGAGGTAGGGCTAATATGGAAGTTCTGCAGCCTGAAGTGTTTCTGAGCTCACTTTACAAACAATTTTTTAATAAAGTTTTATATTGTGTTGTTGTTGTTAAGATGTCCTAGCAGAATTAATTTCTAAAAATTCTGACAATTCTTGGGAGAAAGTTATGGATCTGAGTCCTGTTGTATTTGCCTTGGATCTCCACTGTCAAAGGTATTCCTATGAACTTACACACACAAAAAAAGAAAGTAGTACAAAGGCTTTCCAACTCCATACCAAAGCATTTGTATAATAAAACAGCTGTGTGAACAATGTCAAATACAGAAGGAGGTCAGAAAGTATTTGACTTTTTACCAGTTCCATTTGCACATCCAAAACTGATATTTTAACTCATTACAGTCAGACCTTTTGCCATTGTTAACAGTTCTGTGTGCCCAATATTAATTATAGGTAGTAAAACAACCTCATAATATTCAGAAGAAGATCAGATCCAAGGAAAATTCCAATACACAAACCCCCATTCTCTACACTAATAGCTCTTTTGCTGATCTTCGTGGTAGACTGAAACTGAGCAATGACATGAAGCAGTTAAATAGATTAGATGCAGACCTTCACTTGCTTCCCTATTGAACAACTACGATTTCATAGTGGATTATAAAAATCACATTTCATATCTGTTAAAAAAGTTACTCTGTACAAAATAGTAGCATCTCACTCTTGCATATATATTTTAAAATTAAAGTCCACAAAATTATGTTAGGTATTCCTCAAGTACTTCTAGAAGTAAATTTGTAGCTGTAGAATTTGTCTCCAAAATGGAAAACTGAAACAAGCAGTAAGTCTCCAAGATAGGTATCTAACCTGCTGGAATGCCCTGCACATTAGGTACCTCTGTCCTTACTACTGAGAATAAAATAGACCAGATGGCTATCTCGGAAAAAACAACTTGGTATTAATTTGCTTGTATCAAAGAGCTGATTCCATCCTTGGAGTGAAAATGCATGTTGAAAATGCCTCTTGTTTCCCATCCTGCTAAGACCTCATCACACCTACTGTCTTAAATGCAAGAAAAGGTAAATTCTAACCAAGAACAGTAAGACCAAATGATTTATGAAAGGATTTATGTGCTGCAGCCTTTTGGCCCCTTATGGGGCACTGGAGAGGTGGCAGGAAAGCCATCACAACCATTTTTATTTTTCTTTCAACTGGCCGCGTCATTAATCAGTTTGTAGGGACATTCTCAAAGGCTGGCTTGTTGGACTCACTCACCAAGGCTTATTCAGATTGTGGTTCTATACAAGATGAGTCTCACAATTCCCCATCTGTGCATCCTAATAACAAAATGCTTTTCCTTCCCTTATCTGGCAAAGACTTCTTCATCCTGTTTCTTTGAATGCTGAGTCCGCAAAGGGATCTGAGCCCAGAAGCTGCTGACCATGTCTTGGAAGCCTTCACTGGGATCCAGTGCCTGAATATGTGGCAGGAATTTTAGCGGTGCTTACTTAGGCAAATAAGGTATTTTATATCTCATTCAGGCATAAATAAGGAAATAGCTGTCCAAATACATGCACAGTAACGTTTGCAATAAATGTGGATGTGCACTTGGTATTTATAGCTTTTGGGCGCTAAAATGAAAACTCCACTGAAAAAACATTATCCTAAGGGATACAGTTTTCCTTCTGCATGGAAAATATTCACTTCAGAAAGCTAAGTTATTATTTCTAGAGCCTCTTTTTGTTGTTTTACCCTGCCTTATGTTGTGGCTGAAGAAAGGTACGGCTATAAGTACAGTAAACTACAGTACTGCTACTACAATAGTATTTGGATTGTATTACTCAAGTAATGTGTCAATGACTACAAACTGAAGTTGAAAGCATGATGGAGAAGAATGCACTCCTGCAGGCACCATGCAAGTATATGCTAAATCCTTCATGTGGGGTGAAATAAGATCGTGTAACAGGAAAGACTTGGCGCTGGGGGGAGAGAAAGAAGACAAGGAACTACGGATCTTGGTGTACAAGACCCAGAAATATCCCTCTGCAGGGAGGAAGGACAGATCACTTACTGGGCTGTATTAGCAGGATTATGCTCTTGCTAGCAGGTAAAAAGGAGCATTTTTTCTTCTATATTCAGCATTTGTGAGACCACATTTGAAGTAATGGCTCCAGGTTTGGGCTTTGTAGCACAAGAAAGACAGAAAGAGATGGAGAAACTGGAGCAAGACCAGTGGAGAGCCACCAAGATGTGCGGAGGCTGGAGCATATGGTGAGTGAAAAGCAATGACAGAACGGAGGTTGCTGAAGAGGAGAAGGCTAGAGATAGGAATATTGTTGTTGCCTTCAACTATCTGTCAAGTGGTTACAGATAAGATTGCACCAGAGACACACTGTGTGCAAGAGGCAACAGACGCAATCTGCAGCAAGAGAAAAGCAGCAGGTTGCCTAAGAAAGGCTGTTGAATCTGCATCCTTGGAGATTTTTTAAACTTTCCTGAATAAGCCCTGAACAATCTTGTCTGACTGTGAAGCCATGATCTCCAGAGGTCCCAAAATTATTCTGCTTTTGTCCCTTCTCTCATCTTGCACACTTCCCCTTAAAAAAAAATGAAACAAAACAAAACAAAACCCATCAACCCACCCATCCACCCACCCAACCAAACCAACCAAACCAAAAAAACCACTCCCAAAAAACCAAAACAAAAACCCTCACAACTAAACAACAGAACAACCAGGAATTTTCATTCACCAGCTCTATACCCTCATATTGCAGAGGAAATATGTCAATTCAGACTCACGAAAAACACTATTGATCACAGCCCTTCCATGAAGTACAGACATGCTAAGGTTTTCATGCCAGAAAAGATAAAGTAGAAGCTATGTGACATGGTGATACTGCCCCTTGCTGAAGTAATTGAAAACTTTCAGTGAAAGGGGTTTATTCTAAAAAAATACAGTAATCAAAATACTTTGTAATATTAGACCAGTCAGGCAAATTTTTGGTGAAAAATGAGTTCTATTAGAAAATGTCTAAATTCTTTTCAGCTCACTTCATGGCGTCCCAGCATTCCCCTGTCTGCAACAGGAGCACTCCTTATGCCACAGGTGTCCCAGAGGATGGGCAAATCTGGGAACTGTGTTCCAAGCCCTGCAGCTGACCATTGCTGAATGTCCTCTTAAGCCACCTTGCACCCAAGAATGCAATGGGAAACACTGCGAAGTCAACAGCCCAAATTCAGTATTGCTTCAGCATCATAGAGCAAAATGTTCTCACTGGAAATAGGAAAAACATCCCTATGCATTCTGCCTATATAATCTTTCCTACAGAATTCCTCATTAAAAGAAATTTCAACTTTGTATCAGCTGTCTTTGTCTCCAGATATGAGTTTACATGGATTTACTGTATGTGTTTCCAGGCCTTGAGCAGCTCAGCAGCCAGCTGTAGGTTAGAAGGCTGTGAATTACTTCGCACATCAATACAGACTTTTATTTATCAGACCTTTTACTTGTGAAATTTCCCTCTTTTTTTGTGGGAAACCTTATAAGTTTTGTGGGAAACCTTTTCAGTGACATGATAAGAATCATGATTGGTTTGCAAATTGGCTATTGCCAGGAAAGGCAAGGGAAAGAAAAAAAGATTAGCCTTAACTTTTCCAGGATTATAAGCTGCAAACATATTGGGCACAAAAACAAGTGTCTTTACCTAGGATGTGAAGTGAAACTCAACATTCCTTCAGTCCATTTAACCTTACTTGTCAATAGCGGTGCTTTCACATTAAATTTCTCTGTTATTGAAAGATTACCTTTCAGACTGAGGGTATCCACAAGTAAATGAAAAATGTCTTCCTTTGCTTTGTGAAATCATTCCTTTGTCTTCATGGACTACAGCCAAGGACTGTTTGTGATAGAGATGATTAATGCAGAAATCAAGTCAAATGTGAAAAGCCCTGGGAACAGTTACTTTGTTTTTCAGCTTTTACTTTCAGTTGTTTCAGGATAGGCATACACATATTTCCTTCCATGGGAACCAAAGTCCATAAATTGTTATAGTAAATTCCTTACTCCTGGGAAGCTTAAATGGACAACCTCACGTAGTATCATCTGCTTCATTACTCAGAGCTTTCAACTGACTGTGATTATAATGCATCAAAAAAGCCCAGCTACGGTCTTTTTCTTTCCTTGAGTATCATTCAGTTTAAAATGGATGACCACCATTTTGGTAAGAATTTCTATTTCACTATACTAGAATAGTGCTTTTACTCTCCATTGTATCCTTTGGAGAATGTTCTATCACCTTGATCTTGCAGCTCCTTACACTGAAAGCAATAAGTGTTGCAGTCATTTGTTATTAAAGATGATAAAAGCTTTATTCTCCTCATGACAAGTAAAAAAAAAAACTTGCCCTTGTTCATGACTTTGTCTGTGTTTCTTTAGCTTCATGGTTCCAAGGAGAATAAGTCTCTGGAATCTCAGTCTTTAGGTGAACACACTGTTTATAGATCAGCTAAAACAAACAAAAATTAGAAAATCATTCCTCTGTTGTCTACCACTCCTGGTTACAAAAACCTTCTGGAAGCAGACTGGAAGAAGCATGTGTCAGGAATTAAAGAATATGATTTCCTTTTTCTGATCCCACATTAAAATCCAAATCTTTAAATTTAAGCCAAGCACTATAATTTTTTTTTTCCAAAGAATATTCATTAACTAGCTATCAAATCAGCATTTTCTTTCTAACTGCCCAATCCATTGCATTTAATGCTATTTACAGACATAATATTGCCTGCTGTTTGAGTAGATTTAGTCTTTGGAGAGTGGACTGTTGAATCTGAACTTCTGGAAGATAATTGCTGCTGGGGTAATTTAAGGTAACCCTTCAAACTTCTACTCCTTCTTACCACAAAGATTCCACTTGAGGCTGTGTTAATCTTTGACTTCCCTACTGGGAAGAAAGTAGTATTTGTTTCTTATGTTAGGTCATAGTAGCAATATTATTAAAAGGAATGGTTCAATGTGCTTTATTAGGAAACTCAGAATAAGATTTAATATATTATTTACAGACCTGGCTAACTAACTTAGTAGGTTTGTACAGAGACATTAATCTGGTACTTAACAACTGCATTAAATACTGTAAGAGCAAAGTCACACACACACAGAGCTCAGTTTCCATTGCATATTTTCTTACAAGAAAAACATGTCATTACATAGAAAGGCTGAGTCTCATTCACAGTTTTAAATATACAGTACTGTAGTGTCCCTGACTGCAGGTTTGACAGCACTATAGAAGACACCTAAGAAATGGGATTTAAGTCTGTCTGGATCTTGAGTCTGTTACATCAGTCACTTCTAAGAGCTGCAGTGTTCATGCCTCTTCAGGAATTAATGGGTAAGAAAGCAATTGCAGTAGAGCTCAAAGAAAAAAGTAAACTTTGTCTTTCCTAAGGATACCACTAAATATGAATAATTGAAGCTCTAACACTTATTTCTCTCTAAAGAAGCTCATCTACCATTCACAAAGTACTGATGCACTGTCTTTCATGCTCTTGCTGTTAGAGAAGGGAAAGGACTTGTTAACACAAATTTTCTTCCAGCCCTATAGAAGCAATTTTAGACATACCTGCAGATTCCCCCTCAGTGCTACTTTTTTAGCAGTTTTATTATGCTAAAACTCCAGCATGTGTTTGACTTACATGATTTTGCTTGACTATCTCAGTTCTTTCACCATTTCCTAAACACGAAGTAATGCACTACTAGTGAAGAGCGTCCAATATTAGCTATCAGAAGATAGTTTACATGAAACAACTCACTTCGAATTCTTCCTGGATATTATCCTTCCAGAAATTATGATGTTGATAGAACATCCTAAGCAAAAAATGAAACATAACTTGCAAATAATATTTTTTTCAAACATTCTTTAAAACCTCAGTTTCCACTTGATTCATATTTGCAATACGCCCCTTCAGATGTTTGGTTTGCAGAAATATTTTCACAAACCTGTTCACTGGGAGGAATGCTTCATGAAGAAAACTTATAAGAAAGTTAAAAAAATTTTGGAGGGAACCAAATGAAATGGGAAACACTAACTGTTTCATTACAGTCTCATTTAAAAGCACAGAATATTTACTGTTTTCGATGAGAAGGAAATATTTTATGCTCCAAGGTCAGTATGCTTTGAATCCTCAGCTTTCAACAGAGTTTCTTGATAAGTAGGCTGCAAAGCAGATGAGTATCTATGATTTGGAACTACAAATAAAAAATCAAGGGCACTTTATGTGTTCAAAAATAAAATGTGAACAGGACAGAAATAAATTCTTCATTTCAAGTAACCCTTTTACCAGTGATGAACATACCACAATTTTAAGTTACAATCAGAGCATGTCAAACTTTCCCGAGACAACTATTTTCTCTGCATAATCATGGTTCTAGTTTCTGATGCAAGGTCAGGACTGTTCCATTAGAAATCTGTGACAAACTGATGTGCTGATTTTGCATATTAAGCAGCATTAAAAACGGCTGAAGCTTTAGAGTAGAAGTTACCTCTCTGTGTGTAAAATCTACACTAAATTAATAATAAATTATTTTCAATGAACAGATGTCAGATAGGCATTGCCTAGATTAACTTCTGCTGTACCTGGGTACCATGTAGTGCCAATAAAGTTATTGTAATTGAATTAACTTCATCTTAACTTCATCGTACATTATCCCTTTGATTACTCTAGATCATAGTTTGATTTAATGCTCCTGGTGATCAGAGAGACTGAAAATTAAAGAATGCCATATGTTACTAGAGTTGAGGAAGACTCTAGGACTTTTGTTAACAAAATAAAGCTTTGTAATTTTAATCCATCCTAAAATAATAATTATAAAAAAAGAAACCCAGAGGAAAGACATCTTTTACATTGTACCTTGGGAAGGCACCCAGGTACAAACATTTTCTTTGTGGATTATTAATTTTTCCCAAAAAATCTCACTTTTATTTCCATGTGCTTCCATATTTCCAATGGAATCACTTTCATGAAAAAAATTGTGGGTTGTTGAGGCAAAATGGAGGTGAAACTTTTGCCACAGTTCTGCACCTCACCTATGAAAGTCTCCTGTCACTACTAAGGAAAGGTAGAGTAGTGAAGACTCTAAATTTGAGTCCTTTAGCTTCAGGCAAACTGTGGCTTCGCTTTTATTTTCTTGTTGAATTGTTTTCATTAAATGAATATTTCTGCTCCTATTCTTCCTCCCAAATTTTTTTCATGGCATTGCAACCTAAGAGAGGGAATCAAAAACAGTTAGTGACCTGCTGAGCCACTTGGATCCTCACAAGTCTATGGGACCAGATGGGATCCACCCTAGGGTCATGAGGGAGCTGGCAGAAGAGCTTGCCAAGCCGCTCTCCATCATTTACCAACAGTCCTGGCTCTCTGGGGAGGTCCC
>JAYRBT010000082.1:118547358-118567723 GCA_036023395.1 Myiotriccus ornatus | reverse complement strand
GGAAGGATATTGAGGTGCTGGAGAGGGTCCAGAGAAGAGCAACGAGGCTGGTGAAGGGACTTGAGCACAAGTCGTATGATGAGAAGCTGAGGGAGCTGGGATTGTTTAGCCTGCAGAAGAGGAGGCTCAGGGGAGACCTCATCACTCTCCACAACTCCCTGAGAGGAGGTTGTAGCCAGATGGGTATCGGTCTCTTCTCCCAGGCAACCAACAGAAGGACAAGAGGGCATGGGCTTAAGCTCTGCCAGGGGAGGTTTAGGTTGGATATTAGGAAGAAATTTTTTTACAGAGAGAGTGATCAGGCATTGGAATGGGCTGCCCAGGGAAGTGGTGGATTTGTCTTCCCTGGGGGCAGTTTAAGATGAGACTGGATGTGGCATTTAGTGCCATGGTCTAGTAACCATGGCAGTGTTGGATCAGGGGTTGGACTTGATGATCTCAAAGGTCTTTTCCAACCTGGTTGATTCTATGATTCTAAAAGCCAGCAATTCTTTCTCCATGTGGTTTAATATTCTTCCTTCCGACAATAATTTTATTTTTTAAAAAAGGCTACAAAAATTAATTGCAATTACTTCTCATTTGATTTAGCATGCTGTAGAGCCCTTTCTGCCTTTAGAATGTTATAAGTGCTTACTGTGAAAAGCCATCATTACAATAAAGGACAAAGCCTTATCTTCAACTCTAGAGTCATAACTGAGGGAAGAAGATACACAACAGATGATCAGTAGAGGATAATTCTTATTGGAGACTTTTGAAAAACACAGTTCATATAAAGTCCATTTAAATGCTTAATTGCAGAGTTGGGAGAAACATTTTAAGACTTCCCAGCTTGAAAGAGCAAATTAAGTGTTTGTTTTCAAATAGATACACAGTGAATAGGAAGATGCATTATGTTGGTATCACAAGACAATTTAATTTGTAAAATTTATGTTGTGCTAGATGGAGCATATGACCTAACTTTCAGTGATCCAGAGGGAAGGTGATTCCTTCTCATTATATATGGTTTTTTACCATCTAAAGCTTTATAGAGTTACAGATTTTTACCTTTTCCTTTCTTGCATGACAGGAGACTATAAATTCATGCAGGTTACTTCTGTATTTAAGAAGTTTAAGATTAAATATTTAACTAAGTACTAGTTACTGAGCAGTAAGAAACACATAAAATCCCTACAGATTTTAATGTGTGCCAAATGTGGCATATGGTATGCAATTAAATAAAATAGTTACTTAACATTTACAGTTTTGAGGACACTTAAAATTTTATTACTCTACAGATATTTTTTTTACTTTGTTGGGAGGAGAATTCAAATCAAGCTTTCAACTAATCATCTACTTTGCTAGAATGTTTCTTATTCCCTTTGAACTGCACTGGAAAAAAATCAGGTGATACCTATATTTATCATCTAATCTTTCAGATATTGAAATTATGGAAGGAACGGAGAAACAAGGGACCAACTATGCTTTAGTTAAAGGAGACTGGATGGAAAAGGTGAATTTCTAGCCTCACTGCCCATGGCTATGCTAGTTTGTGCTGCTTGTTGCCAGGAGAGTTCTTGGCCAGTTAGTCCTCTACACCACTCCTGTGCAGGGCTCAGGAGGGGGCATGAAGATAGTCCCAGTAGGCAATTACAATGCAGTAGTGCAGAGAAAAGTCCCAAGCGTTTTTTATTTACTAGTACAGTCAAAGCTATTGAAGTCAGTGATTAAATTCCCACTAAAGTCAGGGTAGCCAGGATTTTACCCAGAACTTTTTGTTGCTAAGGAGCAGATCTACGCAAAAGAACTCACTGGTCTTCATAAATTAACACTTCTTTGGCTGCTCTGTGTAAACTACAGTTTCATTGTATCTACTTCCTTACAAGCCACAGAAAGACGTTCGAAATCCCTGCTTTATTTACTGTCTCAGAACTTGTGAAACCTCAGTGAAAAAAAATTCACTGTTTTAAGCCCTAAAAAAGCATAGTGAATGGTTGTTTGGTTTTAAGTATTGTTCTGTTTTGCTTTGTTTTTGAAGGAAGTGCTGTATCTTAAAACAAAATTATTTTTAATGACATATCAGTAATCATATTTTGAAATGCTTGTCAGCTTTTTAAAATGTGCTATTGAAACCTATTAAGCTGTCAAAAGTATGATGAATATGTTAACAAGTAACATGATCTTGCTGTAAATCACTATTTCAGAGTAAGAGATCTTAAAGCCAGAAGAGGGAAGAAAAACAGTTGTTTGCAAATGTTTTGCTCTTACATTTTGTGCTTTCTGCCTCCACAGTGCACTGCATCTTGCTGCTCTTAGAGGCATTTAAATGCTTTACAGGTAGTGTAATCTGACCAAGGAAGCTGGACACAGAAGCAAGTGGGGATGGGAAGAACGGAGAAAGTACATCCAAGGTAGCACTTGTGGTTTTCCGGCAATTTTAACCAAGAGTCAACATTTTCTATAGGAAGCAGTGTGGTTCAAAAACGAGTCACTCAATCAAAAACCAGTGTGTTCTTAATAGTTTTGACTGAAGATTTTCAGTAAACCCTGAAATTAAGTGATACTAGGAAGGATGAACTTGTGTCAAGATTAAAGCTTTTGTCTTCAAACATCCAGAGATACTTACTGCTGGAAGGGACACAGCAGTGTATTTTGTGATTACAGACAGAATAACAAGTGAATATTTGTTTAAATATTCTAAGGTTTAGTTTCGCTAGGAGAGTAATTGCTTGTCAGATATATTAAGATAGAATTCGGGGTCATAACTTACCTAGGATATTTGTATTGATCAAATGACCTATCTTCCATTTGCTCATGCATTCCCACTGAAAAAGAACAACTGACATCTGGAATAGTTTTCAAACCATTTGATGTAACCATTTTCTAAAGAAAACTGGCTGAATAAAATAATTATTCAATCAATTGAAATCATAGTTTATTAGTAACATCTGACTCTTGTATTTCTGGCTTAACTGAAAGCAATTCTGTGATCCCTGCTACCTAATGATTTCCAATGGATGACATAAACACAAAACATATATTATTTGTAAACAGCATGACCTCTGCTGTTTTGAATATGTAAATAGTTTTTCTGCCAACAGGTCTACTAAAGATCTGGTAACTTAATAACTTGCTTTATTTCCCAGTATCCCTTCAGGAGGTTTTATAGGGAGAAAGCACTCTTGGCAATTGTGGCAGCACCTAGACTGAGTGGGTCACGGCATGGACAAAGGCTTGGCTGGGACAAGTGTGGTAGTCACTGGAGAGTCCTCCTAGCCAGAATCTCTGGGGTTTATTTTTCCAGAAACACCGGAGTGTCTGGTGCACAGTACAGTCTTACTGAGCACTTAGAAGCCTGGAAAACTCCCCTCATACAGACATTTAGATGTAGACACCACTCTTAACTTACAGGGCTGTTGTTAAACAGAGGCATGGAATATTAAGTTGTTCAGACGTTAGAGCAACAGGAAGCAGGTAAGAATCAAAAGGGAAGAAGTACATGTTAGGCAGGAAACAGTTTTCCATTTAGAAGAAATTTCTGTCATTTACTACTCCTACTGTCTAAAACACTTTATGTAATTTATTTCAAAAGATAGAAAAATAATAATACTGAATTACTTTGTGTGAAAAGTCTTCAAATTAGTACTAGAGATTTCCTCACATGGACCTCCCAGAGATACATGGAAATTACAGGCACTACCAGTTTCTTCCTCTAGCCAACCTATTCATCACGTACTCAGCCAAGTACATCAGGGCAATTTGGGGTCTTGGCTACATAAGGGATAATGGAGTTGGATGCTTCATAAAAATGAGTCATTTTTTCCCCCAACTGACTATGTGACTGTCTCAGAAAGCCTTGATCCTGGTCAGTTAACTCTGCAAAGTATTTTGAGTGCTTGAATGCCTATTTACCTTTCAAACACTTGGCCAATATCATGAAACCAGATGGAAATTCTTTGAAAATTGAGTACAGGATGAAGTTACTCCAAAGCCAATACCCAATGAAATACGAGTTCTGGAAAAAAAAGTGAACCAATTGAATTACATTTTTTCTAATTTGACATGCCTCACAAAATTAATTCAGTATTTCATTTCATCATCATAAACATATTTTTTATATTTTCTAACTTTTATAAATCTTAGACAAGCAACTAGCTCATCAACCCACTAGTAAAATACCCCAACATTTTACACTGTCTGCTACCTCATACATAAAGTTAGTTCTCCATGCTTGCTCCATTATCAAGACATAACATACAATGTTCTCCTCGGAAGAAAATAAGTAAGTTGATATTAGTGTATCTTTTCCTTACTTTATAATGGTTTATATCTTTTGATCAACCTGTATTTCTCAAAACTTTTTAATGGGGAAATGTTTAACTAGCATAATTTACTAAATAAGCAATTCACTAATGTTATGTACTTATGTACGCACACATATTTTTTCTTTTGATACTTCTTACAGCATTTTTATGGTATTAAATTGTAGAAAAGTATCAGCTATGGCATTAGGTAAATCTCTCTTCTGGTTTTCATTTATGGTGCAGTATTCTTTTCTGTGCTTCTAATATAAACCAAAGATAGCTGAAATATGAGATATGTGTTTGTCGATGTCTGTATTTAAAACCTAACACTAAATGAAATCACTAGTTTAATAGCTATTCTAGTAGATACATTATCAGGCAAAAATCCCCAAACTTGCCTATTAGTAATAGACACGTCTGTGTCTGTAGTCTATCATAACACATGAGCAAGTGCTTATTTTTATGCACTGAAGACAGAAGAACAAGAAGTAAGCCTAAAACACATCTCATTGAAGTTCTAAGATCCTTCTACCTGACAAAATTCGAACTTCAGGTATGGACAATAGGCATTACAGACCATATGTGGTGATTATCTTTATATATATTAGTACAATTCTCACATTACCACTGTATGTAGAAAAGATAAGAGGCATAATGACCAGCTGTGCTAAGAAAAGTGGATGAATAGGAAAAACACATCACTAAGTAATGTATTAAATCAGTGCTGCCATTCTGTAGTTCAGTTCAGTGCTGAACTCTAACCATAGGTATTCCAATCTGATTTTTACAGGAGCTAATACAGGCCTTTAGTCTACCTGGTCTGCAGCTGTTCTTTGTGAATACATTCCTCCTTATTCACTTAAGTAATACATTTCCCAGATCATCTTGCAACTTTATCAGATCATTGGTTTTTGCCACTGGAGTGCATTTGTGGCCATCTCCAGTGGACTTCCCTATGCTTCTGAAGTAGATATATAACATGTACTGATGATGTGTGTCTGAAGCCTGCAACTTTCTTGTGACTTTTGGCAACAGTACTAGTGTTCAAACGTTATAAATCTGTGTGCTAGACTTTACAGAACTGAACATTCAAAAATGATCACAGCAATATGGGCCGATTTCAGCTATGGTTTTGATTAAAAGTTTGATAGAAACCTCAGAAAAATGACAACATACTTCCATAGATAAGCTCTGCAACATTTATATTCCACTTCACTGCACTGGGTTGATTCAGAGTGTATTTGCTTTTCCTGGCCACAGTTTAAGTGCTCAATAAAGTAACATTCTGATATTAAGTGCTGTCTCTTTTTCCTTAGATTGATGGGGGTTGGTTGTCTAGAGAGATGAAGCCTTTTGAAGAGAACGGAATATAGCAAGCTGAATAACATCACAGATACTGGGCTTTTGCCCTTTTATGGTGTAAAGAATTCCAAAAAAGAAAGCACTTTCCAGATCAGTGGCCTAAGATTATTTCATTCTTTTTGCAATATCTTATGAGCCTTCAGGAAAAATTACAGCATTTTTCCTAATGAAGATTGTTAAACGTGCCTTTCATAAATGCCCATGAATTAGACTTGACACTGTAACTGGACCCAATAGTGAAAATGAAAGGCTAGCTTGGAGTGTTCTGTGATGACAAAAAGCTGCATAAATTCAATTTTTCCTAACCTCTCATTTAGCAAATTTTGTGATTTCTAAATGATTAAATATTTTTTATATTCATTCTGTGCTGTTTAATTGATCACATATTGTTGATGAACTACGAATCAAATGTTCAAGATCTAGCTATATATTTGTATCACCACTGTAGCAGGATTCTGAGCAGTACAATGCATATTAAATAGCTTGAGAGCAGACTTAACTACCCAATTGCTATTCACTGCCATTATGTGACTATCTTAGTGTCAACTGAACATATTAGAAATGCTGGAATAGCAACACTATACCCAAGGGTTCATTGCTGCATGCTCCTTGCATATTTATTTATCATTTACCCACCTGAAACCATAATAGAGTCAATACTTCATTGCACATGTCAGCCAGACATTGACCATTATTGACCAGTATTCTTTTCTTTCTTTCTTTACCAAGAGAAATTGCACATAAATATAAACCAGACAGTAGCTGCAAGAGTACTGACTCCATTTTCAGAAAAGCTCTCAATAAGGAAAAATATATGATGGCAATACTGGTAGATCTACATTTTAAATGTGGGTTTGAGGATATAGTCAGTATAAACGTAACTATTGTGCAGGAATGTTCCCAGAAATAAAGCTGTAGGTCATGTCTTATTTCCTCTCTCAATATTCTGGTCAAATACTGGATATTTCTGGAAGACAGAGTATATGCACAACAAATACCTCCCAAAAGGCTACAAGAACTAAGGACAAGTATTTCAGGTACATATCATACCTTAAAAATGAAAACATTAGTAAGAAAATACCTGCAACCTTTGCATGAGATACACCATTAGGAAGGCTGCGCCATCCACGCACTCCCAGAGGACCAAATATTCACAGTTTGATACTAAAGAAGTGTATAAGGACATCCTACAGAGAAACCAGCACACATTACATCCTGTATCATTGCCATAGCAGCTTGGTTTCAGCAGAAGCAGCATTTGCAACCAGCTATATGTACCATACAGTGTGGTAGGTGCTTGGTAAGCATAACCCGCCTCTCACAGTCCAAACTATTGAAAAAATGACCTCTCCTCCTTCCACCTTGGCTTCCTACCTCATTCTTACATCAATCCTAGCCTTATCTGAAGTAAGAAAAGTACACCTCTTCCAGTATCATGTTACAGTCTTATGTCTTGAGGATTTGGGACTGACTGTCTGTCTCACCGAATTAAATAGCAAAATTTCCTATTATTTCAATAAAACTGAAACTTTTCTCCTTGGGTAGATGCTCAATTGCATAGAAGTCTCTACTCACCTCGAAGTAACCACTCTACAGCTAGGGATCTTTCCCGACTTGTATTTCCAGCAAAGAAAAACTGTCATTGTCCCATTTCACCTGTGCCTGCTCAGTCTTGAATTGCAGCAGGGTGGCTATGGAAAGGCTAACTGCAATCACCCACCCACTTACTGTATTTCTAGAATTCAACACTAAGTTCACTCATTTGCAGAACATGATTTTTTCCACTCTCTTTTAGCTTTTCAACGGGAGTCTCAGTATACAGAAATGGATAGTTTGGGCATGCTGATCGAGTTTTCAGCTCAGAGCAGACAAAGGGGTAAACTCCTAGCTCATTTGCACCTAGTTCATGTGCTATCACCACTATCTAGCAGTTAGAAGAAGAAATCATGTATAAATGTCCACAAATGTGTAGCAGCAGCGTTCCTGGACACTGCAAATTGAATTTCCAAGTCAGAAGAACCCTCCAGGCTGTGCGTTGGTGTGACTATGAGAGACTCCACAGGCTGAAATGCACAGAGATTCCAGAGCAAACATCTGCACCTGTAGACATACACCAGTGCTGCTTCTGCACTGGGACATATTATATGGCAATGAATTTTCTTCAGGGTGGAAGGAGGATCTCATTGACAGAAATCTGTAGCAAAAACCAGCCACATTTCTTTGTCTCCTTGCTTTGTTGTGTCCTGGCAGCCTGGCTATAAGGATGAAGAACTGAAATCTGCATTATTTAGGGGTGAAAGACACTGCACAAGAAGAAGCAGTGTTTCTCCACTCTCTTCTGTCAACATAGTTACTTGCTTTAACTGTCCTTTCTCTTCATTCTCTGCTTTACCACTGCAAACTGAAGGAAGGAGATGCTTGTTCAGCCCTCGGACCCTTGCCAGACTGTTTCTCTGGATAATTTGTTTGGATTTGCCCACTACATGTATTTATGCTGTTTAGGGGTCAACAAATTTGATCCTCAGCAGACATCACATTTGCCAGGTTACCTTTTCCCTGGGGGTTTGACTGCATCAAATACAGGCCTACTGAAGTGTACTCTATCCATACAGTGTTCTGCAAATCAAAGCTAGAGCCGTTCAGCTCTAGGTGCTGTTGGCACAGGGTCTCTCACAGAAGATGCAGTCACTAAGTCCATTGTCCGTCTTCGCACAACATTTCCAGACCGAGCTCATCCCAAAATGATTTCTGTATGGTCACTCATTTATCACTCTACAGGGAAAAATGCACTGGTCCAGAAAGAAGACATTCACATGGATCCTGGTACAGAGTTTACACATACTTTAGGGGCCATCAAAAAGAGAAGTTTGATGTCCCAGTATTTCTGAAAGCTGCCCTATGAGCAGCATGGAGTGATCTTGGAAAGAAATTTTTCAGAGCCCAGGCATAATGATGTGAGTCTCGATGGCAAATACTTGGGCTCAAATTCTCCAAGGCCTAGTATTTCATATTTCCATCTGAATGACATGATACTCGTGTGTTCATGTTTCAAATCCCCTAATCAAATCTCATTATGTTTGTCTGGGTCATATCATAATATTTTGGTCTACAGCAAACACACTTTTCTGCAACAGTAAATTTACTTCAGACACATTTTTGGGGCCCCAAACTGGGCAAAGAATTGCTCTACAGTTACAGCAAATGGGGTTGTACCTGTATTTGCTTCTGTGGAAAGGTTTAACAAGGTACATTGAAAATATTATTGGAGAATGTGGGCTGTAATGATTTTTACCTGGTGGGGAGTTATTCATCTGAATGTTGTTTTATCATTTCAAATGTTACTTGTGGGAAGGGAATGTCACAGCTCTCCAAGAGCTACATTATGTCAGCTGCCATGCTCTATAAACAGATTACACACACCTTGTATAAACAAACTGTGGTTAGCTAATTATCCTGAACAAAAAATACACACACAGAGAAGAAAATTCATTTCAAAATGATTAATTACATAAACTTTAGTTTCAGCAACATATTTCCTATATCCCCATGTGTAGCTGCAGCTTAATAAAACTCCCTATAAGATTAACTCCATTTAGTTGGTTTCACAAGTTCAGACTGTTGTACAGAATCATACCGTGTTGTGAATTCAGTGCTAAACACATTGCAAACTATGACCTAACTTGGCAGAGAGGATGTATATACTGTAAATAGATACTATGACAGGTGTATCAGCCAGTGCCAACAATCAACTTTTAAAAAATATATAGTATCAAATGGCTACAGCCATAAATAATCTGGAAAAACTGTGCATGGCTTATTAAAATATTCAGGAAAAATATTTTCTTCAGACAGTCATTTCTCATTACTCATCAGGTAACATATTAGAAATAAAATGCTAATCAGGTCAGTGCATTTTACTCCTTTTTTTTGAAGAAGTTATATATAGTGCATAGTAATAGACTTTTGTAGGAGAAAAACAAATACCTAAGAGCACTATTACTTTTTGTCAAATAGGAGAGTTCAGTAAAACACTCCACACCTCTGTCTTCCTTTTAAGAAAATCTCAAGTTTGCAAAATCTGTTTTGACAGCATGAGGTTGAAGCAAATATGATACAAAAGACATCCAAGAAAGACAGTAGAATTTTCTCTGGAACTGGGTTCAAAGCATGACTGACTGGACAGCATACCACTTCCAAGTTTGGAAAGACCAAGATTCTCAAAGGAAGAGATGAAGAGATTAACTAGCGAAGTTAATGATTTTAAATACATACTTCCCAACGCTAACATACAGCATTAAATACAGCAAACAACTTAACTGATGTTGATACAGCCTATGAATGGTTCCCATATGTGGTTCCTGACTATGTGTATACCGGGCAGTATATTTATTCCAGTGGTAAATAAAATCTTCATTCAGCAACCCAGTGGTTTACCAATAGGGCATGTGTGGATATCCAGCTTTTAAGAAAAACATTCTTAGTGATATTCATAGCCACATTACAAAACCCTGCAGACAGAAAGTCCCTCATGAATTTCCATTGGAATTTCAGCCTAATATAGAACCAAAGGGATATAATAAGGATTTGATTTTGTGACATCTAAGGCAAAGCACTAGTTATGAACTGCTGGAAGTTTCACAAATAAGTACTGATTTGACATCTTCAGTATATTCTTCAATATATGAACAGTACATGCTGGCAGACAATCCACAAATTTAGTGTAATGTCATGTGTTAAAGTTAATTGTAGCAAGAAAAATGTCAACATAGCACAGTAAGATCGCTTTTTATTCCAGTTATAGTTACTAAACAATGCTCCAATCCTACTTCTGCATCAACTCTCATGAAAGCATTATGCAGGAGAAGTGAAGCACTAAATATAATTATGAAGTAGTGGAGATGTTCCCAATTTTAAGAGTTTGTTTCATATTGTTATACATGAAAGCATTTACAAATACGTAAGAAAACATGGGAAAATTAAAACAGAACTTTTTCTTTGACTTACAAAGTCATACTTAGTTTAGCAATCCTCTTGAAAAAGAAGAGAAACTCATAAAAGAAAATACACTGCAAAAGAATTTAAGATTGTAATGATTAAGTGAAGTCAATTATTAGATTAGGCCACATAGCTTTAAGTTCGTATCCTTCTGCAAGTGCATTCAAGAAACTTTAAAATAAAGACTAAAACATACTATTTTCAATTAAAAGGTTCTGTCCAATTGACTGAGAAGAGTAGTTCGTTGTCCAGGACTGATTTGAAAATAGGATACTCTTTGAAAGATTTCTGCTTGCTGCAGAAGTTGAAAGAAACTCAAGGCATGGTAAATTGTGTCCTCTGAAAAACTGGATTCAAACTGTCCCAAAGGTTCTAGGTGTTGCTGAGCAAGGTTTGTTACTCACATTCACCATGGCTGTTCATTTGGTGGAAGATGCTTATCACTTTGTATTCAAGTCTGGGTCCAAAATGAATGGTCCACTTTAAAAAAAAATCCACCTTAGTATTTTAAAATTTGGATTTGTATTTTCTAGAAAATCTTGATAAAATGAGTTCTTTATCTCGTAGAAGTGGAAAAAAAAAATTAAGTGTTTTAAAAAGAAAGGCCTAAGCGATGAGTCTTACAGAAAACTCTGTTAAATGAGTAATTTGGGTTTCATAGTAAGGCAGTACACAGCAATGATACAAGAAACACAAATGGAAGAATAGATTAAGCAGGTGGTCATTGAGTAAGTACTCTCTGCACTGGATGAGGCAGGGATCTTGCAGGAAAGAAGCATGTCACAGAAGGTACAGATAATCTAAAAGCTAATCACTGGAAGATTAAATTAATTTTGGAAAACAAACAAACTACAGCCTTTACTTTGGTATTTTCTATTTTGCAGCTGCATGAGTTTGCACCCAAAATCAGTTTCATGTATGCAATTTACCCACTTTGGGTGGGAGAGGGACTGTTAAATCTACAGAAGAAAAAAAATCTTTCCTGTGAATTCTTAAGAAGCATGTTATCAAGGCAGGAATTCTTCAGCAAACAGCATGAACTGTCTGAGCTGCATGTGGTAACAGTAGTGGGTTGTCAGTTGTTAAGTACACCAGACAAAGGGGACAAAACCCGATCTTTCGTCAAGAAGTGGCTGAGGTGTCTTGCTGTCAGCAGAGGAACAGGGAGAGTGAGGTACTTCCCAGCCCCTCGACAAGTCCCTTAGAAGAGACAAGACTTTTTTCCTGCTCTTTCTAAACCTGCCTTGTCTTTTATGACTTTTTCCATATTATTCAAAGGGATTTCCCTTTTATTTCTACCAGATATTCAGTCTCCCATCTCATCCAAGATTTTCAATAGCTACTCAAGTGGCTTCCCAACAGAGAAGATGCAAACATAGTAAAATGATAGCTTCAGATCTTGCCATTTTGTCCATAGCAGTTTATACAATAAAGCAAGTTTTGGATCCAACCCCAGATGCAATGGAGATCCCAGTTTCTCCTTTTCCTTCCCCCTGGTTGTGGACCCTGCAATAACTCCAGACAGCAGTCACAAGGCTCCCATATGACAAGTACTCCCATCAGTTGTTCCCCAGCCTCTTTCTGCCTGACAGCAAGGTTAACGTGATGTGTGTAGAATTGAAAGGTACGTGAAGCAACCTGCTGTCTCAGTGGAGAGGTTCAAAAGATTGTCAACATTTACTCCAGCAAGATGGAGAATATTGTGCCCTGCTCCTCTTGGGCAAAAGAAAGGCAGAGAGGGGAAGTTCTGCTGTGGAAGCTTTTGAACTTGGGCCTGCCAGAGTCCCAAACACACTCCTTCTCACCCCACTGTGCTTCTGCTTTTCATTTAGAATGTTTTTTTGTGCAGGGGGTGGGGGTTTCAACTAAACCATTTCATGAGGCTCTGATTATGCGTTATCAGCCCAAGCCAAGCTGCCAGCTGCACCATGTAGCATGTCACTCCTTTCTGGAATAAAGGAAAGAAAAGGCTTGAAATGGCTTTCTGTGAAATATGGATACTACTTTGTGTTATGACAGCATGTTGGTCTTGTCCTGAAACCTTTTCTCACCTAGCTACTACATATACACACAGTGATAAATTTAAATTTATTAGATTTTACTGATTCATGTTTTTAAAGTTTAGAGTAGACCAATTTAATCAATTAATATGATCTCCTGCATAACAGGCCATACTAAGTCCTGCATCTAATCAGGATACAATGCTCACATTTCTAAATGCTTTGCCTTATTAAAACATGCTTCTCTTCTCCAGCTGTAAAATTTCTACTATAGACATTTAATGTGACTTGTAATGTTATCCAGAAGTTGTTTAAGGGTTAAACTACAACGTTTTCTTCTCCATAAAAAAACAAGAAAATCTCTAAGCAACTGACAAAAATCTTCTTAGGAATTGTTGTGTTCAGCAGCAACAGCTGAAAGCATTTAGTTTATGAGCCAGTATTCATCTTCAAAGACTCCATTCTGCCCAGAAAAGAAAGAACAAGAGATCAATTAAGATCTCGTCCAGTGTGCTAGCAACAGTGGGAAACATACCTCACACAAGTCATAGAATCTTGGAATATGTCCTAAAAAAACCAAAGTCTGATTTTCACTTTCTTACCTTTCATAGAGTGTACAGATGCTGCTTCAGAGAGAGATGACCAATTTGGGGAAATGAGAACAAAGAGAATTTTAGGGAGCTCGGTTCTGAAAAGGAAATCATAAGCAAGGTACCAGGTTTGACATTGTTTAACACACATTATCCAGGTAATAGATGACATGTCTTTTTCTTTAGCGTGATGTCATTCCCATGTAAAATCTGTAGCGTATGGAGCAGGAAAATTGCATGTGGTACATTTCCCTATTTAATCGTCAAAGCAACTCCATCAAACTGTCAGTTTTATATTAAACATGGAATTAATTATAAGATTATGAGATTTCATAGCAAGGGTTATGAAACTACTGTTTATTCATCTGAAAATGCTTAATTAGATTTATTTATAACAGGTTTTCATATTTTGTTTAGAATATTCTGCAACATCCCTTGAAGAAATACAGCTCCCTTAGACACAGATCTAAGCATAAGTCTGGGAGCTTGCTTGAATTTTCCTGAAGATGAAAGTTTCTCAGATCTCAGGCCAGCTTGGCTCTCTGCAAAGGTACACATGAAGACTCTGACAGTGGTGAGAATTTTCTTTAACTTCTAAAAAGAGAAGTTGGTGTAAGCTTCTCACTAATTTTAATGGTAGTCAGGAGCTGGTTTTCTGCACGGAGAATAAAAGGAACAACCTTTCATCTTACTAGTTTTCTATGTCAACTTCAGAACATTTGCAAAGGTGAATAGTATTTTTGGGGGGTCCTTTTTATGGCCACTGTAAATTCTCTGTTCCGAGGTCTTGAGACCAAAAGGTCTGACGTAAGAAAACATATAGCTTGTAAGAGCAGTCCTTATAAATCTCAACGGCACACAAAAGAGCAAAGAAAATAAAGTGACAGAGAACAGACTTTAAGACCAGTGGAAAAAAAAAAGAAAGTTTATTTAGAGGAGACTCACTACCAGACTGGTTTGACTTGAATGACGTTTGTAAAGAGGCTGTGTTATGTGAGGTGAATGCAGAGTAATATTCCTCAAGGGGAAGAGAACACATTGCAGGACTTTCTTGTGACTCCAGAGGTATCAGTTACTGTGGAGTAAGACTTTCACACTTTTGCACTTGTAATTCAGCGCTGTAAGTGCCTACTATGAGTGAAGGTGAACAGACCAGTAGAACAGAATTCACTAACGTGCACGTCAGGTAAATTATGCTTGTTTGCAGAGCATTTTTAAGTAGTAAATAAGTGAACATTTGCTCTGTCTGGTTCTGTGGAAAGCATTCACATGCTTTGGCTTGACAAGGCCAGGGAAAAAGAGGAAAAAGTGGCTGGACAAGACTCTTTTTCAACCTTAGTATACTCAGTGGGTTTCCTCAGCTCAAAATATAGTTCCAGCTACCACAATAATCTCATTTTGAATTCAGCCTTTGATTTTGCTTTTATGGCAACAATTCAGACAAAACATGGTTAATAAGCAGCACAAATGTTTCCATACCATTTTCAGTTAAGTTCTTCAATAGATTTCAGGAGAAAGATACCCACAGATCTATAGTGGAAAAGATTTTTAGAATATTCTTTGCAGTTGTCACACTGCAAGCCAGATCTTTTGCAGTAATTCAGACAAACTGGAAAGCAACATCTCGCCATATCCTCTTATGGAATAAAGTTATGAGCTCATTTTGAAGGAAAATAGTTATATAATTGAGCAAAGGATTAAACTACATTGGTAAGCAGAAATTTAACTCCAGAGCCACTGATTTTGCAAGTGGACTAAGAGCTAAGTTTGGTCTGAGAAATCAGGAAAATGGTTAAGTGTTTCCAGCTGGACTTAGAAAACAAGGCCACTTTCAAAAGAACTTTTACTATGAGACTTCTGAAAGAAGTGACATCCATAATTCTCATTTCAGCAATTATTTTGTAAGAGACCATGATTATGTCTTATTTCTGTGTGTAAGTGCACACAATATTGTATTTCAGCTTTGTTACGAACATGTTTACACAAAGTTTTGAAGCTTTTGGGGAATTACGTATATGAAAGTCCCACTCAATGCAGGCATGCTCTTTACAGTAGTAGGAGTCATCTCATTTAAGATATAGAAATGAAGACAAAAACTACAGGCACTGTAGTGCCATGATTCAGTATCCTGTGTATAATAACTACAGGATTAATGTCTGGGTAGTTTACAAAATTTTAATCTTTTTTATCCATTCTAAACTTCCTGAGTGTTATTTTATTAAATATGAACAACTCCCAAATAGTTTATGCCCTGACTCTATATAACCCTTTTTTCTTCCACCAGGAAACAGATTGGTAAGAAACCCTACTTGCACAAACAGCTTCAAAAGCCACCAGGCTTTTCAGCCTGTGGGATGGGTTGATGCTGTTGGAAATACAGAGATTATTCTTACCACAAACTGTAGACAAAGGTAACAGCATCTTGAAATGGACCAGCTGTTAATATTTGTAGCAGCTATTTGTATGGTATTTCACTAGTACATGGTGGGGTCAGACTTACTGACTTGAACGATTTAGTATATAGATAATGAGAAATGGTGGTTGGATAATGTAATACGGTAGTGCCAAGAATAAGTATTATAACATGTCAGTAGCTTTTTATTGAATTAAAACATGATTTTGTAGATATCAAGTCCAGTGTAGTTTCAGTGCTACTACCTTACACGTTTTCTGAGACCTTTTAAATCTCAAAAGTTCTAAAAAACTGAAATGTAAGTCAGATACAGGATATTCTTACCTCTGGGGTGAAACTGAGCAGCTGTTTAACATCACATACTACAGCAGTTTAGGACAGCAGTTGCTAATGTGGGAAAACATACCCAGATGTTGACTCCTTGTCATTTTAGGATCACATCTTGCCTAGATATTCATGCTCAGAAAAGTGAACTCTTTCCTGACTTGGAAAATTCTCTTTTCCCCTCAAATTCAAATATGAGAGGAAACCATTATTTTTTTTCCACATGTAAAAGCAAGATGTATATATGGCTTTACTGACATTTCTCAAAGTTCCTGATCCCATGGTTTAGCTTTCTTGAACTTCAGAACTGTTCTGACACATGCATGAATACTTATTTGCATCTCAAAAAGCATTGGAAGAGGGGAGGAGAAAGAACTTACTGCCTTTACTTCCAGACAAGGTTCATGGAAAATCAGAAAGAATCTTCACAAGGGTCACATAGAAATCCTGAAGCACAGGCAACTTACTTCAACAGCCACATTAAATCTTGTTTCAAGACCAGAAACTGATTTTTGAGGTTAAAGTTAGACTGTTATCTAACTTAAGTCCGTTAAAATTTTAGTTTTATGTTCTTTTATCCACAAAACTATTTTAAGACACATAGCTGCATTTTTGTATGAAAGTCCAACACCATAGTGTGTTCCAGTAGGTACACCAATTTTGTTGCTCACAATTCAGAGCAGCAAAATGCTCCCAAAGTCATGCAAGTATGAAGTGTTACACAATTTTATTGGGGTGGTAGCGGTGGAGAATTTATTCCAGTGTCTAATTGCGACATCCATTTTTTCTCATGTCCACAGGTTGCATAAGCAAAGGAACACCGCACTGATTGATAATGACTTACCAGCACAGTCCCAGAACAGATGTTACAAGGGGATCTCTCACCAGGTGCAACTTTGGAGTTTCCAGACTTATCCCATGAGCCTGAGAAACAGATATTTATTGATGGGACTTACATGACAAAGTTTTTGGCTCAGTCCTGTAGAGTTCAGGAACTGAAACAAAACTGGAAGAAGTTCACCGCAAGGACTGCCAGAAGGACAGCTGTGTAGGGAAACACAAAAAAGCAGTAACCTACACTTCATAGCAGAAATGGGTGGAGTTCAGTCTATAGACAAAGTACAGACACAAAATGAACTGAAAACCCTGCTGCTAAGGAACCATAAAGTTTCAATACAGAGGTGATTCTGAAGCTCTAAACAAGGCAAAATGTCTTAGGAAAAAAACTGTTTGTGGGAAACAAAGGGATATGATGTCCCTAATGATGTCCCTTAAAAATAACACCTTTCTTTATGGTAATGGTTTAAATCAGAGACTTGGTGGTGATATTTCAACCAAAGTTAACTAACATAGTTAACTACAGATGCAAATCATATGGAAACCAAGGTAACCAAAGCTTTCAGTGCAAAGGAACTTGTCTAACCTGTCCTATAGGCAGATGGAAATACATTCAGCAAGACAAGAAGTGACAAAACTCCTCTGAAAGTCACATCAATGATTTTATATTCAACACGGAAATATGCAAAAAAACAGCAGCAAAAGCAAAGAGGTAATTTAAAAAAAAGTAAAAATAGTTGACAATACCAGAGCAAATCCTTCAGGTAGCCTGGAAGAGAACACAGTGATCCAAAGAGTCCTATCTTTATCCTCCTTGCTAAACTAGCAGGAAGATTGAAAGGAAGGTAACAGGGTTAGAAAGAGAATATCAAATCTTTTTTGCTTCATCACCTCTCCAGAAGAGAGCAAAGAAAATGGTTAGAGATTAGAAAACACAAAGACAGAAAAATAGTTTGCTGGGAAAGAGGGGAAAGATCATAGCATACTTCAATTACATGAAAAGCTCTTGTCAAGAAGAAGAAACTCATCTGTTCTACTTGCTCATAGTGGAAAGAACAAGCAGTGACAGCATCAAAGGTTAAACATTAAGAAAAAGCTTTGGAATAGATTTTCTGGGAAGGTCATGGAATTTCCATCGCTGGAAAAGGTTAGACAAACATCTTTCAGGGAAAAAAAGATAGGTATAGCTGATCTTAGTTTAGAGACTTCATGACCTCTTGGAGTCTTTTCCAGTACTATTTTCTATGATTTGACAAGTTAAGCAGTGATGACAAACTTTACAGACCCCTTTGAACTCTTTGGATGTCATTAAGATTGTCCAGAGTCTTTATTCTAGCAATTACTCATTACATAGATAACAAAGGCAAAGTTTACAGGAAGAGATGACATCCTTTATTTTTCCAGCTACATCAGGCTGAATACATATTACTTGGGGCACATGTACATTTCTGAGAAAAGCAGGCAGAAGAGCAACATATTCCCATAGTTTAAAAGGACTGTTGGAGAAGTGCAGCTGTACTTTGCATTAGCTTTTAATATGAGGTCATGATATTACATCATTCTCATGGAAACAGTAAAAGCTGACATGCTGAAGCATCATATTTAACACTAGAAACAAATTCTAGTCTAGTTAGGATCTTTACTATTCAGCTAGAAATATACATTACCTCTAGGGTTGCTAGATTTCATACAGAGAGGGAAAATGTAAGGCTTCAAGGGATAAAGTTTGATCATGTAAGCTGAATCACAATTTTTTTTCCCTGACATTAAAAGGGAAAAAAAATGATGGTCAAATGGGGATAATGGAGAAAGCAAGTATCATCCTTAGTATGTGGTCAAAGACTCCAGTGACATGAAGAGATAAACACCAACCTAATCTTATCACATGGTTGCTGATCACCCTTCTGTAGGACAGCTTCTCATATGTGCATTTAGTTGTGACAAATACTCAGAAGAGAACAAAAAGGTCTGGGTAGCAAGAACAATTCTTCCTTCCTATCTAAGCCTTCACCTAAATCTATCATGGAAGGGAGAAAACAAAGACTGAAGGTTTGTACATGACCTTCTCCAGAAAAAAAAGGTCATTACAGGAGTGTGCTATGCAGAAAAATCACTTGTAGGCAATTTTCATAGGTGATTATAAATAACCTTTCTAATTAGGAGAACTGTAACTTTAGTCACAACACAGACAACAGTGCTGCTGCATGGTACTGTACCTCCCACTTCACTCTAAATAAAACTAGATGCCACCAACATAAGCTGCAGCATGGAGCCTTCTTTACAAATCCTGTGGTTCCTTCACATTTTTCCCTATTAAATAATCAGAACAGCTTCTCAGCCTTGCTCTAGTTTTTCTATTTTCCTCCTCAATGACCAGTGAAAAAATTCAGGGGACCTTTCTAGAAACGGCGCTCTACAAATTTACACATATATTGAGGCTGAATTTCCTTTATTCCTTCTAGAATAGTCTTTTCAGATATTTTCTTTCATTCAGGAAAACTTCTATTCTATTCTATTTATTTCATTCCATTCCATACAGTATATTCTACTTCCATGCCTTTAGTCTAATTATGAAAGAGTTTCTATCCCTCACTTTTGTATAATCTTTATCAGCCTTGGTATGTACATACGAGATAATTTTAGAAATATGATATCAGGCAATATTTATTCTGCAACACTCTAATTACATGACTTCACTGCAGACCAGTCTATTAGATCAAACTTTAACTAGCTTTTTTCCTCCATTGCAAATCCCATGAAAGAGCTGATATTGCCATTGAAATCCCTTTTATATGCAAATCAAAAAGTCTGTTTAAGACACAAACAAATATAATTTGAATTGTTAGCTATAGCCTAGAGACCCTGCTTGCAACATTTGGACAAACAGAAGCAGAGGCTTCTCCCTGGTGATCTTCTCTTTTACATAGATCAAAGACTTTCCAGCCTTTTATGGGAGCCAGTTTAGGAATTAAAAGATGACTTGGCCTTATTCAATCATCAGACTTCCATAATACTTGGAATGGAATTAGAAAGCCTTAACATAGCCTGTGGTTTAGAATTTGCACTTCTCCTTTAAACTTAGAATCAAATCATATTTTCAATATTAACTACGTTAAATAAAACAGCCTCTCTGCTAGCTTATAAAAGTTGCAGACATCTTAGCTGTACAAAGTCTGTAATGTGTTTATCTGTTTGAAGGCACTAGGCCCTCACTTCCAGATGGATTGAATTCAGCACTTATTAAAATCAAACCAAACCAGTTTATAGAACAGAAATGATGTCCCTAATTATTATCCAAGTATTTTTATCTATTGCTTGTAAATATGTGAGGTCAGCTGTACCTTGGTTAGAAAATAAACATAGCAAAAATAATCAAAATGACTGAGCACGTAAAAAAACCTTTCAGCTGACCAGGTAGTCATTTTTGGAAGGAAAGTTGCAAAACTTCTCAGAAGGTGTTCCTGTGTAAAATGGCAGTGCATTAGTGCCGCCGAGACCCGGGTTCGATTCCTGGTCAGGGCCACTCCCCGGGCAGATGGAGCCCATTAGCCCTATAAGGCAATC
>JAYRBT010000082.1:118532979-118547258 GCA_036023395.1 Myiotriccus ornatus | reverse complement strand
CCTAAAAAATCCAATGTGCAGGCTGGAAGGTGTAAAGACCTTCCCCGGTTCTTCGTTCGCGAAGACTGGCCATTTACAGTGTGCTACAGCAGCAACTCGCTCTTTACAGATGCCTCAAAGTCAGCAGTGGACTTTGTCACCCCTATAAGCCACAGCAAACCCCTGGTTCAACTCATCATCCTCAGAGCTTGTACTGCACAGACAGAAGCAGGAAGTGCAGAACAATCCCTACAACACGAGCATGAGCAAGATATGTCAGCAAGAGAATAACACTGCAGGACACAGCTTGTCTCCAGCTCTAAATTTGGATTGACTGTGCATGCTCACAGATCAGAAAAGGGTTTTCCTGTTTCTGAAAGGAGAACAGTCTTCTGAGCCTCTAGCACGCAACTAATTTTTGGTTATGCTGCTTAAAGCAACATCTTCTTACAAGGCATGATTGACTGAAGGGGAAAAACCCCACTCACTTGTTAATCAAAATAGAATTACTGAGGTAAGGTGCCAGTTACATGGTAGTGTGTCACAATGGGAAAGAAATGCTCAAGCTATTCTGTCCCAAAGTTACACAATCTTTTTTTTTTGGTTGGTTGGTTTTTTGTTTGTTTGTTTAGACTTTTCTTTTTCCCCTTTAATATCATATTAAAAGCATCCTATTCATTTAAATGTTTTCAGGGGAAAGGGATGCAATTGAAGACTACCTTTGACTAATTTGTTAATTTATGAAGAGAAAATAAAATTTACATTTCTGTAGTTTCTGCATAATAGAGAAAAAGGGTTAATAAAATTTTAACAGGGAGAAAATACATTAATATTGCAGGAGCATCAATCATAATGATTTCTGCTCATTTCCCATAATTTTGTGATTTTGAGAAGCAATTTCAACAAATAAGGTCCATTAATGTCTATACCTAGCCAAATATTACTGTACATTTTTAACTTTATTTCTTTCACATTTCATCAGGTCTCAGTACGTTCAGCAAAATTTTTTGTCAGAAGCTTATTTATTTACATCCTTATTTATTACATACCATATCTCAGCCTACTAAATAAGCTTACAAAAGCTCTGAGAGAAGAGAAGAAGATAAAAGAGGAGCAGAAGAAAGAAAAATATTCTTTTAATCTTCTGTGGACTCTTTGTAATGTCAGTTACCAACAAATCTCCTTTTTCAAGCAATGGGCATGTGACCTGTTCCAAAGATAGATCAGCAGAGCACCACGCACAGCAGAGAGAAAAATAAAAAAGCAAAACAAAACTGGCATCAATCTCCTAAGAAGGTATTCCCAACCAAGCCAAAAGCATGGTTTATAAAGCCCACAGACACAATCATCCATTTAGCCATCTGCAAATGAAACCGCAGTATGTCCTTTCTTACTAAAAAGCAAAATTCTTATAAAGTCAGATGTGCATAGAGAAAAAAAAAAAAATCTTCTGTTCCCAAAAGCTTATGAAAACAAAAAGAATTTTCAGGCTCCACATCACATGAATTTTTTGTTCTACATTTTTAACTCCTGTCAAAAAATGAACGTAGGGCTGTATCACTAACCTGTAGTTCACAGCAGTAAGGTAATAAATCTTCTGTTGTTTGCTGTGTTTCAAATGAGCATATCAGGAAGGGAAACAAACAGCTTTGCCCTCACCCACTCAAAAATCAATGGTTAATATATACACACAGTGTAAAACTTCATCAATTCGAGACTGTCTGAGACAAACCAGGCAGGTGAACTACCAGAGAGACCAACAGAGCAAGAGCCGTGAGCTTGGCTCCTGTTTACTCTGCTCTGAAAAGTCTTCTGGAGACTGAGGTCGATGAACCTTAGGGTCCTGGACAGCAGCTCCCTTAACAGACTTTGTCTCTTGGGAAATGCAAAAGAGCAAGCTCACCCCTGAGTTCAGCCAGGACTATGAACTAGAAAGATTATCCATAGAAAAAAAAAGGATCTCAGACAGTTGTGTAGCATATTTCCAATTCCTGTGCAGGACCCCTTATACCATGCCAATTGAGGCAAAATTCAGAGAATGTCTTCTCCTGTGGCGAACAGCATTCTAGGAAGCACAGGGGATAGTTGCAAGGTGCACCATCAAGGGTGTTTTTTATCAGTGATCTGGCACTTTGTGGGTTGAAATGGGCTGCCATGGCAGCAAGGGCTGAACACAACAACGGGCAGGAATTAACCTGAATTAAAGGGAAATGCCCAGTTGTTAAATCTATTTTTTATAATGTAGAATAACATCATTTAGTCTGCTGGAAGAAAAGGGGGCAAAATCGCTTTCCAGCTCTTCCTCTCCCACAAAAACTTCTTACTTATTTTGTTGTTAATGACTACCAATCTCTTCCCTCTTCTCTAAATGGTCTTTTGCAATGGTCCTTCCTGTGATTTATATACCTTAGAACTGCAAGCATGAATAAGAAGTACCTCACTTTTCTATCATGCTGCGTAACTACAACACATTTAAACTAATAAATGTTCATTCTTCAATTTTTTTAATAGTTTTATTACTGATAATGGGAGTTTCTGTACTTATTCATTAAATTTGTCAAGACCCTTCTTTAGGAATTGATTTTGAGTTTATATTACATTGTGCTCTGGATTAATATTAATGTGTAATTCTAAGCCACTTTTGTCTTGCCTTACTGGATTAATTAAACGTCTTTTTAAAGATACAGTTCTATGTGACATCATTACTCTGCCAGATTTATAACAGCCAATGAAGTCATCATTACAGCTTCTCATAATTTTCCTCTTTCACCAGTGGTCTAATATGCCATTAGTCCTACTTCTCAATTATGAATCTAGCTTCTGGAGAGGTAACCTTTACCTAGAACACAATATTTAACTCACAATAATGGTAGGAAATACTTTACAGTTTCACTTTGATTAATAAACCATAAATCATTATTAGCAAATTTCAATATATTTTAGATGCAATAGAGATGAGAAACAGTATTAAAATATAGGGGCTAATATTGAAAATGTTACCACTGTTTCTGAAAGAACTATAATTTTTTCCAGTTTTTAAATTCTAGATCAAAGTCTTTTTTTTTCTCTGTTTGTAATTATTTGTGGCACAGATATTTCCTTGTATATGGACATGCATATGAAATTACATTCAGCAGTATATGAAAAATATCTATTGCATATTGTGTATTCTGTTCCTTCTACCCTTGTTAATGAGTGATTTATTATGTTTGTGTTCCTTTTACTAAGTTTAACATTACAAGTATAGAGATTTGGTGTGAAATTAATACTTTTCTGTAAAAACATTGTCAACCATTAATGTTGGCCATTCAAACATTTACAACCATAAGCTGTACCTTGGGCAGGTTGCATGCTTGTGATTGACTAAGTCACATTTTTTCATTTGGTTTCTCTTGGGTTTGGGGTCCTTTGAATGACAAGGGGAGACATATGTCTCTTCTTTCTGCCCCAGTGTAGTGTTTGAAGCTCAGAGTATTTATTCGCATTTCTTAGTATTTAGACTTGTGACTGTGTGTCTGCGTGTGTGTGTGTGTGTGTGTGTTGAATGGTGCCATGCCTTTGATTAATGACAAAAGGTTCAAATCACAAAAAGTTATTAAACCAATAGCTGGCAATGGCTGTCATATAGGACTAGGTTTATACTGAGAAGATTCTTCATTGTAACAAAAACTAACAACCCATATATCTGTCTACAGAGTTAATTTACGTAGATACACCTCAGTTGGTTCTGAAATTAACTTCAGTTCAACAGTCATAACTTTGGTGCCCTGGGCTAGTACGGCTGCAGGAGATAGATTTATGTTATCATAGTTGTATAACATTTTTGGAAATGAGGGAAAATAGCATATTGACAATTTAATCATATGAACAGTACCCCTGTTCCAAACTTCAGATGTGTTTAAGAAATAAATACTTGTGTGTGGTCTTTCTTCTCTTTCCCTCCTCAGCAATGACTCTGTTTCTCCAGGGTCAGGAAAAAGAAACTCCTGGAAACATGGTGGTCTGGAGAAATAGGAAGCCAGAGAAATAGCAGAAGGAAGGAGGAAAACATGACGGACAAAGCAAACTGAGTACTAGTCTTCAAAAAGGTTTCCCTGGATTTTACAACATGTATTATACTGTGGTGAACACTTTTAATTTATCAGACCTCCATTCTAACAATTCGCCTATCATCTCAATACGTTTAACTCCTCTAAGTTCATTATAGAGCTCAATTGAGAAATAATGATGCAGAGATTGCTCTTTTCATAGCATTCAAAGTATTTACGGGTGTAATTTTGCTCCAGGATCATCACTTAACTCCTCTGTTTGCCACAGGGCAAACAGTTCCTCTGATAAATTTTTAACTCTACACGTGAAGAAGAATGATTTTTACATCTAAACTTTTCAATCCAGGATTAAATTTACAAAACTCTACCATACATAAATTTTCCTCCTTACTTACCTTTCATAAAAAAGTAGAAGTGGGGATGAAAAATAATTTAAAAGAGCACAAACACTCCTAAAAAAAAGTTGTGTATCGATCTCTGATTTAACTATATTTTTCATTAAAGGATCAAATGTCCCTATTCCTGACAACTAAGGATAATGAAAAAGTGCAAACATGTGCCTTGTCTTTGTTGCAGGGTCAGGAGATACAATCACTCACTTAAACTATTAAATGTAATGCATACAAGCATAGGGAGATGAAAAGTGCCAGTTTAAATTAGCTTGACCTATAGCGTTGACTCCTGGACAGATGGCATAATATACCCAGACTTCATTGCTGAGGCATTAGAAGAACACAGCAAGAGCCCATTGTGATATTAAGAAAAAGCTCAGAAGCAAACTCAGACTGAGATCCAAAAACCTGCTGGCCCCCTGTGAGGCTCTTGGCTTCCCTTTGCCAGACCTTTTACAATATAGAATGAAGTCTTCTCAGTTTTAGCTAAAGCAGTGCAGTGCTCAGGCAATGAACACTCATTTTCTACTTTGCTGTCTACAGAGCACACTTTAGGATGAGATTCAGAGTCTTAAAGACCAGGCTGACAAAGGGCAAACCAGTCAAAGTCAATGTATTCTTTCCAGGGGAAGGAAAAGCTAACTGTACCCAAATCTCACTGTTTGACAAAGCTGGCAATCCTTTTAAGGAGGAGTGTACAGGCATAAAAATTAGGTAGATCTGTAAATCCACATATGTTATTTCTCATGAGACAGCAAGAGTCATCAAAAGAAGTCTTTGTCCCCATAAATCTTTCTACTGTTAACAGAAACTGAAGGTTCTTCTGCACACACACACACCAATGCACACATAATTTTTGTTTGTAGTTTTTAAACTAAAGGAGAAACAAAGTGCTTATCCAACATCTCTTTTGTATTCATTCTCAAAATTGGAAGAGTTGTCTCTGAACAGATAACTCACTGTCTAATCTCCTGAGAAACAGAAGCAGGGGTATAGAGTGCAGAACACTAACAAAATAGTCGGGTATACAAAAACAAAGAGCTAAAGGCTAATGGCATCCCAGCAAGGGAAAGGCAGATAGGAAAGAAAAATGATCAGCCATTTTTACAATGCATGGAAGTTGGCATCAAGAAAATGGTTGGCTTCAAATTTCAATGACTTACATCCATCTGTTTCTTCAGTAGCATAAGACTGCAGCTACGCATTTTGGGAACTTAAATTTTACGGGAAAGGACATATCACAATACGAGTGCCCAGCATTCATCTAACAGGGTCACCCACAGCTCTAAAGGTCATCTGGGTTTTGTTTTATCTGGTCCTTTTATAAAACTAGAGAAAGTAATATCCCTGAAATCTCCTCACGCTTCTCTCTTCTGCAAAGGCAGAAAGCATAACAAAGGGTAAAGAAAGTTAAGAAAAGAGATGATGACATTGTATGAACCTTGCACAGAAGGAGTTGTGTGATGCTCTGTATGCCATATTTGCATTGCTTTGAATAGACCTGCCCAAGTTTTTCCTTCTCTCTAGTAATTTTTATGTATTCAGATAATCCTACAAGAAGCCAGAAAGTGATTTATTCCATAAAATGTACCAGATTCAAATTGTTCCTGCCAGTGGCCACACTTTCCATTTTGTTTTGGGGCCATAGCATAATCTTATTCTTTTGTCTCATCCTGCAAAATCTTTATGATTTTGCAACCGTAAACTTGTGGAGCTCTCACTTTAAAGGAAGAAATTAATTAAAAAACAGGAAAAAAATAGACAAAAAATATGTCACCAACGCATCAGCTTAACACAAAACTACAAAGATTCAACCTCAAAGCCTGGAAGCAATTTGTGGCTTTCAGTTCAGACTTCACTAAATTTTGCAGTTTATCGAGGCATTTGCTTTTAAAAATGTGTTTCACCTTTGCTACATGGCCTGCAGAAAGAACACAAGAAATAAAGTATCAAGTGCAGTTTATTTTCATCACAGAACATCCTTTACAGTGTAAATGATTTCTCCAAAGTTTTAAGCAGCTAACAAGAGAATGATTTGTGTTTCCACATCCAGATTTTTTTCTAAATAGTCTAATAAAAGGTATTTAATCCTACAAATACTTCCTTGCCTAAAATCAGGCACCTGAGTAAGAGGTTTGGATTTAGGCATTCTGGCACCTGCTTTATTAATTTAAAGCACCCTCTTAAATTTAAATATATTTAAGCACCAGCACCGAAAGTGTTAGGCAGTTTCCATCGATCTCTTTCAGAAAAAAAGAGAAAAAACAACACACATTTATCTCCCTGACTAAATTTAATCATGCATATTAAAAATGTCAGCTTTTATGACTAATGGAAAGTCGAAATACTTTCTCAGTGTATTATTTTAAAGGATTTGCAACACAGTGGTGTTTTCTGAGCAATCACAACACCGTGCAAACACACCCTGCTTCTTATTTATACCCCGATAGCACGGAGGCTGTGGATAATGGTTCCACTGTTGCAGTTACTGTACAGACAAAACTTTTGCAGCAACCTTTGCCAAATGTACAGTGTGGGTTAAGACTGAGCTGGAGGTGAAGGTCTAATCAGAGAGCACTCAGAGCAAGTGAGGGAATATTAAAAGCTCCCTTGCAGTTCAGAGCAAAGAGAGGCCTCTAAGTAGGGCAGATCTCCATTCCGGGCTGTCAGAAGGCTGAGCTGTAACATGAGCTGGGCTCCATTTGCTTTTCCATTTATATAAAAACCTTTTTGTTTCTTTTGTTATAAACTTAGACCTCCAGAATAAAGCCTGGAGGAAGGGGGGAGGGAGAGGAACAGTTGCTGCTTGAAAGATGGTTTGTTGTTTGACCACTGTATGCAGCATACAGTTCCTAGCTATCTGTGCAGTTTGCAGCAGCTCCTCTACATCACATATAATTCCTTAAAAAATAAAGTTCTTGCCCACATCCAGAGAATCTGACCCAGTCCCTGCTCCCAAAGACTCTATATTGCAGAGGAAAGACTAAAGCACACCAGGAAGAAGAGCAAGCAAAATGGTTTCCTTTTACAATACTCATAGAGGAAAGTCAGTTTTTAGGAGGTATTTTAAGATTGGAAGACCTTGAGAAATCAAGCCTTCAAAAGAAGCTCACAGCAGAGAGGAAGAGATTGATAGGATGGGAATAGGGTGAGTGTATTAAAAAGGCTCTGCACTTGACATTACTGAAGGCAAAGGGAGCAGACCCTGGATAGAGGAAGATAAAGCTGGGAGAGGCTATATAGGAAGCTGTCTCCAGGGGCAGCTATATCTGTCAAGCATGCTAAGGGAAAGCGCATAGGTAATAAACAAGAATAATGTATTGATTGTGCAAGAACAGCATATATTGTCATATCCTTCAAAGAGATTAAAACAAGAAGAATAATAAGTAGTAGGACATTAAAAGAGTTAACATGGAAGATGATGAGTGTAAGTTAAAATGAAAGTATTCTAGTGTTCTGCAAGAGGAGACATATTTACCTCTTAGTCATGCGTGGAGGAAACAACATGAGGTATATTGATGTACTGGTGAAGGAAACTATAAAAAAATTGAAAGGCTTTCCTCAGCTGAGCCTTATGAGTAGTAATAAACCACAGCACCTATGCTCTTCATAAAATCAGTTTTCATCACTAAGTTTATGCAGAACCTTTATCATTGATCCCATTTTAGTGAAGAAGGAAAAGTGAAATATAACTAAGAGATACAAAGCACCTAAGGCTGCAGAGTGTGGCAGTACAGGGGCAAGGACAGAAGCATGGTGTTGAAAAATCCCACAGCATTTCGCCTATGAAGCTGCATTCCTGCTAAAGCCAAACGCGGCCGTGGCTAAAGGGAATGCAGATGGAAAGCTCTTTTGCAACAAGCAATGTGGGATACTTGAGAAGAGAAAATGAACCTCCAAGTGAGATATTCCTCTACATCTCTCCATTAAGCAGGTTGAGTGCCTGTATTGTTCCTGTATATAACACAGGGAATAAAAAAAAAAAAAATCATTCTCCTTCCTAATGTAAATTAAAGGGTTTTTTATCCATTTGGTTACTTCCATTAATTTATCTCAGGCTGTGTTGTCAAGACAAGAAAACCCAAAAAGAGATGGAGTTGCAGTAAATAACCAATAATTAAATAACTATTTAGGGCTGTACCTCATTTGCTATGGTAAATTTAAATTGAAAGAAGGAAAGATGGACTCTCAAAAAACAGCAACTCCAGTTTGGAAAGTAGCCAACAAATTTCAGAAATCTGCAAAGTGATAGAAAATTTACTTCTGAGAGTTGGTCCTCACATGTGCCCTCCCATTTAAAAATTACAGAGGAGAGTTCCTTATCATGAACACTTCAATAAAAATCTTTATTATAGATTTTTAAAGCTATATATTTAAGAAAGAGGTGAATGAAAAAAATAATCAGGAGAGTATTTGATAGCACTGAAGGTGGTAGTTATTCCAGGATTAACTATGCATACGTATCTGCTGTATAAAATGGCAAGTAGCACATGCCAAAGAAAAGCCTACTCAGAAAGGTATGAAAAGTAGTGTAAACACATATATGTACCTTGAGGAAGCTAGTGAAAATAGGAACATGAACATGAAGGAAGAGTCCTGTTGCTCAGAACCTGAAAACTGCATGACATCTCGTATCATGGTCTGCAAGCCCATGGTGATTATGGAAAATATAAGGGCTGGATGCTCATAAAGTTGGGAAGAACTTAAGCTACGGCTTGAATGACAGATCTGCCATGCCTTGCTCCATTTGAGTCTCACTGCTTCCCCTATCACTGGAGCAAAAAGATCTAGGGCTGGGGGCTACAATGGTCAGAGGTGAAAGAATTACAATGGGAGAAACTGTTTTTTTTTTCTTTCCTCCTACAAATCCCACAGGGGCCCAGAAACCACATATTATATCAGATTTTGAAGGCTTTCTCAGTCAGTATTTTGTAAAACATGCTTTTTCATGTTATAAAACCAGAAAAGGACAACAGCACTAACATTTCAAATTTGATTGTGTTAAAACAGGCTTTTTTCTATTTCCCTCAGTTCTCTCTCTCTCTTCTTTTTTTTTTTTTTTTTTTTTTTTAATTGTTCCAAAGCCTATAGTGGCAAATTTGACATTTGGTCAAGTGTCAGTGTGAAATTTTATAGCTGAGATAATACAAGCTCCTGTAAAATAAAGCAGCCAAATGCTTCCAGTTAGCTTTAACAATAACTGGAAAGGGAAACGTTGCTTCTGAAATAAGGCCCCTTACTCTACTTGTTCTTAGAAAGTGCTGAAAAGAGACAGGTGCTATTTATCTTCTGCTTCTCCTTTCTACTGAGTTATAAACATATAAACAATACGCAAAACATATCTAAGTAAAATATTTAACAGTGCAGACACACACAGAGTAAAGTCTCAGAATCCACTGTCATAGCGCTTTTCAGTAGCACAGTGCCATTCAACCATTCATTTAATTGACCTATTCCTGATTTATAAGCCACAGCAGTAGAGCAGAATGTGATCCACAGAGTAACAAGATCTTTCTCTGTAAAATTTGGTTTTAAATGTTAAATAGTCGGTGCCGCAATGATCAAAAGATGCCACAACAGTAGCAGCATCTCTGTTATTCTGAAATTTTCTTGCTTGTAAACTTCAGACAAAACCTCTTTTTGTTTGTTGATGTGAGCATTTTAACAGGAAACAGGAGTTCAGCCACTAAAAAGCACTTTTTTTCCGATACAAATTTCACCATTGTACTGTGATTGACAGCCATCCCAATGTCTATAAACAACCTACAAGCCTCCCAAATTGACCATTCAGTTCCTGCGTCCAACATTTAAACACTGAGCGGTTTTTGCGCTCAATAAAATTCCTTTTCATTTCGCCCTGGGTTGCCATGTCTCTTCAAACAGAGACAGAAAAGCAGTGCTCTGTGTCAGACAGATTTTAATTTTCAGTCCTCATCCATTCGTACAATGTAGACACAAGCAAACAAACCCTACCCAAAGCCTAGCAACCCACAGTTTAAACAGTCAATGTGTATGAGCTACGGGATGAAGGCCTGGACCTGTTCACACATGAATAAAGAAGATTAAGATTTTCTTTCAAAGACATGAAGCCTTTTTGACAGCCTGTGTCAACAGCGCTGTCTGCCTCTCAATGTGAAACAGTCTTCTATCACAGGTTCCCACAGGGAGGTCTTGCTTATTAGCATGCTTTACACTTCCATTCCTTGTCAGTATTTAATTTAAGAATAAGGGTGCAAAGTTTTGCAAACTCTTACTTACCCACAATGAAAGGATAACTTACTGGAGACACTGAAAGGAAATACCAGCTAACATGAACACCTACAGGGTACACTTTTTAAAGAGGATAACCTAGGAAAAGAAAAAAAAAGAAAAAGAAAAAAAACAGTGGATACAGTTATGTTGTCTATTTGTCACGGCAAGAACATATCAGTAAATTTTTTAATCACAGAATATGTCTTCTAACATGTTACTTTTGTAGAATTCTTGTCAGCCTACATTTTAAGTATAACACGTGCTGCTGTGCAGGGCAATACACCAACTCTGATTCTGGACGTAACAAAAAAATCTTCATCCAAACAGCAGCAATAACACCAACTGTGTTCATATGTGAGCCGAGCTTGAAAGGGGTCTCCAAAGTCATTAAACTGAGTCCACTGCTATTGCAGGCAATATGACATATAATCCCTCTCAAAAAGTGACCAAGCGCTCTTCTAAAACAACACTCTGAACAACAAAAAGCCAAAACCATTGTTTTCATTCAAGAAAAAGATTAGTCCTGGCTGAAACAATTTAGATTCCATTTTTGTGAATGAATGACAGCCCCAAGTCACCATTATGGACTGATGTTATCATATTGTTTAAAATCAAAATATTCTAAGACTCCAATCTTGCAAACACACTTAGGGAGCTGTTTAGATAAAGAAGTGAGTGGTTCCACTGAAGGTAATTGCATCATGCAGATGTAGAGCATATGAAGCATTCAGGATTGCAGTTTAAATTTCTGGAGCTAAAACTAATAGGAAAAAAATGTACTTCCTGCAGTATTGTAAACCACTTTTTTTGCGAACAAATGAAAATGTTACTGCTGTATTATCTCACTATTTGGGTAAGATCACAGATCTGCTATCAATTTGATCATCTAACATTGTTAAAAATTTATTTTGAAACTACCACAGGAGAAAGTTGGATTTTCAGGACAAAAAACCATTGCAACAAGGAACAGATTATATGTCAGTGAAGTAAGTGGGAAAAGCTCCAAATTTATCTCAGTATTGGACTTAAAACACCAAGATTAAATAAGGATGGTCCTGAAAGCCGTCATAATCCATATCATGGGAAGCAAGATTTCAGGCAGGAAAATGAAAAAGTTTTTTTTAGGATTTTTTTTTTTAATCTTGTAGCTAAAATAAAGGGAAATTAATGTTTCATGGCTCTAATGTAAAATTCAATGTGAGGTACAGAAAGAGCTGAATGACCTTGTAACTAGAAATAAACAGCTGAGACAAGGAAGGATAAGTAGGATTACAAGGATCAACATTTAATGCATCAAAAATCTTCCTTTAAAGCTGTGTACTGTACACAAAAATGATTCATAGTCTTTTACAAGTATCTGCTTACCAGATGCTTTTTAACATTATTCCTGATCTTTTCCCCTCTATGAAAATCACAATTGAGTGTGTGACAGCTAATACAATGACACTAAAGATGCACTTCCTTTTATCCTGGTTTAATACATCCCAAAGAAATTATCTAGGTTTTCAATTAGTTATTTTTAAGGCAGTACACTTTCTTTGAGTTCTACAGTTTGATTCTAGTAAACATTTATTTCTGTCAAGCAAGTATATGACTTAGTGCACTGCAGTTATAATTCATAACATATTTAATTCTGTTCTCAAAGCTACATATTTGTTTAAAAAATACATGTAATCTCAAGTTTTAACTTGCTGAAGTTAATTTTTTCTAGACATCTAAAGAAAAATTACATAGGTTAAAACACAAAGATAAGTAAAGAAGATGTATAAATATGATGTATGCAAGAGTCTGGATTTTATTCTCCTCAGTCTCAGTTATTTGTAGGTATTAGTTTAAGAAGGAACACTAGCTTCTAGCAGCATTTAGTAGCAGGTCTATAAATAAAGCATCATTTCCACTACAAAAACAAAAAACTCTCCAACAAATAAAACAGTTCATTTTTATTTTCTGATCAGTTCTTTAAAGTTATAACATTAAAAATAAGCCCATGTCTTTGCATCTTTTTGGTTTTTTTTTCCTCCGCAAATTAATTTATTCACTGTCTCTCGGGGTCTCAGGATGCAGCCCTTTGTTTTGCTTTGTTTGATTTGAGACAGATGCATTACTTGGAATCAAACACACTTTTTAAGTTTAGATGTACAATGTGTGTATTATTTGCAAGAAACACTCTCAGAGTAGTTTGGGGACCCCTTCCATAACTGCACTCACAGACAAAGACTCATCGGAGCACAACATCTGCTAAAAAAAAAAAAAAGAAAAAAAAAGAGCTAAAACCCCATAGCATTATTTTCAGTTTTGGGAAAAAGCTCTAAAATTTAGTGATTTTCTGATATTTCTGTGTTAATTTTCATCACCAAACAAGCTACATGACAAAGTTCATCAGCAGAGAAGTTCAACAAAGCCTTGTGGAAGATGCCTTTCAACATGGCTGCCGTCTCCCCTTATTCTTTCCCAGCTGACCTCAGTGCGCTGCGATTTTACAAATGGTATTTTTATCTCTTTGTTCCTAATGAGATTCTCTTGTCTTCATCTCCTCACCGGTTAGGAGGTCATCCTTTACCCTGGGGGCATTTGGCTTTACTGTCATGGAACACAATGGGAAATAGCCACCCTTCAAGCAATTCTCAGCAAGTTTCTCTGAAACACAAGATTTGAGGGAGCAGTGGTAGCGGTATTTCATAACTTCTGGTACAGCTGGCAGGAGTAAATGTGACCACATCTATTAAATACTTCTCAGGAGTTCTCACGCACACTAGATTGGAGTGATGGTGTAGGCTTGAAAGAGGAAGAAACTTGTTTTAAGTGTGCCTGACTGACAGAAGAGAAAATTTAGGAATGTGTGTTAGGGGATGGGGATTTATGACAGACTGGGCAAAGGCTGGCAGATGGGAGGGGAGAAACTAGGGGTGTTGCTTACCTATGAGCAGCTACTCCCACTCATTTTATCTGAGGGATCTTTGGAATATATAACATGTGGACAGAACTTGTGGCTGACAGAGGCAAGAGTTAGCAAAATTTGTGTGTGGCTGAAACATTTTGGAACCTTCAGATATTCCACCCACTGAAGAGAAATACAAGACCTTGTCATGTATTAGGAGTGTGCACCCATGCTCCAGCTCTCAAACTCCAGGGTGTCACCCTTGTACAGTTGTGCCTTTACCATCAGCTTACACAGACATGCCAGGTTGTCCCACAGACACTGAAATTCCACAATCATAATTCATCTGTTACTGTATGTCACCTGTGGAACAACATTAAGGGGAAATTGATGTTCTAATTTAGTCTTTCTGTAACGTCATGTTTGTAAAGGAAATCACTCACACAGCTCACAGGGTTTCTTCTTTTTACTTTAATCCACATGTGATAAACCCATACCTGGTCAGGGGAAAAAAAGGACACATTTTGATTCAGGTTTTGGGTTTCCCTAATGATTTATCAAAAGAGTGAAGTGTTTAAACTGAAAACCAAAATCACTGAGATGTTATCACAGTACCTCACATCTCTTTTCATTCAGTGATCATGCTACCATTTTGTGGGGGAGCCCAGCTGGCCCTGGGCTCTCTGTAAGCTAGGATATTGAAGACGGAACTTTACACCTGGCAGAGGG
>JAYRBT010000082.1:118519063-118532879 GCA_036023395.1 Myiotriccus ornatus | reverse complement strand
TATTGCAGGAGCAGGGCACCTTAGCTTGATTCCACGTTTCTCTAGCATGACAGGATGACAGAACCATCCTTTCTAGACAACATGGAAGTCACTATTTTCCAGTGGCTCAGCCGTTCGAAACAGGTGTCTCAGAAACTATTTGGGCCAGCCCCTTGAGCGACTTTACATCACTCCCAAATGCCACCGGAATATCCCGCCCCCTATGACTCCTTTAGAGCCATCTCTCCCGTCCTTACTTGGGACGTGTAAACTTCTAGATTGCTGCAGGAGGTACTTATGTTAGTTACAGACAGAGCGACAAAAAACCGAAGTCGAACGATAGCTGGAACGCTGCTCTGCCGCAGCCAGGAGCTCACAAGTGGCAGTTGCCAGGATACGGCGATTGCACAACAGGCCGGGCTGAGCGGGGGGCGCGACCAGCCTGCCAGGCGGCTGTGGGGAGACGGGGCTGCTCCGCGCGGAAACGGCTGGCGCTGCTGGGCCAAGGCACGTTCAGGGACAGTCTCAGCTGGCTCTCAGGGCTCGGCCAGAGGCGTCCAACAAAGCCGGAGGGACGCAGACCAGGCACAGAGCGGTGGGGCGTGCTGCGCCGCAGTGTCCGTAGGGTCGCAGCTGGGAGCGGAGCGGGGTGACAGAACGCTCCAGGGGGGGAGCAGGGTAGCCCTGCGGGAAAGCCTGAGAGCAACTGAGAGCGGAGCCAAGTGGGACAGGGGTTGGATGTACTGCTGCCCGCGTACGCGCCGATAACTTATGCAGAGCGAAGTGATGGCTCAGCAGCAGGGAAAAAGTCTCAGCAGCAGCAACAGGTAGAGCTCAGGGCGTACGATCTCTCGAGCTGGGAAGCGGTGAAACGAGTCGGGGGGGTCAGCGGCAGCCTGACCCTGCCGACGAGCTTCCTGAGAAATCCGCTGATACTCGTTCACTTCAAAGTCCTCTTGTCGAGTTCTGTTTTCTGTCTTCCTTTGCAATCACGTCAGAGTTACCATATGTCGTCGGTCGGGGCGGGAGGACGACACGGTGTTCAGGGATACCAGCTCCCTTTATTACAACAGTGCCTCTACTTTATACAGTACTGGGTGTCACACATGTACATGCACTATTGGTCTAACATAAACATAACAACTCATGATTGGACACACAGCCACATGTCAGAGTACCATAGGTTAGACATGCTAGCAGGAAGTCCACCCTGTGCCACAGTCCTTACTCTCCGTGGTTAACCCTCTGCCAGGCGCAAAGCTCCATCTTCAATATCCTAGCTTACAGAGAGCCCAGAGCCAGCTGGGGTCCCCCACAAGGTGCAGTAATGAACAGCCTTCCCTTGGCCACATGGCAAAACTGGGAGAAGGAAAAGGAGCTGGGAGGTCAGTGCAAGGTGAGAACAATCGTCTGAAGAAGGGGAGAGCAAAGACTGTTTACGCAATCCTTGTCTGTGGAGACAGCTACAGGATACCACATACTGGCTCATGTTTAAGGCCTCGTCCTGAATCCCACTTAAGTAAGAGAAGAAGCAGACGCAGGGACTGAAGTAGCTCTGGGTATGTAAGCACTGAAGAAACTCAGAAGAAATGCTGATGATACCTAACAAATGCTGGTACCTTTACACTGACGATTTTGTAGAATGACTTTGTATGTTGGACACAATTCAGTGTTAGGCCTTAATCCATAATATTTCAAAATTCTATGTCAGGTGAAGTTGTGTATCAGGAAGATTCCCAGGTGTTCTAGTACTTGTCACCCTCACCACAAAGGCAAATAAGGTAAAAATGAGTTGCTTAATGGTTTCACAACTTATAGTGTGTTTGACATTCATTCTGTTTACCCATCTTGTTCTTAATCCTAAAATAACCAGCTTTAAAACAGGGTATTTTACAGATTTTTACAACTTTCTAACATCTGCACCAAATATTGTGGAAATGTTTTAACCCGAGTTTCAAAATTATACATGACTTAATAAGGGAGTTGTTTATGTTGGTTAAACAAGTCAGTATTGAAAACAGATTCATGGAGGATAAACAGCTCTAGTATGTGAATTATTTAGGTTTATTGAAATGTCCGTAAGTATATTGAAAAATAAGTTATTAAATTAGGTTACTAACTATCTTAGTCTTACTATGTTTGGGGACCTTGTACAGCATTTGAGGGCACAATGCTAAGCCACCTATTAGCATTTTCAAATTAACCTGTTTGAAGAGTAACTGGTAAACAGAAATAGCATCAACAGGAAATGTTAAACAGTTATTAATGGGTTTATCTGAGAATTTTTCCTGTCTGCAAATACAATTATTTTTGCATTGTCTTTGACAATAGACTGTGATGAGCTTAAATCTTTCATAACTATGGCTCCACTTAACAAAGGTGATCATACGTTTATGCTGTTTTTTCATTACAGTGTAGATTTGATTGGTTTAGTAACAAAACATTTATTTGAGGTCCTGAAAGAAGTACAGTGTGATTCCCCTTAGTGAAATTATTAATTTTCATGGCTCCTGATCCATGTCAACTGTTTCCTTTGCAATTTCAGTGTAGTTTTAAAAAGCTGTAGTAAAATGCAGTTCCTGCTCCAGCATGCCAACAACCTAAAATACCATAAATATAGTGGATAAAACACATAAACAGAAGATAGGACTAGTTAATATGTAGTATCAACATTAATGATTTTTCTCTTACACATTAATCTTTTTCATGCACTTTTGTGCAAGTTGCTCCTCTGTAGACTAGTAAGCTTTGCAAGAAAGCAAAAATTAAAGAGCAGAATGAGCTGTGGAGGTGGGGAGGAAGGTGAGGACAGGTGGAAGGGAAAAGAAAATTATGTACAGTCATTAGCAAAGTACCTCTCAGAGAATACGTAGAGAAGACAGGTGTCACACGTTTGCTAAAGTATATTCCCAAATGTTCTCTATTCCCCATCCTCCCATCCTCAGACGCAGCTCTGCATTCCTTTACCAGGACAAAGGAGAGCTTAACTGTGTTATTGCCAGGGTTGGGAATTTCCTTCCAGTATTTATTTGTCTGTGAGACATCGTATTCCTTTCTCTTTCAGCAACGCTTGGCTCACTAACGGGAAAGTGACAAAATTTGGGTAAGAAGGCATCCCAGGTTTATAGTCCACTGAGCCAACTCTTCCCACTGCTCTCTGCCAGCCTCCTAGCAGATGGTATTCTGCAGGTGTGCCAGGATCCAACTGCTGCTCCTATTAGAAAAGGCCATTCAACTCACCTGCTGGAGACAGGAGTTTTGCTATGACTGCTGCAGCCAGTTCATGTTCTCTAACTCGAACAATCCAGTCTCTCCCCCTTGGTTAAAGGACCAGGACCACAGGAGACACAAATGCCTTACTGGATAATTGAGACCTAAGCATGGCTAGACAGGAACTGCAGCCACCTGGTTTGCACAGAGGCACAGCTTTTTTCCTGCCTGAGAGGCAGGCTCAGTGCAGGCTTCTGAGAAAACATCATTTCATGAAGTGCCAAACACCCAGCAGTGGCACACACATTCTTCTTTGTTCTCTGCAATACAAAGCCAATAGTCTGTTTTCTGCCTTTCAAGGGGTAAGGCTAATGGTTTCTCAGTGATCCATAGAGTAGGAACAAAACAGTGTGTTGAGAATAGATATCAGGCAAGGTAAGAGCAAAGTGAGGCCATCAGCAGGCATGGAGATTGAGCAATTCTGTCACAGATCAACACTGAAGCTTAATGGCATGGCCGCAACAAGCCATGTAAACGGTGAACCAAGTCTGACACATGCCCATTAGAGTAATAAAAATAGAACAATTACAAGTAATCAGGTCCCAGATTAGTATTAGTAAAACCTTTGGCTCTACCATTTATCACAGCTCCTTCAACAGCATGCACAAGTTCTCCTGACTCACACAAAAGCGTGTCTTACATTCAAATGTACAAACTACACAAACCCTTCCCCATAGTTCTGAATTTTGTTCTTTACCAGTTCCAACAATACCTTATAATAAATTATCAGACATGGTGGGATCATAGTGTGATTGAGGACAGTCATGAGAGATCTAAAGTTTTTTTGGTAGGTTTAGTAGACTAGCAACAGAACACAGCTGATGAATACAGTAACACAAATCATAAAGCCTTATTGTCAGTACTGGAAAAAACTTTTATATGACTAGCCCCACTTTAACAAAACATTAACTTTTTCCACAAGTGAAATATTGGGTGATTTGGTTGTTGGGAGTGGGTTGAGATCTGATATGCCTGGCTAGTCTTTGGTGGGTAATTCATTTGGATCCTGAACACCTAAACCAGACGTTTGTATTTAATAGGTCAGCGAGTCTCATAAGCAAGTCATTATTTAATAGTAGAATTGGGTATTTCAACATCTCTCTCTCCTTTTCCACTACCAAGCAGACATAGTGTCACACATACATGCTTTTATCACTTGTGTGCAGCATACTGTAGGCATTCAATAGCTTTAAGAGTTGTGTGTAGAAGACTGATGTAATATTTCGCAGTTTATGAGAGCTCTAACTGTAGGTTTATAGGATACAAAGGTTTAAGTATTCTGTGTCTGGGACAGATTCGGAGGTGAAGCAAAAAAAAGAAAGTCATGTTTGGAATATAATACAAGTGTGACACAAGTACCAAAACAGACATCTGCTGTCCTCCTCCTGCCTAATTTGAGCCCTGGTTTTATTCATTAAATTGCATTCACAGCTAGATACTTTACTGAGCTGTCAGCCTTCCTTAATGTGAATCTGGAAGTCAGTTTATTGGGGTAAGTCTGAGTTACAGGTCTTTTTCTTCAAATGTTCATTTTTTTCACTGAATTATTTTGGATTTAGTCCAATGTAATAGGGTAGGGTTTCGACGATCATCCTTTCAAAGATTCCAACATTTTCAAAAATTGGCTTGTGAATGAACATGTCATATCCATAATTTATGAAGAAATATATTTACCAGCTGAATTCAGATCTGTATAAAAATAAGTAGAAAACAGTCAAGAAGTATAAATTTGAAGCTTATCTCCATTCTTGAAGCTGTCAACTCACATTAAGTAACAGAGAGTTTCCAAAGTGACGGGACATAACTTGGAACCCAAACTGCTACAAAGTCAAAATATTTGCTATTCTTAATACCAAATATCTTTATTTCCAATAGCTACATGTTAAAATGAAATTTTGACTACTATTGTTAATCAGAAAGTGTCTTTGAATAATACAGAATTTTAGAGTAGGATAATGTCCTGAAATTACATTTAAAGATGGGTTTTAAAATACAGGAAACATCCATTAATATGAAAGAACAGATCATTTTAGATACATAATTAAAATTAGATATTTGAATCCAGTAATATAACTGCAGTATATAAACATAGTCACATAATATCAAAACATAGCTAAGTGTTGAAACAAATTTTAAAGTAAATAAGGAATAAACTACTTAGAATCCCCAAGTTCACCTCATGTTAAAAACTAATGGTAACAATGCCTTATTACCCAATTTTTCCCCCCCAGTAAATCGTATTTTGAATTGCTCAGAACTTTGCCATATTTTAATTGTTCATGCTGAAGTATGTCATGCTGTTTGCTCACTTCAGGCTGAGTTCTTCTACAGAGTGTCATCTTAAATGGTTCATCCATTTCCAAGAATAGTGTTAAAATTAAAATGGTGCTGTCTATTCAAAAATGCTTCCAGCTGCCTCATGAAGGAAGTCTAGTATCCTTGCTGTTTGGACCAAAGGTTTGAATCTGCTCAGTAGGTTTCTCACTACAGAAATCTCTGTCAATGGACATGTTGATGGAGACAGCTCTGGAAAGCACATGGCTACATGCTCAGGACAGGCAGCTGAACCCCTGCAGCTAAACTCTCCAAGGATCCTTTGGGCCTTGAGCATGCCTAGTTCCCCCACAGTTCCTGTTTGCTGGCCAAGGGGCAAAGCTGACAATGTTCCTGGTTCTAGCCCACCTCTTGCACCATATTATGTTCTTCTTAAAATGCCAACTTCTGAATTCCTGCTGAGCTTAAGAAAATCTTAGCTGTCATTTTTTTTTAAGAGAAGGTTTCCAGCACTCACTATTACCCTGAAAAGCCTGAAAACATAGTGTAACTACATGTTGAAATCTCAAAAAAATATTTGAAAATTAATTCAACAACCAAAAAGTCTAATAAAAAGAACAACAGGAGTTGTGGTGGGTTGGTTTTTTTTTTTTAAACAGTCTTATGACTGCAAAGGCAGTTTCATGATTTGTTGTGGTCTGCCTCCTGATTTTTTTAAATGCTTGCAGCTGAGAATACTGGAAATATGCACGTTTCTCTGGGAGAAGTGCTGCAAGCGATGGCGTAGTTTTGTCATGCAGTTAGTCCAGGACTAAAGACAGAAAACCAGTTTCTATCCATCAGAGATGCCATTCACATTGGCATCCTGGCAGTAAAGAAAGAAACAATCTGATTCAAGGGGAAAGACAGATAAGGAAACAAAAGGCATGTGTTGAGAGAGGTCAGAAGCTGGGTGTCTGGACCAAAGTAGAAGGAAGTAGGAGAGGGCTGAGAAGCAGAAATGAGCATGTCTATAGTCAGTGGTGAAGTTGCTCCCTTCAGAAATTTGAGAAGAAAAGCAGCAGTCCTCAGTCCCTCTGTAGCTCAGTGAAACCACTGCTGTGAAAACCACTGCTAAAATGTGTGGCTTAACACTAGGTAATAGCCAACCACTGCAACCATGGACTACTCGGATGGCTGCGGTCTTTGCTGAGTTCTGAAGTTTCCAGTCTTCCTGTTGGCCCTGCAGTTGTGGAGAAGCATTCCTTCCCCAGCTCCTCCCCTCAGTTTCCCATGCTAAAGAAAATAATACAAAATGGAACACAGAAAAACCAGGAATTCCTCCCAAAATTGAAAATAGTCAGAATTAAGGTTGTTACAAATCAACTCTTTGTACATGATCATTATGGCAGTCTGTAATGACACTATTGCCCATTTCTTCCACAACCTCCTTCATGTGATTACGGAGCAGACAACAGCTGCTACATGGTTCACTGTTCTATACTTTTCCTCAGATTAATGTATTAAATACAGGATAAGTATTTATTCCTGGACTTTGAATTCAGTCCTATTGTTAGTACTATCATAATGCTTCACAAATAAAGATGATTTTCTTGAAGAAGTTGTCTTTCCATTTCTTACGGTTAGTGCTGGGATTGGCAGTAGGTAGCTGTGAGAAAGTTAATTAAAAGTATCTGATCATCGATGCATGAAGAATTCTGTCACAGAAACAGAGATAAGGGCCAATTCAATACTGGAGTGTTTCAGCTTCTTGTAGTAATAATATTGTCCTTTCTCCTCTTGAAAGCCTCTGTTTTATTCACTGACACCTTTCAGCTTCTGTAAAAACATATCAGGTGTTCCCAAAAGCAGACTCATGCAGTAAATCAGGTGAGCAAAGCCATATAGATGTAGGGCCAGCTCCTGCTCTTGGGATTTCTTTCTGCAGGTTATGTTGGCACCATGACTTCTGGCTCTGAGCCTGATGGTGTAGAGAGACGTGTGCCTCCCACTGCACCCTCCCAGAAGGATGTCATTGAAGCGATCCCTCAAGATCCAAGAATCTGGCCAAATGGAAGAACAGCAAATGGCTAGATGGAAATAGTCCAGACAGTGCTAGACTAACAGTTGGATCTTGCCCTCACTACATTCTGTGCACTTAATAGGTGTTGCAATTATCATGTAATTAAGGAACATCGTAACATGTACAAGTAGGTTGAATTAATATTACGTAGGCAGTTTAACCCCAGCAATTATTAACTTCTCAGTGCTTGACTGAAACTTAGCATTCCTGTAGAGTAGCTTTGTGGATGTAACCATCTTTACTTATCTGACAATGTGTTACATGCTTCATTTGCCAGAAATGTTATGAGCTTTGAGTCAACATATTAGGAGCATGTCTCTGTTTTCAGTGGCAAAAGGCCAACTTTTAATTTCACTTATTTGCCACTGGCTAAACTGTGTCATTTCCTAAACATTTCTTAATTTTTAAAGTAAACACCTAACCAGTGCTGCAATATACTAAAACACAGTGTTAAAATGACTATAAGGGGGAACAGAAATATGGAGGTAGTGTTATATATGTGGGAACTATAATTTTCTACTCCATTTTTTTTTTTACAGCATTGGATGAAAATTTTTGTATACATTCCCCTATGTTTAAATTTAAATATTATTTTGGGTTTGGTTCTATTTTGATTTGAGTGGGATTCTGTTTAATTTGCTTTACAGTTTTGTATAGTATTATACAATATTACAGAATAAAACAGCAGTGCAAACTACAAGGTAATTCGGATGTTCCTAGAAATACAGGTAGCATGGATTTACAAGATTTGGCTGTCCTTAATAAAACATTTGGCTAAAGACAGATTATAATGTTAAGAACTCAGATGATTTTACTTTTTCTTCAGAACAGCGGATTAAAAAGACACCATCACTGTCCTTCAGCAGAGGCTATTATCTGCATTCCCTATGCATACTACTGGTTTTCCCTTGTAGATCATCTCCTTATTTTTAGGAGAAAAGCTCCTCTAAACTATTACAAATTTGTTTCCTGAACTCTCTGCAATATAGAGACTTTGTTGTCAGCAGTGTGCATTTGCTCACAACAGTAAAATCTCTTTTTGACAGATGCAGTCATGGTAAGGTTAACCATTTTAGAAGAACTGGGGATGCTTGTGATGAGAAGAATAATAAGAACTAAATGTAATCTGTCACCAGACTGTAAATGTAAATCAGATTGTAAATGTAATCTGTAAACAAAACTTGTTTGAAATAGCTAGGAAATACTATTGCTAAACATGCCCCAGATTTAAGCTGAGGATTTTAGTATTCACCTAAATGTTACACCTTCAAGAAATGGACTTTTCTTTCTTTATGACTGAAGGCTTGGTTTATTGCTGACTTTGATTACTCAGGTATTGCCATGATCACCTGAGCAGACTTCACACCCAGAAGTCATTCCCAATTAAAAAACCTCAAACCAAACCAAATGAAAAAAACCAGATTTGTTTCACCTTCTCTAAACTGAACTTTTAATTAATTTTAAGACTTCCAAATTAATTCCTAATTAAGTATTCAACTAGTTTTAAAATCTTAATTCATCACAAATATTGAACAGCTTTAAGGAAGATCCTTTTCTGCTGTAGAAAAGACAAGACACCACCACTATACAGCTAAGAAATATACAGCCATTGAAAATAACTGGAGCAATTACCTTTTATTATGAAGCATGGTAGGTAGCTCAAAGCTACTGAGCATTAAGACATTAATAAAAGTGTCCAAGACAGCAAATAATCATAATAAGTGATGTCAGCAATTCTCCATGACCTTCTAATTTTATAGCTTTTTATTTGAAATACAGTAATGAAAGAACACATAAATCAATGCTTCTATATTGAAAAGCCCATTTTCTATTTCCATTGAAATTTCCATTTCACCTTTTTATGTATCTGTTGCATTAATTCAGACATAGACCTAATGTTTCCATGCTATGGAAGAGAGACAATTCACTTTAAATATCCATTACACATATTTTTAGGTTCTGTTCAAAGCCCCAAGGAAATGTATATGATACGCACTTGAACACCAAATTAACTCATTAAGATAAGCGCAATTTGGTTAGTGTTAAGTCAATTTATAGTAAAAGGCTGCTTTCTTGTGCTGATAATTTATGGAGATATTTGACTGTTATAGCTCCCAGCAAATCCTTACTAGCTTGTCTGTAATCTTACTATGCTGGAAGTATTACAAATAGTAAAAAAATATGCTTAGGCATCATTTTTAGAGAATGTACTGTACCTTAAGGCATTGTGCAATCTTCATCCTCAAGAATATAATTTTTCATTGTAGGGAACTTCCAAAAGAGTACATGAAGTGGGTTCTCTCCTGCTTTTTGGAGTGCTCTCTTGTAATGGTGTAATGTGAACTTTCCACTCAGAGGAGAAAGGGGTAACACAGAGATGAATCAGGGAAAGGATTATATTAAAAGGATGGCATTTTTTAGGAACTGTATCACAGTTAATTCCATTAACTTGGACAATCACAATTCCGTAGTGGTTCACACCAAATATGGAATAAGTGTTTTCTGAAACAGGTACCTGATAGATTTTTTGCGTAAATTTTACAAGCCATGTTTTCAATGGCTACAAATCAATGCAACTCCATTTGCAAAAGCCTACAGTTCCACTGCAATTTAAAAAACTATTAAGTCTCAGTTATCTTGGTCCACGATTCAACCCCATTCATGTCCCTGTCCCAGTCATCCTTGCCATAACAGTGTGGCTGAGAAATGCCAGAGAGACCCTCCCTAAGTGGTTGACTTACTGAAAACAACTCCACCACAAACCTTTGATGGGGAGCTTCCAGAGCTACTTTTTTCTTCAAGCTGTTGGGCAACTCAGTGTGTCCTAAGGCAGAAGGAATACCAGCTTTAGCAGGAGGATCCTGGATTTGAATCAGCTCAAGCCACTGTGGGACTGTACCTTTGACATATGTCACTGAAACTTAACAGATGACAAGTCTAAATTGTGTTGGTTTCATTGAAATGAATCTTGCCACAGTAACAATGGAGCAGTTTCCCAGGTAAGAGATTTTCAAATAACATACAATTTGTCTATAAAACACTGAGATTGTGGTAGCTTGAGACACTGACTGAGCAGGGAAGATAGATGCAACAGATCTCTTCAGTGAAATTACATTTAATAACAGAAAACCATAACTCCAGATTCAAGATTCCATGCTAGAAGTTTAAAGGAAAAAAAAAAAAAACAACAACCCCCCTCCAAAAACTCTATCACAGACTTCTTCACTGCACAGATGTGCAGCAGACATGTGGGTTAGTTGCTGAGGCTGCAGTTAAAGCCTGCTTTGTAGTAGGATCATGAGGAACATGATATGTGAGTGCATCTACTCTAGTGAGCTGTGCATCCCAACATAAGTGGATCCGGAAAGTGAAACAGCTGGTGCTGAGGACCTGACTTAAAAACTATCTGCGTTTGGGAGGATGGGGTGCTGGTTCAGATGAGCCCTAGTCTGGCCGTGTGGAACAAACACCGGTGAGCACTGAGGCTGTTCAGCTCCTGAAGCACATTTTCTGGCTTGACTTAGCCATGTGCAAGGAGAATGCTCTGCAACATGGACTGACAGAGAGCAAGGGTGAGTCTCCTCAGGAGTGCTCACTCACCTGATCTGAGCTGAAATGCTCATAAAGATAGACCCATATATGTCTACTGATGCCTGCTGTGATGGAGTAGATGATCGTTGCCGAAAAGATAGCCTATCAAGAAAACTGGTAAAAGTTGTAGATGTGGAATAAGTTATAGTGTGTCTTAATTATTGCACTGTCACTTTTAGACACGAGGCAAAGTTAACCTTTGATATCTGCAAATGCCTTTGTTAATGGTGTTTTTTAATTCATGGCCAAATGCTTTATGAAGCCTTATATATCCTCTGGCTTATTTCAGGCATTTTGCCTGAGTAAAGACTTTAGGATCAAACTTATAGATTCTAAATTCTTAAGATCCTTTGGGAGACATAAATCATGACTTCATATAACTTGGCTGATTTAAGTGAAAGAAAATACATGTAAGAATGTGTACTTGTTAGAAATATATATTTAAAGATATATTGAAAAATCAAGTTCTGTTGCACTGATGTCATCTGCAAAGGTGGGGCACTGCCTGTGAGGTACTTCAGTGTTTTGTGGGTTCCTATAAAACTTGGCCAAGGAGCAAAGGCATTTCAGTTTAACAAGCTAATAAATAGTTTTGAATAACCCACCTTGTGTCTCATAACATTTGGAATCAAAACATAAAGCAAAGCCAAGGAGGATAGAAAATAAACGCAAGGCTGCCCTCTGCCTCTTGCACTGGAAGGGATGTAGAGGATAGTGATGGAAGCAGTCACTTTTTAACTGTTGTGATCCATTGGCTTTTCTGTTTTCCCCCCTCTGCTTCAGTAAATGACAGGTTATAATGTATTCCATAAAATTAAAAAGATATTCTGAGACAAACTGAAGATTTATTCAACAAAAAAGTGCTGTGCAGAACATTTTTCAGGGAATTACATGATCTCCACAGGTATGCTAGAACATTCAAATTGCAAGAGGAAATCATCCTCTGCCTTGAGATTTAGCCTAGAACTGATAGAGTTGATTTGCATTTAACATTTTTGCTGGGGCTGGCTCTTTTCTAGGATTTTTTAATGGTCTTTTAGGATTGCAAGAAAGTCACCTTGGTGTTAGCATTGCAACTTCCCCAACTGCCTGATAACCTGGCAACACCATTGTGATCCAACCAAACATTTTTAAATTAAGAGAGGAAGTGAAAGAGAAGGAGAAAGGCCACATTAATGTCGCAGGAAAACATTTTAGTGGACAGACCCTGCATTTTACTGCTGAAGTGATTTAGCCATAGAATGAAGGCAAGTGAAAGGAGACTTATCTCCAAAATTTTTGCCATTGGTATAAGCTACATCTTTATGGATGATTAACCAGTGTTTAAGCTGGAAAGCTTTGATTTTTAACCTGTATTTGAGAGACAATATTTATTTGTGGCTGGTGTCTAGGGCAGAAGAAATAAGAGCAGTGGATGATGAGGATGACGTAATTAAATAGTAGCCTTAATTATATTGCAATTGCTTTGATCTTTAATGACTTGGTTTAGCTACTTTTGGCGGGAACCCTTAGAGTTTTACATGTGGAATACCAGAAATAAATTAAAAAGAGTAAATTTTAAATATTAATTTTATACCTGAAGTATCATGCCATGGATAACATCTGCTTTTTAGCTTCAAAAAGCACACAAATGAATCCATACATAGAATTTCAACCAGCACTTGTTGTAGTTCATATAAGAGCATATGAGCATTATGTGACCACTGTGGGACCATTATGCAGGTTGTACCTACAAATCTTTAGGTGTCTGCCATCTTTAGTAATACCTGAGTGCCCCAATTTAAAGTAGGGAATTAAACATGCAGCAAATGAGGATCACATGGGTAACATTTAAAAAATAATTACTATAAGTACATTGATGGAAATCATCCAAGAAAAGCTTTGGAAAAATGAGCTCTGAAGTATATTTCATCTGTGTTTACATTTTTCACACTAAAACACAAAAGTTTATATTGTTCCCCTTTAGTCCACCTGGGAAATGAGAGATATTTCTCTTGTATGTTTCCAAAAACCCCAAAATAAGATTGGAAATAAATGTTAAACTGCTAGCTTAAGGGCATATTTTCATCTTGTTTGGAGCAATAATTTTTTTAATAGCATTAAAAAGAGGCATACAGACTTGGAGAACAAATCCACCTGGGCTTGTGTGTCAGAGGTAGATGAGCTGAGCTGTGTATGTCTTTGTCTACATGGAATGATCCAAGCACAATTTGTATCTCATATGCCCAATTACTTCAGTCACACTCTTTACCGTTCACTTTGCGAGTGAGTACCTGCATAAATAATCAAGAATTTCAGTTACTTGACTGTAGAGTACATCAGAATTATGTAACATCCATTTATTAACCTTTACAGACTAATTTTCACAGTGAAAAATGTGGGGGAAAAGTACTTGCCAATGCCTGCCTGTGTTAATATATTACAAACACAAAGCTCATAAGGTGCTATTATTTGTACTATTTCTGTATTAGAGAAGCATGCACATCTTTCAAACAAGGCTAAGGCTCTGTCGTGGTTTTGCCCTGGGTTAATTTGCTTTTACACCCCACACACAATTACTATTAGTTGAGAGAAGGTTTATGCAGACGAAAGAGACTGGATTTAGGAAAATAACATGAACATTTATTACTAGCAAAATAA